>JAHRHZ010000071.1:24479377-24564204 GCA_024137785.1 Ginglymostoma cirratum
GCTGTGTTCATCCAGCTCTACACCTTGTTATCTCAGATAGTATAGAGGCTTTAGGGAGACAAGAGGTGAGTAATTCACTGCAAAACAGTCTGTTCCGGTATGCACATATATCTGCATGTTGCTAATGTTTACATATAGTTTCTGAGTAACCTTCAGAATGTTTTAAAGGTGGGAAATTCATCCCATCCAGTAAATTCATTCATGTTGAAGATGGTCATTGCCAAGCATGTATGCCATCGAAATTAATATTAGCAATCCAAAGCTATGCAAGGACAAGGATAGCTTCAGTATCTGAGGAGTCATGAATGTGCTGAACAAGGTGCAATCATCAGTGAACAAACCCCTTCTGACCTTAAGACGGATGAAAGGTCATTGATGAGGCAGCTGAAGATGATTGAGCCTAGGACACTAGCCTGAGGAACTCCTACTGGCATATCCCATGTCTGAAATGACTAGTCTCCAACTGAAGACCAATTACCTTCCTGTCTACTAGGAATGAATCCAACCAACTCCGTTCCCGCCCCATTTTCACAGATTCCAATCTTTGCTAGGTTACCTCTTGGGTGATATTCAGCAAAATGCTGCCCTGATGTTAAGTACAGGAAACTTTACCTCACATTTGGATTTTATATTTGGAGCAAGCACAACACAAGTTCTGGAGCTGAGTGGCCCAGCGAACCTGACTGAGCATCGGTGAACAGGTTAGTCCTGTGTAACAATGTCAACAACACCTTCCATCATTTTGCTGATCATTGAGAGCAAACACATGGGGTGGTAAGTCAGCAGACTGGATTTGTCCTGTTTTCTGCAAACAGGACATACTTGGACAATTTTCCACATTATCAGGTAGATGCCAGTGATGCAGCTGCACTGGAACAGCTTGGCTAATGGCGTTGCTATTTCTGGAGCACAAATCTTTTGTAATAAAGCCAGAATATCAGCAGCTTGACAAACAGAATAGAGAGAAGAGCAGCCTTTGGACTATCCTATCATTTATGAAGTATCTGATTCCTGAAGGTTAGAGATTAGCAAACAAATAATGCTGTTAAAATGTAGTTGTTTCAAGCTGTTCCATTACCTTTGACCAGTGACTAATGTCCTAATTAACAAACAAACACAGTGAATGCTGAAAAGATTTACCAGATCCAGCTTTACTCTTCCTCGGGACTTTGTTTCTCTCTCCAACAAATGCTACAAGACCTGCTGAGTTTCTTCAGCACCTTCTGTGTTTGCTTCAGCTTTCCAGCATCTGCACTATTATGCTTTCATTTCTGATTAACAAAGATGATTGTGACCAAATGCATAAGGTGGGGGAACATGTAAATCTTGGCTTAAAAATAAGACTAATTAAGAGATCTATTCCACCTCAAGACTGCCAATACAATCTTAAACTTACTGAACAGTATGTGAATAGTTGTGATTATCCTTACTCTCATTTCCAACCTCCCGAATTTAGCAGAATTTCAGCTCATGATAGACGATTTGCGTTGTTCTCATGCACTGCGTTGGCTGTGAGAAATGGCATTTCGAACGGCAGAGCAGTTTCAAGGGGCTGAATGGTCTCCTACATTCCCAAGGAAAGGCAAACATTTTCACTGCTGTGGGATCTACCTACCGTCCCGCAGGATTCTGGACCCCCGCGGAAGAGAGTACAAGCCATCCGAACAACCTCTGCCTCCATCTTCCTCACGCCAGGGAAGATGTCCGGGTGTAGTGGGTTACTCCAAGCAAAGTCTCCATAAACCTTAAGACAGAATGTTACTGGGTTAGCAGATCTCATAATTCTTGATTAAGTTATCAAAATATTTACAGCATAGAAGCAGGCTGTTTCACCCAATATGTCCATGCTGTATATTTTGGACATGCTTCCACCTACCCTATGCTGCTTCATCTCAACCCATCTTCATATTTCTTTCTCCCATAGAGTCATAGAGATATACAGCACGGAAAACAGATCCTTCGGACTAACTCATCTATGCTGACCAGCTATCTTATATAAATCTAGTCCCATTTGCCAACATTTGGCCCATATCCCTCTAAATCCTTCCTATTCATATACCCATCCAGTTGTCTTTTAATTGTTGTAATCATACCAGCCTCCACCACTTCCTCTGGCAGCTCATTCCATATATGGACCACCCTCTCTGTGAAAATTTGCTCTTTTATATCTTTCCCCTCTCACCTTAAATCTATGTCCCCCAGTTTTGGGCTGCCCCACACTGGGGAAAACACCTTATCTATTTGCCATATCTATGTCCCTCATGATTTTATAAACCTCTACAAGGTCACCCTTCGACACTCCAGGGAAAATAGTCCCAGCCTACTCGGCCTCTCCCTACAGCTCAAACCCTCCAGCCCTGGCAACATCCTTGTAAACCTTTTCTGAACCCTTTCTAGTTTCACAACATCCTTCCTATAGGAGGGAGACCAGAATTGCAATACTCCAGAAGTGGCTTGGACAGCTGCAATATGACCTCCCAACACCTATACTCAACACACTGACTAATTAAGGCAAGCATACCAAATGCCTTCTTCACCATCCTATCTACCTGCAACTCCACTTTCAAGAAACTATGAACCTGCACTCCAAGATCTCTTTGTTCAGCAACACGCCCCAGGACATTACCATTAAATGTATAAGTCCTGCCCTGATTTGATTTTCCAAAATGCAGCATCTCACATTTACTAAATTAAACTCCATCTGCGACTCCTTGGCCCATTGGCCCATCTGACCAAGACCTCATTGTACTCTGAGGTAACCTTCTTGGCTGTCCACTACATCTCCAATTTTAGTGTTATCTGCAAACTTACTAACCATATCTCCTATGTTCACATCCAAATCATTTACATAAATGACAAAAAGCAGTGGACACAGCATCAATCCTTGTAGCACACTGCTGGGCACAGGCCTCCAGTCTGAAAAACAACCATCTCACACCACCCTCTGTCTTCTGCCTTTGAACCAGTTCTGTATTCAAATAACTAGTTCTCTCTGTATTACATGGTGTACCATGCGGAACCTTGTCGAAAGCCTTATTTTCATACTTCCATATAACACTACAAGGACACAAGGGAGAACACCTTTTTTCAACCACCAAATAGTGTCATGGAAGCTTTTACAATACCCTGTGAGCAAAAACTCAGAATGAAAGATTATCTAGTCATTTATCTCATTGCTTTTTGAGGAAACTTGCTGCACACTAATTGGTTATAACATATCTCAATATTGATGAGCAGTAACTACCCATTCAAAGTATTTCATCAGCTCTGAAACACATCAGGACATCCTTCCCAACTCTTGTGGTTCTGTTTCACTGTCGCAGTATGGCAGCGCTCCTTCACCACTTCATTATCAGTCCTGTGCAAGTTTTCCATCTCCTCTTCCTATCTCTGTCCTTTGTGTTGTCTCAGAGCATAAAATCAATAGAAAGGGATTTGATCGAGGAATCCATCAAATTTCTACTTGCTTTGTTTAATATATTTGAGTGTGTTAGTATGCGAATTCATTGACAATTAAGAGTCAATCACATTTTCATTGTCTGGAGGCAGGTTTGGGCCAAGAAATCTATCATAGCGAAAACAGAGAATCTATTATTAAGGACGTTACCGCAGGGAACTTAGAAAAACTTTGTGCAATTAGGGAGATTCAACATGGTTCAACAAAAGGCAAATCATGTTTGACTAATTAATTGGAGTTCTTTGAGGAACAAACAAGCAATGTAGTTGAAGGCAAACTTCTACATTTGGTGCATGTGGATTTCCAAAGGCATTTAACAGGGTTCCACAACAAAGGTTACCAAACAAACTAAGAGCTCTTGATGTCTACCGTAACCTATGATCATGGATAGAAAACTGTTTGGCTAATATAGAATCCCTACACTGCAGGAAGTGACTATTTGGGCCATCAAGTCTGCACTGATCTTCCAAACAGCATCCCATCTAAACCCAGAATCACATCCCTCTTTCCCATAACCCCACATTTCCCACAGCCAATCCACCTAACCTGCACATCTTTGGACTGTGGGAGGAAACCCACGCAGACATGGCGAGAATGTGCAAATCCCACATACAGTCACCCTAGGCTGGAATCGAATCCAGGTCCCCGGCATAATGTGGCAGCAGTGATAACCACTGAACCACCATGCTGCCCGAAGGAAGCACACAGGAGGCAAGACGGATCATTCTTAGGTTGGCAAGCTATAACCACTGGACAAAAACAAGGATCAATACTGGAGTGTTAATGATTTACAATCTGTACACATGAAAGGGACCAAATGAATGGCTGCTAAATTTGATGATAACACAAAAATAAGTAGGAAAGTAAATGTGAAGAGGACACAAAGAGTTCACGAAGTGATTTAGATAGGTTGGTCAGATGGCTAAAATGTGCAAATTACAAACTTGTCCACTTAGCAAGAAGAGTAGAAAGGCAGTATACAATATAAATGGAGAGAGACTGCAGGACTCTGCAGTACACAGCAATCTGAGTGCAATGGTACATGCATGCTAAATTTAAATAATTCAAGTACAGCAAATGATTAGGAAGGTAAATGGAATGTTATCATTTATTGCAAAGGGAATGAAATACAAATGTTAGGAAGTCTTGCTGGAATTGTACAGAGCATTTGTGATACCAGGTTTAGAATATGGTGTACACTTCTGGTCTCCTTATTCAACAATGGATACTATTACATTAGAGGCAGTTTAGAGAGATTTACTCAACTGATTCCTGGGATGAAGGCATTATCTTTTGAAAAAGGGTTGAACAGATTGAAACTTAAAAGAACATGAGGTGGTCTTACTGAAATATACAAGATCCAGAGGGTGGAGGCTAAGTGGATGTTTCTCCTTTTGGAGAGGCTGGAATTAAGGGGAACAATTTAAAAGTAAGGGACTTCCCATTTAAGATGCAAATGAGAAGAAATAATTTCTCTTAGAGGGTCGTGAAGTCTGTGGAATTCTCTTCACCCAGACAGCAGTGGAACTAGATTACTAAACATTTTTAAGGCTCAATTAGATTAAATCTTGACTGACAAGCAAGTCAAAGGCTACAGGGGTTGGACAGCAAAGTGGAATTGAGACAACATTCAGATCTGCCATTACCTTATCAAATGGCGAAGCAGGCTGAAGAGCCTATTCCCGATCCTAATTCATACGTAATTCATATGAACAGCTTTAGAGGAATACAGGCGAAACGCACGCAGGTGGGACTAGTTTCGTTTGGGAACATGATCAGCATGGACTAGTTGGACAACAGGGTCTGTTTCCATGCTGTATGACTCTATGACCTTCAAGGTCACTCTTAGTGGTAGCAGCCTTTCAACTTCCAGATTTATTTTCTTATTAACAAACTCAAATTAAAATTCCATGGATGAATTTAAAATCATACCCTCTGGATTACAAGCCTAATCATATGTAACCACTTCACCACAATGCTCATTTATAATGAGTAAGGAATCTTTGCTTGATTAGAACTCTATAAACTTAAATTGAAACGTTGCAATCAAAAATAAAAATCTCCTGGGCTGTTCTGTTAACAATTCTTTTGTACCCTTTGGTACTAATAAGTAATAGCTCAAAAGAGAAACTATATTTATGTTTTTCTCTGACCTGCCCTGTAATTATTGATTATGTTCCTCAACTTTTAATCAAGAAGGAGACTGACCAATCAATTTGTATCCAATGGGCAATTCAAGGTAAACGTTCTTTCTCCAGACAGGAGTAGACTGTCAACAGGCATTTAGTGAGTCACAATAAACTCAGCATAATAGAGAGAAAAGAAATGAGCCTTCCTTACTCTTGGGACCATCAAATAAAATGAAACACTTTTGGATCTGCTGATCTGCCACAGCCAATTCCCCAATGAAGTATCAAACTCCTCTTTCTTCTCAGAAGCAGAAGCTCTAGGATGAGGTAACCTAAGATAACACAAGGTGTTCTGGAAATGAACATAAGTAGTCTCAGGTGATGGAGCATGGTTGACGCTTCAACACTGAGGGGCTGCAGCATTCTGAAAGATTCTAATGCTTCAAGGAAAATTTTGAATTGAGGCACAACACAACATTTCATTTCCTCAATCTCAATGCTGCTCATGGGAGCTTGCTGTGCACATATCAGCAGGTATGTTGCATGACAATGACTAGACTGTGAGTGATTCACAAGATGTGAAATACTTTCAAATGTCCTGAGGATATGAGATGTGGCACAGAATCACAATGTTACTCTCTGTTCAGACGTTACTAAAACTAAATATTGGGAGGCCATTATTAAAATGATTCCAAGGTCCTCTGTACGATGAGCTACATGTTAGCGGTCTTGAATACATACCAGGATTGAGAGGTATTGTACACAAAATGGTTTTAAGATCATAAGGAATCGACGCAGAGCAGACCACTCAACCCATCAAGCCTGCTTCATCAATCACTAAGGTCATGGCTGAGTTCCTTAAATCCATTTTACCACCAGTGCCACAAAAGGCTTGACTCCCTCACTGATCAAGAGTCTGACTAACTCGGCATTGAATAAATCCAATGAACTGGCCTCCACTGCTCCCTGGGAAGGAGAATTCCAATCACTAACAAACCTCCAAGAATGGGACAGACTTAATTTTAAACTGTGTCCCCTAATTGGACACAGATTTATTCTATATGCATTGGAATAATGAGAGGCGATCTTAATAAAACATATAGAACCCTGAGAAGATTTGTCAGGCTAGTGCTGAAAGGAGGTTTCCACTTGACGGAGAGACTAGAACTATGGGACACAGTTCAAAACTAAGGTCTCCCATTTAAGATGGTAACGAGGAGGAATTTCTTCTGAAAGTAATGAGTCTATGGACTGCCTTCCTGATAGAACAGAGGAAGCAAGGTTATTAAATTTTCTTAAGGCAGAAGTAGATCAATTCTTGATTAACTAGGGAGACGTCAGACTACCCATGATCTTACTCAATATCAGAGCAAGCTTAAGGGCCTGAGTGGACTCCTCCTGGTTCATTTATCCCTAGTTCTAGAAAACATACTTACAGCATCCATACTGTCAAGCCCTCTCAGTCACACGTTTCAATAACTCATTTCATAGAATCCCTGCAGTGTGGAAACAGGCCATTTGGCCCAACAAGTCCACACTAACTGTCCGAAGAGCATCCCACCCAGACCCATTCCCCTACCCCTGCATTTCCCATGTCCAACCCACCTAACCTAAATATCCCTTGGCACTATGAGCAATTTAGCATGGCCAATCCATCTACCCCGCTTTGGAGTGTGAGAGGAAACCCACGCAGACACGGGGAGAATGTGCAAACTCCACTAAGATAGTTGCCCTAGGATGGATTCGAACCTGGGTCCCTGGCGCTGTGAGGCAGCAGTGCTAACCACCCATGCCACCCAATTCGCTCGTCTTCTAAACTCCAATGAGACAACCCCAGCCTTTCCTCTTGAGATGAAGCCTTCTTCCCAGGAATCAGCTGACTGAATTTTCCCTGAACTGCTTCTGTGAGCATCTCATCAATATCCGCTGTTAATTGCAACTTCATTGGAGCTGCTACAAAAGCTTTCTATACAGTATAGAGGCTCCTGTTTATTGCAGACACCTGATGTTACGCTGACATTGACCACATGAAGGAATAGTGGTCTGGTCAACAAAAAAGAAAAATGTAGGGATGCTTTAAAAAAAGTTGACAGTTTTGAGCCAGTAAAGTGAGAATTTCTAAATGATTGTTCTGTTGTCATAATGTCACATTAAGCCACTTCTTACCTTCACCATCAGCTTTGTGAGCTGTTCCTCGCCACTATACACTGTCCCAGAGACTTGCCCTTTCTCCCAATGTACCTCTCCTACAAAATACAGTTTCAGCGAGAGCATCAGATACAAACATCTCAGTACCGTGAACGCTTTAATGTTTACTGCAGCTTTCTCACCCAAGATAGCATAACACTTAATTGCGGAACAAGCGACTCAGTGCATGAACAACCTGGGGTGAAGCAGCAAAACACTTGTGGCAATTCTGAATGACTGCAGATCCATCCAGTGGACTTCACAATGGAAAATGGTGGAACGGCACCATTGTACTGGAGAACATTATGTTTAATCAAACAGCACAGTAAATGTTTAATTTGAAGAATGGAGAATTTCTACCATGGACAAGCCTAAACACAAAATGGGGTAAATTTTGTTTCAATCTATTCACAAGATTAGAGTGTTGTGGGAATTGTCAGAATACCAGCACTTACTGTCCTATCCCTCATTGCTGTTGAAAGTGGCGGCGAGCCATATTCTTGAGTACAATTAATTGTCATGTTAGAGCAATTAAGAGGCAAACTGCTGTAGGTCTGGAGTCGTATATAAACCAGACCAGGTAAGAACAGCAGATTTCCTTCCCAAAAGGACGTTAGTCAATCAGGTGGTTTATATCACAATCCAGTCACTTCAAGGTTATGATTACTGAGACTAGCATTTTTTTAATCCCAGATTTATTTAATTAACTGAATGCAAGTTCCTTGGCACCCCAGAAGTCATGTCTCTGGATCATTACTCCAAGCCTCTGTGCCACTTATCCAGCAGAATAACTGCTATTCCCAGGTACTGTAGACTGATCATGTATCCCCGCCATCAGAAAAATAAATAATACAATCTGTTTTGTTTGTGATGATGAACTTCACAGCAATAAACAGGCTGTTGGAAAGCAATGCAGTAACGAGGGTAGGTACTGTGCAACAACAAAATGCATCTGTATAGTGCCTTTAACATAATTAAAACACCCAAAGTTGCTTTCCAGGAGAAGACTCAAATGGACAAGATTGAACAGCAACACAAACAAAGGGATATAAGGGCTTTAAAGGAGTAAAGGAGCAGAAAGAAATGGAGGGATTTGAGGATCCATAGTGTAGGAGGGTGGCAGCTGAAAACACTGTTAACAATAGCGAAGGATGATCACAGGCACCAAGAAACTAGAACTGAAATCCACTGCATACATGTCAGCAGAAATCTACTGCACAATTTTTATGTTTACAAGATAGACAAGACAATTTTACTCATTGGCAGGGAGAGTAAGAAATAAAAACAATGAAAAGCTTTTAAAATACAGTATTGTTAATTTACCCATTGTGCTGTAGTCTTTAAGCTTTAACAGCAGTTCAGGCTCTGCCAAGCCCTGTGCAGGCAGGGATGTGACGTACGTTGTTCCATCCTTAAGGGTTAAAACACTTGTGGAAAGGTCATCCAGTGCTTTGTTAAGTTTTTTCTGTACCTGTTGATGGAAGTGTGTCAAAATTATTAAACCTGCTCCAATATTCAGGTAACTGCACCATGAACATAATACATTTCACCAGATGTGCCATTAACCCAGAGCCTTGCACTCATCTGATATTTAGCCAGAGCTGACCAGTTTATTAGAAATGAAGTTCTTTTGGTGGATTAGTTTATGATTTGCTTTATTAAAAAACATAAGATTGGAAACCATTCTCTTTTGCCACTCATTTTGTCAGAATCAATCGAGTGCAAAAATCTGTGGTTAGTTGCAAGTTTTTTTTTTTGAAAAGCAGCAGAGTGTTTTTGGGAGCGTGTAGCTCAGAGTGTGTTTTTCCTTCCTTTGAAATCACTCTGCAACGATGAAGCATTTGTGAATTTAAAAGCATTAATCAGTATGAAGTATTTCCTGGCCTAATTCAGGATTCAGCCAGAGATCAGATCCTAACTCTGTGCCCAATACAGACTTGGACACACTCCAAAGGTGAAACTAGAGAGCTGCAGCACAGAGTGAAGTCCACAGGCGTAGAAATGCGGATATGAAAGCCAGCCAAAGCCACATTGCACTCTGCCCCATTTCAGAATCAGCCACATTGGTGAGTAGGATAATGATCTTTTGTTTCCCTTTTTAAAAATACAATCATGATGCTGTCACAGCTGTTGACCAGAGGCAGCTAAGAGTAAAATCCTTTTTATGGTCCAACAAAACTTTTTTAAAAATGGATTTATCCCTTAATTTACAGCACACAATCAAATCAATTTGCAGCATCCAAACACAGGACAAACACACAAACATTATCTTATGTTAGAGAATTGGAGTGTGGAGTTTTTAACCACAGGAAGTTTTGGAGTAGAGAAATTGCATCTGCTAAGTAAAGAAAGAGGATAAACATTTGCAGTGACTGAAAATGGAGGCCTGAGGTTAGGGGTTAGAATCCTGAAGCTAGGTTAGAAGTTCAGATTTGCCAACAAAGCTTCCATTGTGCTGGGAGGTGAAATTATTCAAATCATTGCAAGCATGCAACATGGAAAAGCCACAGTAGTGATGATTGAAAGGTAAGGGTTCAGGTAAAGGAAACTTCATTGCCTGTTGAGTGAACACCCAGTATCCCACAAGTGGGCACTGGGCCTGCTTCTGGTTGGGTAGAGATCAGCCTGGTTCAAAGCTGTATATTAATCCACGTCAGAAGAGCATCTAAGGGAGTGGGAGAGGAATTTACTGGTGCATTCCCCCCCGAATCCCCTGAGGCTTTTGTTAATCTGCATTCTCTCCTCTGCCAGGAGATCACATTGTGGTTGGGAGCCTCCAAATAATGATGTACAAAGACACCAACAGGGAAAGGGTGATAGGCCTCTGGGTCTTTTCCAGTTCATCATTATATGCATGTCTGTTGTTGTTACTCCACCTCTGCATCTCACGCTGATAAAATCACCTAATAAAAAACGTAATAAACTAGTTTGGAGAGCAGTTCTTCATGCACTCTTCCTGATCAGCTTTATATTTCCAGGACCTAAATTTGGTCCAGGGAGAACAAGTTTACAGACATCACAAACATTAGCGACTTAGTAAGTAGTGGGTAGAATAGTAACAGTGTTCAAGAGGGCAATTTCGAAGGAATAAACTTTGAGAGAACAACACGGAGAGGCAGTATAACCTAAATTATACTGTTTCGACAGGGATACAAGAATAGAGCGATCTGGATGAATCTTTGAAGGTGATAGGACAAGCTGAAGAAGTAAATAAAGCGTACAGGATAGAAGACTTTGTAAAGAGGAACACTGAGAAGCCATACCAAACTACTAGCTATCCCTTAATTCATGTGTCAAATTCTGGACATCACATTTTAGGAGAAACGTCAAGATCACGGAGAGGATTAGGGACCATCGAATAGAGAAATTCAAAAGTATATGGGATTCTGACAGAGTAAATAGGGAGAAATTATTTCCCATAGCAAGTGAATCAATAATCTAACGTTACAGATTTAAAATAATTGATGAAAGAACTAGAGAAGAAATGAAGAGATATTTCTTCACACTCTCCTTGAAAATGTGGTAGGAATTCCAATGGAACTTGAAGACGACAAATCAAAGTTTGAAGAAGCAGACTGGTTTGTAGGATTATAGGGAAAAGTTGGGGCATAAACTAAATTGGATAGTTCTTTAAAAGAACCAACATATTCATAAGAGTCAGATGGCTTCCTCTGCATGACGCAGTTAATGATCAAAAGCACAATATGCAGTATAATGATATCCTCCAATAAATTTGACAATTAGAATGTGCAAACCAGGATGTCCAAAGTTTTTTTTAATACATTGATTCATGGGATGTGGGCATTGGGATTGAGTCAGCACTGCATTTATTGCCTAATTACCCATAGAGTAGTTTAGAGTCAACAGCGTTGCTCTGTGGTATGGAGTCACATACAGGCCAGATACAGACAACAGATTTCCTCCCCAAAAGGCATTAGGATCTTAGAGCAAAGGAGATCTATCAGTCAGACATTACTAAACCCATCTGCTTTAAGTAGAGATTATTTTACTATTGTTATTATTATTATTGATTTCAAATTTTACCATCTGTCATGGAATATAAAGTCATATCCCCATTAGCTTGGGCTTCTGGATTACTAGTCTAGTGACATTACCATTATGACACCACACTGGCAGGCGAGAACCAGTAATCTTTTACCTCCACCTGTTGCTATGATCTTGTTGTTAACATGTTCAAACCACAAACAAAGCCCCCACATTCTACGTGCATAACTATCATTCAGAAATGCACTTGATAGATTTACGCCATCACCTCCTCTTAACATTTAAACAATTCACAAAGGTTCAAGGTATCGGAAATTGATGTGTTCAAAGATGAATAAGATATTTCTGAAACCCTATTGTTCACTGACAAATAAAGCATCCAAAGCTCTAAGAGGTTCTGTGAGGATTTTCCCCTCAAGGACATCGAACACAAAGACTCTGAGGCAAATTTTATCTTTCAACAGAGAGTATGTCAGCTCTCTCGAGACTTTTTCCAACACCCAAAAAAAAGGACAGCAGTGTGTTACGACATGATGCAGCTACGTATTAGATATCAGGCAAGTGGCACATCTCAAACTCAGCCAGGATAAGTGAGACATTCCTGCCAAAGGGAAGGAGGATTGAGTTTAAACAGAAAACGTCATCCATGGCTCAGTCAGAGGCATTGTCATCTCCCAAGTTATAAAACTTCAGGTTCAGGTCTCACTCCAGAGACTGGTGCAGACAAAATGAAGGCCGAAACTCCTGTACAATGCTGAGAATACCGCATTGTCAGTGATCCGGCCTTTCTTATGATACAAGAACCCAAAAGCCCCTTCTGTCCTCTTAAGTGGACACACAAAATCCTATGGCGCTACTTTAAAGTAGGGTTCTCCCTGGTGACCTAGTTAATATTTATCCCTCAATAAACACCACTAAAACAGATTTAATGATCATTGCCTCTTTGATGTTTTGTGGGGCCTTGCTTAGAGTAAATTAGTGGCTTTTGTTTTACTACATTCAAAGTACTTAATTACTATAAAATGCTCTGGGGTGACCCAAGGTTGAAAACAGCAACAGCACGATACAAAAGCTAGTCTTTCTTTCTTTCTTATTAATCTCAGATCACAACATCGTCCAATGGTCTCCTATAGATCGAAATGGACAGGGATCCAGCAAATGATTCTTTCAGCAGGGGAGTAGGTAATGAAAGGGAAATTGTAAAATTCATCCTCCTGGGTTCAATTGTAAGAATCTATCCCAAAATCTTGTTTATTGCAGATAAACAGCAACTTATTAAACAAGACAGCATACTTACTGCAGCAGCCAGAAAAGGCAGTTTTCTCACAATTTTGAAAAAAAACTTTTTAAGTCTTGCGGGAATACCTGTGGACAGATGTGTAAAATCTTCAAATGTCAGAAGTTACAAAAGAAACAGAGAACACAATGTGACTTGTTCAGAGATAGTGAACACATTTTTTTCAGATGAGCCTGCATATCTCCTGTGGGACTTTTCTTTTATAGAATCCCTACAGCGTGGAAACAGGCCATGTGGCCCAACAAGTCCACAGTGACCCTCTGAAGAGCATCCCACCTGGACCACCCGCCCTCCTCCACCTTCTGCCAGCAACCCGGCACCTCCCATGGCTAATTTACCTAACCTACACATCCCTATAAGCAATTTAACATGGCCAATCCACCTAACCTGCACATCTTTAGGCTGAGGGAGGGAACCGGAGCACCCAGAGGAAACCCACGCAGATGTGGGGAGAATGTACAAACTCCACACAGACAGTTGGCCAAGGCTGGAATTGAACCTGGGACACTGGCACTGTGAGGCAGCAATGCTAACCACTGAGCCACCATGCCACCCCTGATTTGCAGTCCAAAACACAACAAAAATGCTCGATCAATCCAAGCTCAAATATAAACAGATCAACCTGTAGACCTGCACTGCTTCCAAGGCAAACCAAAAATATAAATCTTGCATATTGGTGTGTTCCTTCCATAAATTCCACATGACCAAAATGCATAAAGACTTTGTAGTAAGCTTTCAACTATTGACCAGTAACATTTAGGCCTCCAAGTCTGAATGATGGCAGCTTCTGAAGGAGTTACATTGGACTCGAAATGTTAACTCTCCTTCTCTCTCCTGTTGCCAGGCCTGCTAAGCTTCCCCCAGAACTTACTGCATTTGTTTCAGATTACCAGTGTCTACGGTATTTTGCTTTTATCCTCAAACTTACTTTGCTGTTGGAATAGAAACCCATACAGCCACACACCCACAAGAGTGGTCACAGCAGTGATGGCAATGATTTGCCAGGGCTCCAGGCCTTGGCAATGTGCATTCAAATACGTCTTTCCCTTTCTCAGATACAGAGATATCGTCTCCTTGTACACATCCAACGTTTCCTGCAAGAAGAAAAACAAACATTAGCAACTACATTCTTAAATCAAGAACAAGGCAGAAATGTACCTCAACTCCACTTACCCATGGTTGTTCCACATAGCTTGCTGCTTTCACTGAACAAAAACTCCCTTCTCTCACAGTCTTGAAAGCACCAAGTAGTCCCCAGCTTCCCAGTCCCTAATCACAAAAGATGAAATTTCTGATCTTTTCCCACACTGTCAGACATCTTCCACCAAAGGAAGCAAGATCTTCTGCCTCTACTCTGTCGAATTGTTTTACAAGTACAGCGTCCCAAACTCAAATGTCCGTAAACCAAAATTGCCCAAAAACCAGACATTTGAATTTTTTTAAAGTGTAAATGAAGTGTCTTGCAGGTAGTTCTCAGCTATAAATTATGTACGTTTTTAACTGCTGCAACAGCAAATCAAAGGATAGCCATCAATCCAAGACAAAACTTGGACAGCCAGATGATGCCTTACTTGGATATCACAAACATAACATTGTTGTGACGCATTTCTGAACTACAGAAAGATGCCAGCTGTGGATTTACAACACTTCCTTAATTCAGAGCACGAAGTTCCAGAAAACATTTCACAAGTATTAACTCCAAACACCAAACTGCTGAGAAATATTCAGAACACTTTGGATGTGGCATATAGCAATGCAGAAGAGTAATTCCTAATTCAGAGAAAGCAAATCTAAGTGTTACAATGAAGCAGCTAAAACCACGCCAAACCAACATCCAGGAAAATCTGAAATCGAGCAAGATTCTCAGTCCTGAGGTGTGGCACATGTAATGCTTCTGAAAGAGTCAATGTTAAAATTGCATTAGTTCCAACCAATCAGTCTTTGGGTAAAGGCAGGAGCTCTACACTGGCCGTTGTAGGGAGCAGATATACTCTGTACAAATCCTGAGAGTTCTAGTAAACATGCCTGACTAGTAAACTGAGTTTTACTTATTTGTATCCTGCAATAAGCTATCGTGTTAGCTAATGTACGTGCCTCGATATTGTTTAAAGTCACCAATGGTCTATCTCTGCCAACGATAATCAGACAGGCCCTCGACACAATATAGACAAAAGGAGGATTAGTTACACCCTCAACCACCCTGCCCAGTAGCACAGTCTGGCAATGAGGGCAAAAACTATGTAAGGGTGCTAGATTATGTTAAACAGAATAAAGAGATCTCCTCAGCATTTTATGTACTTCCAAACAAGCTATCAGACATCCTTTGCCTGCTTCTTCAACCAAGCCCTTGTTCCAAACAAACTCAACTGCTCCAATGCTCCCCTATCAGCCTCGTGCACTGAATCTAGGCAAAACTCTGCCACCTGCGTCCCAGCTCCAATTAAGTCTTGTTCATCCATTACTTATGTACCCACTGACCTACACTTTTGCTCAGTCTGCAATTATCACCACTTAGTAAATAATTTGACAGCATGCTAACTGTCAAATTGCTCCAAGGTCTCACATTTTCATATTTGTAATCTCAACATATAACCCTCCAAGACATTAATGCTTCTCGAATTCTAGCCATCTGTGTATCCCTGATTTTAATAGTTTCACCATTGATGGCCACTTTTTAAAAGAATTCGTTCATGGGAATGTCAGGGATGTGGGCATGATGGCAAGATCAGCATTTATTGGTATGTTTGCGGATGACGCAAAACGAAGTGAGAAGGCAAGTGGCGAGGATGACACAAAGACTGTGTAAAGGCATATGGACAGGTTAAGTGAGTGTGCAAAAACTTAGCAGGTGGAACATACTGTGGGAAAACGTGAGGTTATGTACTATGGCAGGATGAACAGAGGAGCTGAATATTATTTAAATGGAGGAAGCTGCAGCACACAGGGATTTGGAGGACCTCATGCATAAAATCACAAAAAGCTAGCATACATTCAGCGAAAGAAAATGGCTTTTATTTCAAAAGGAATGGAGTATAAAAATAAGGAAATTTTGTTAAAAACAGACAAGGCAACCTGCCAGACCACACCTAAAATACGGTGAAGACTTTTGGTCTTAACTAAGGAAAGATATACTGGCAGTTAGGGCAGTCCAGAAAAGTTCTACTAGGTTGATCCCTAGCACAGAGGGATTTTGTGAGGGGGAAGGGTTGACTAAGTTGGACTTGTACTTCAAAAGATTAAGAGGTGACCTAGTTGAAGCACTGAAGATTTTTAGAGGATTTGATAGAGTAGATGCCAACAGGTCATTTCTCCTTGTATGACAGTCTAAGACCAGAGGGCATAATCTCAGAGTAAGGGATCACCCTTTTAAGACAGACATGAGGAGGAATTTCTTCTCTCAGAGGATAGTGAATCTCCGGAATTCTTTATTGCAGGGGGCTGCCGATGCTAAGTGTATTCAAGGCTGACAGGCAGACTTTGAATCAGTAAAGGAATCAGGGGTTATGGGGAAAGAATGGGAAAGTGGAGTTGAGAGTTAACAGATTAGCCATGAACTTAGTGAATGGCAAAGCAGACATGGCCTACATCTGCTCCCACATCTTATGGTCTACCAGAGATAACAATGGACTCTTAAGCACCCAAGTTTGCACAGACCAGGAGTCATTCCCAGGGCGTACAGCTTTAGGCTTCTCATACAGTCATACAGCATGGAAACAGACCCTTTGGTCCAACCAGCTCATGCTGACCGTATTCTAGTCTATCTGCCTCTGATTGGTTCATATTCCTCCAAAACTTTCCTATTCATGAACTTATCCAAATGTCTTTTAAAAGTTATAACTGCACCCGTATCCACCACTTTCTCCAGAAGTTCATTCCACACATGAACCACTCTCTGTGGAAAATAAGTTGCCCCTCATGCCCTTTTAAAATCTTTCTCCTCTCACCTTAAAAATACGTCCTCTAGTTTTGAATTCCCCCATCCAGAGAAAAATCCCTTATCATTCACCTTATCTATTCCCCTCATGATTTTATAAACCTCAGTAAGGTCATCCCTCAACTTCCTATGCTCCAGTGCAAAATGTCCCAGCCTTTCTTGTGTCTTAAATCCTCCATTCCCAGCAACATCCTGGTGAATCTTTTCTGAATTCTCTCCAGTTTAATTACATCCTTCCTATAACAGTGCAACCAGAACTGAACACAATATTCCAAATGAGGCCTCACTAACATCCTGTACGACCTCGACATGACATTCCAACTCCTATCTTTTTGGTTACTTCATTAAAACTCAATCAAGTTTGAGAGACACTATTTCCCCTCACACAAAAACAAGATGACTATCTCTAACTACTCCTTGCCATTCCAAATATATGTAAATCCTATCTTTCAGAATCACCTCCAACAACTTACCGACCTCTGATGTCCGACTCACAGGTCTATTGTTTCCGGTCTTCTCCTGACAACCTTTTTTAAACAACAGCACAACATTAGCCACCCTCCAGTCCTCCATACATCACCTGTGTTTATAGATGATACAAATATTTCTGCTAGGGGCCCTGTAATTTCCTCCCCAACTTTCCACAATGTCCTAGGATACACTTGATCAGGTCCTGGAAATTTATCTACCTTTATGTTTTCTAAGACCTCCAGCACTTCCTCTTCTGTAAGGTGAACTGTTTTCAAAACATCATTTTCCTAATTTCCTAAGTTCTCTAGCCTCTATTTCTTTCTCAACAGTAAAAACTGATGAGAAATGTTCATTTAATAACTCTCCCATCTCCTGAGGTTCAACACAAAGATGACCTTGTTGATCTTTAAGGGGTCCTACTCTCTCTCTTATTGCTCTCTTGCTGTCAATGTATTTGTAGATTCTTTTAAAGGTAAGCTTTAATCTTATCTGCCAAGACTATTTCATATCCCCTTTTTGCCTTCCTGATTTCCTAAAGAATGCCCCTCCACTCTTTATATGCTTCAACTTCTCAGAAAAAGAATTTATGCAAGAGAACAAAACGAGCATGCTGGATATTGAAGTTATGAGTCAGAGGAGGTGCGTGGCAAGACATCCAGTAGAAATGTCAAAACAAGGGCAAGAATGTACAAGATCACTTCAAATCTTTCCTAAATATCAACATACGATCTGATTAAAAAGAAGTTTGGAGTACTTTCTTACCATGAGACAATGAGAGCTTGTGGCAACTTGGAGTTGGACATTGATCAAGACCGTGGAAAGTTTGAAAACATTTACAAAACAACACACGTAGTCACTGTAAACCAGCAAAATTTCTCCATTACAGCACTCGCTATATTTATAATAGCCAACATGGACACATAACTTTTTTAGTCATTGCTCGACACACAGCAACACACAAAATTATGTACACGTTGCACATTGATCCTGATAATTAGATCAGTGCAGAACTACAATCTATTTTTATTGCCAAATAAGTTTGCTTTATGAAGATGAGAATAACTGCTATGATATGATAATATCATATTCACTCCACTTAACTTACAAAAGCTTTTGGCTTTTCACAAGCCAGATCACATTCTGCAAGGGAGTGACAGTAAATTACAGTAAAGACAGTCATAATTTCTCTCATGTGCAAGATACCAAGTTCACCCTCATAATATCACTGCTGTACAAGCTATGACTCAGCGAGTACCTCTCTTTTCTCCACCCCAAAGACTTGTGCACATACTCTTTGCTGACACTTCCAAGAGTCAGTACCAAGGAGATATTGCAATGTCAGAGGTGTTGCCTTTCACATGAGACACTATACTGAGAGCAGACAGGATCTTACAGTCTGACACAAAAGATCCCATAACGCTACGTTAAGAAGAGTACAGGAATCATGCCCAGTATACCAGACAATATTTATTCCCTAAACCAACCTAAACATAAAAATAGATTCTCTGATCGTCATCACACAGCAGTCTGAGGGAGCTTGCTGTACTCAAATTGGCTGATGCATCTCCTACATGCCAACAATTTCTGGACTTCAAAGTAGTTGGACAGTTATAAGGTGCTTTGGGCCAACCTGAAATTCTAAAAGGCAGCTGCTGTTCAGAGACCAAGATATGTCATTCAAAAAGGATTCAACTCCAGACTTGCAACAACAGTCTACATTTCTGTAGGAACTGCATGCGCAGAGATATGTGCATCTTCACAGAATGATCAAGAATAAACGCGCATGGGAAGGTAGCAGGAGTGTACAGGGAGAAAACAATCACAATCTTAACATTTCTGAAAAAGGGTCTAGGCCCGAAACGTCAGCCTTCCTGCTCCTCTGATGCTGCTTGGCCTGCTGCGTTCATCCAGCTCTACACCTTGTTATCTCAGATTCTCCAGCATCTGCAGGTCCTACTATCTCTGAAACAATCTTAACTTTTCTATTTGGTAATCTCACTGTAAAGCTAATGTTCTGCCTCATGTCAGATGATAGCAATTGTCATTTCTCAAAGAAAAAGCACTTTTCCTCAGTAAGTGTGACACATACATTGAAAATGAGATTTTAAAAGTGCGACAAACAGCAATGGTGAAGTGGCAGAATAACAAATGTTAATAACTCAATGTTGCATCAGTTCTGATTATTAATTAATACACATTATAGCTTTAGGCAGGGGAGCACTTGTCTCACAAATTTGCTTGAGTTTTTTGAGGAAGTGACAAAGATGATTGATAAGGCAGGGCAGTGGAGGTTTTCTACATGGACTTTACTAAAGGAGGGACAAAATTACTGCAGATGCTGGAATCTGTACTGAAAACAAAAAAATGCTGGAAATCACAGTGGGTCAAGCAGCATCCATGGAGACAGCAAGCTAACATTTCGAGTCTAGATGATACTTCATCAGAGCTGACATGAAGTGTGGAAGGGGCAGTATTTATGCAATACCGGAATATGAGAACAGCAGAACAGGTGTGTCCAACCGCCAAACTGGAAAGAACAAACAGTCAGTCCCACTTGAGTTGGGGGGAGGAGAGACAGAGGACATGGTGACAGAGAATACAACAAGTAAAGCTAAATGAAAGGGGAAAAACAATGGGAGTGAGTTCACAATCTGAATGTGTTGAACTCAATATTAAATCCAAAAGATTGTAAAGTGCCTGGTCTAAAGGTGAGATGTTATCTTTCCTCCGGCTTGCACTGGAGTTGCCAGAAATGGTGAAGGATAATCCTTTGAATGCAGAGGCTGGTGGGATAAAAAGTGAGGACAAGAGGGAACCCAATCATGCTGTTGAGGAGAAAGGGCAAGGGCAGAGCTTGGGTGATATGTCCCATTTCTTCCCTTTCTTTTAGCTTTATTGTTACATTCTCTGTCACCGCATCCTCTCTCCCTTCCCCCCCACTCCAGTGGGACCATCTGTTCTTTCCAGTTTGGCAGTTCTAACATTCTCACATTCCGATATTGACTTTTTAAAGAATTTGTCAAGGCTCCTCACCATAGGTTGGTATTGAAGATTAAGTCACATGGGATCTATGGTAAGTTAGATACAATTTTGGTTTGGTTGTAGAATTCTGAGGGTAGTTGTCAGCAGGTTTCTGACTGGAGGCCTGTGACCAATGGCATTCCACAAGGATCAGTGCTGGAACCTCTGTTGTTTATAATATTTACAAATGATTTAGATGAAAATATAGGCAGTCTGATTAGTAGGTTTGCAGAATACATGAAAATTGGTGGAGTTGTGGATATTGAGGAAAGTTGTCAAAGGATACAGCAGAATATAGATCAGTTGGAAAGTTGGGTCAAGAAATGGCAGATGAATGGAATATAACGCAAGATTTTACTGCAAGAGAGTTCATCCTTCCCTCTTCTTATTAATGTTCACTACACCTCCGTTTACAGCATGACATTGGCCGGGGTCTCTGTTACGGGCTCCTGCATCCCTGTCACTCCTGCAATCACTGAGTCTAAGCTAGAGCCATGGGCTTGGTCTCATACATCTTGCTCCTCCTCCAACACTACTCCAGATGCTGTCACCGGTCATCAGTCACCGAGGTTCTGGCTCCGGGTTCCTCCACTGCCAACGCTGAAGCCTCTGCGACCTCAGCACCAAAGCAGCACAGGGCCTATCACCAACCACTTCCCCCATGGAAAGACAACAAAGGCGCCATGGCACCGAACAATGAAATTGTGCAGGATGGTGTGGATGCAGCCAGCTCCACCGCATGGATCAGGAGCCAAACCCTGTCAAAGTCAGGGAGGCCTTGGACAGGCTGCAAAAGAGCTACCCTGATGTTGCCTGCATTGGAGTGCATTAGCTACAAGGAGAAGTAGGACAAACTTGAATTGTTTTCGCTACAGCAGAGGCTGAGAGGCAACGTGATCAAAGTGCACAAAATTCTGAGAGGCAATGCATTGGGTAGATAGTCTTTTTATCAGGGTGGAAATATCTACTGGGGGAATAGGTTTAAGGTGAGAGGTGAAAAGTTTAAAGAAGATATGCAAGGAAATATTTTTTACATAAAGTTTGCCATTGGACTGCACTGCCGGGGAGGCGGCAGGAGCAGATACAATAGCAACATTTAAGATGCATTTAGACAGATACATGAACAGGCAGGGAATACAGGGATAAGGACAATGTGCAGGCTTATGGGATTAATTTAGAATGGCATCATGGTTAAAACAGACATGGTGAGCCTAAGGGCCTATACCTTTGCTACACTGTTCTACGTTCAGTGTGAACAGTAAGGTAGAGGGTAGCAAGAGTCAAAAGGTTCAGGACTGTAGCACATGAAACACAATGGGCACAATCATGACCGCAGTTGATATAGCACAAGCATGGGAAAGGGATTCCAATGTCAGAATTTGTGCGCTTTGGTTCCAAGCAGGTCAATTTGGAGGCACGCAGCCTCATCATAAAATATAAAGGGCCGACCTGACAGTGGGCTGCTTTTTTTTGTTAAAACATAAGTGGGCAATTGGCGGCAGGTTTGGGACTTTCAACATTGACATCCCACAAGGTTCCAACCACACATTTAGCCAGGGGCCGTTTAAAAATCACCCTCAACATTTCAATGTTCGGCTCAAATATGTCTCAAAGGATTACAACATCTGATCAAGAATCAAAGCAGACCTTGATGAACTTACACAATGACCATCATGATTCAAGTGTTTTCGCTGGACATTCCCAATATGACTAGTAGTACACAACTGAAACATGACAATGGGAGTGTCAGGAAATCTTCATGTGAGACAGACAAGTCAGCCCCTACAAAAGGAGAGTAATTAAAGCAGTTACTATGCTCAGTCCTTCTGCCCCGAAACCTCCAAGTTATTTTTCCAATCTGCTGCAGTTTGCTCAGCACAGAACACTCTAACTTTGTAAGGTAAAATGTCCATCAAGACCACATGCCAACTTACATTGATATACAGCCTTAACGTATCAAGACACTGCTAGACACTTCACCAGCGCCTTATCAAACACAAGTTCATGCTGAGTCAAAGAGGAGATATTAGAACAAGTGATAAGATAATTGATTAAAGTGTTTTAAGCAGCCTCTTGATGAGGTAGAGGGGTTGGGAGATGGGGGAGGCAGCATTTCATAGGGTTTAGCATCTGTTTTTTTTCCCCTCCTGGTCCAGTGACTTGCATGTGCACTTAAAAAAGCCAAAGCCAGCACAACAGACTGTTACATGAGCTGGCGCAAGTCCAACACTTCTGTGACATTACATCATTCGTACTGAAGTTAGCACAGGAAGGGGCTTTTTTTAAAACCAAAGCCATCAACTGAAAACAGTAATCTGATAACACAAACAAAAAAATTCAGAAAATTTCCTAATCCACCATTAACTTCCACAATTCTCTCCCACAAACAACTCCAGGCTTCTTTCAAGAACATGAAGACTCAGAAAATCGGCAAGAACTCCACAATACTATCTTGATTTATTTTGCTAAAGATTAATCCTGAAAAATAGAGAGAAGATTCATTTTATACAAAATGATTACTTATCATGGCATTCCATAATACAGGAGGTGACTGAACTCATGGTGGTTGTGGTTGATCGAAAAGCATTTCAAATTGATTGCACTCCTCTGTTCTTTTTCCATTTCCCTACAATTTTTTTTCCTGGTCAAGTATGTTGCCAGTTCTCTTTTGAAAGCTATTGTTGAATCTGCTTCCAGCACCCTCTCAGGCAGCACATTCCAGAGAGGACAACTCGCTGTGTACAAGAATTAATCCCCACTGGCTCTTTTGCCAAATACCTCTACTTTTATCTTTTATTATTATTACAGTTTACAAAAACTAAAATCGCAAGAATGCAAATGGGATTGAGGAGTGTCTGTCAAAAAGTCACACACCTATGAAAAGATATTGAACAGCCTGCTCTTGGCCTGGTCGTGCAATGCTTACATTTAGATTCCTACGCAATGGAGTCCTAGTTCCCCTTTTATGATTTACTACAGATTTCACAAGACTAGGGACATTCCAGCGGGGACTGGGATTGGGAAACTGATAAACCATAATGGAATGCAGCTGACAATGGAACACAGCAGTGAGAAGTGCCTACAAATGGTGTAAAAACATAGTCACAAATTACAGAATGGGGAAAGGAGGTAGCTGGAAGTGACTGAGTTCAGAAATAAAAACAAAAAGTGCTGGAGATCACAGCGGGTCAGGCAGCATCCATGGAGAAAAAGCAAACCAATGTTTCGAGCCTAGATGACTCTTTATCAGAGTCTGATGAAGAGTCATCTAGACTCGAAAAGTTTGCTTGCTTTCCCTCCATGGATGCTGCCTGACCCACTGTGATCTCCAGCACTTTTTGTTTTCAGTACAGATTCCACCATATTCTCCTCCAGTGACAGAGTTCAGCTTGTTGTCACAGACCTTTCTTCACGCATAAGTTCAAGGCAGCAGCTCACTACCAGCTTCTTTATGGCAACAGGGGAGACCGTGTAGTGCTCATATCATTGGATTAGTAATCAAGAACTCTACAGTAATGGCTGGGGACATGAGTCCAAATCTCACCATGGCAGATGTTGAAATTTTAATTCAATTTTAAAAATCTAGAATTAAAAGCAAAAAACCATCTGCTTCACCAACCCTCCTTGCGGGGTGGAAGGAAATCTGCCATCCTTAATGATCTGCCTTGTGTAACTCCAGACTCTCAGTAATGTAGGTGACTCTTAAATGTTTTCTGGTGAATTAAAAATGAGAAATAAATGCTGGCCCAGCCAGTGACGCCTGCATCCCATGAACAAGTACAAAAAATATCATTCACAACTTCAGGTGTTTACCATCATTGTGTATATTAAATTAGTTTGCCATACTGTAATTGAAATTACACAGATATACATCTGGATCAAGATCATCCTTTAAATTTTCTACTCTCTTAAAAACGGAGGAGAATACAACCCAGGTCAGAGACTGGGAATCCAGCAGCCTTATAACTCATCTGCTGATTCCCTAAAGCCTGTCCAGCATCTTACAAAGGAACGAGCCAGGAGTTTGACAGAATATTCTTCATTTGCCAGGAAGAGTGCAGTTTCAACAACACTCAAGAAGCCTAACACCATCCAAAAGAGCCTGCTTGAACAACACTTTTACTACAACCAGCTTCAACAGCACCTCCCAAAACTGCTACCTCTCACCCTGAGAAGAACAAGAGCAACGTGCACATGGTATAGTAACACCTGCACACTTCCATGTTACATATCATCCTGAAATGGAACTGTATCGACATTCATTCAAAGTCACTGAGTCATAACCTTTGAACTTTCTCCCTAACTTGGTTTACCTACACCACATGAACTCTATCAGCCTGTCCAGCACAATTAGGAATGGCAAGAACTTGCCGGCTGCCAGAAACACCATGTCCCTTGAATGAATAAAGTAAGAGGAAAGTTTGCTTAGATCTATCTCTTGAGTTACCCAAAACAGGGTCAGTGGTCTATTTGAGTGTCAAAACGTTGATGAAGTGAAAATTCAGAAAACCAAGGACAAGCAATTTATTTCAACAAAATCAAAATGGAAGGTTACAAGTATATAGCGCCAGGATCCAACTACAAAACGTGCAGAAATGGTTAAACCTCACTGCATCTGGCAACTTATAGATTTCAAAACTGCAAAGTAAGTCAGCCACTTGATGCTGGCTCCTTCTAGGTCAGAACACTGATACTTACAAGCACGATCAAGCGGCCACAGCTTCAAACAATTACACTCTAAATGACCAGGTGCTACTTCTAACCCAACAACGGGGGCTGCTAGCACTCTGGTCATCTTAGCTGCACAATACTATAGCACATGCCACCCTCCATTTATGGTTGATTTGTGAATAAGAGCACTTAAACTTTCTTTCTATCATGCTTTTGCATCCACTGATTAACTGCCGCAAATGAGTGGTTTACAGAATCACAGAAGTGAATTGCACTCTGGTTTACTCTCCTAGGAACTGCTTAAGAATATTGTACAGGGGATGCTCAAACAGGGGTTCAGAAAACTAGTTTCCGCTTGCTTCTCCACTCAATTTCCTTGGTCCCCTATTCGGGGTGAGTTTAAATTACCAGTCTTAAATTAGCATAAAGCACCCCAAACAAGCTCTGGTACAATTCTGATGCTAATTCCCTGTCCAATACCAAGTGAGAAGAAAGAAGAGACCAAAGAAAATGGCTAACAGTGAATGAGCATCATTCCTCTCTCTAAGAGATTCACGTCATGGTAAAATTCCTTATAGCTAGGTTCACACCAGCTGCAGTATGACTGCAGCCCCAATGCATTTCCAAAACCGCAGAGACTTGAAACTGAATGCTTACAAATTGATAAGGTCAAAAATCACATGATGTCAGGTTATAGTCCAACAGATATATTTGAAGACACAAGCTTTTGGAGTTCTGTTCCTTCACACCTGAAGAAGGAGCAATACTCCAAAAGCTTGTATCTTCAAATAAATCTGTTGGACTATAACCTGGCTTCGTGTGATTTTTGACCTTGTCCACCCCAGTCCAACACCAGCACCTCAACATCATACAAATCAATAAGGATACGCTACTGGACAGACCTCCTTTCACTGCATTAAAAATGTAAGACAAGGGCATATGTCTAACTGTGCTGCCGCTAATGGAATCAATCTAAGGTCAGTACAAGACACTGAGCTTTCCCTTTCAGGTAGGAGGTAGTGTTCTCACTCTGATGGTTGCAGCTTGAACAGAGAAGCCATACAATGACATGATGACAATAACAATGCTGCTAGAAGCGACATCTCCCACGTAGCTCAGGCCAGTGTTGTTCTTGCAACGGAACTATTAAAGCATCAATGCACAGAAGGCACAAAATGAAAGATTTGCATTTATATAGTATTGCACATAATTTCAGCACCTCACAACACTCTATGCAAGTACCAAGTATTTCTGAAGTGCTTCAACTGTTGGAATGTAGAAACACAGCTGCCAATCTGCGCAGAAGATCCCCCACAACAGCAATGTGATGATGACTGCATTTTCTCATTTTCTTTTATGATGGTGCCTCAGGACAAACATTGGCAAAGGACACCAGTGTGCACTCCTCTGCTCTTTTGTGAAGTAGCGCCCTGTGATCTGTAACATCTACCTGAGATTGACAGAGCCCCAACTTAATAGCACATACATTCTATCGTGTCAGCCTGCACTTTGTACTAATTCCCTGGCGTGGGGTTTAAACCCACAACCCTTCTGATTCAAGTGCAGGTGTTACTAATTGAACCACAGCCAAGAACTGAACTGAAGGAAGAATAAGGACATCACAAAGGGCTGTGATAGAATGAATAAGAAGCAGCTATTTCTGTCAGCAGGAATGTCAGCAGAGGGTCAAAAGTTAAGTTAATTGGCAGCCAACCTCAAGAGAGAGAGGAGAATGTTTTGTTTTATGCAGAGAATTGTTATGATCTGGAATTTGCTGTCTGAAAGGGTAATGGAAACAGATAGAAAGGTAACTTTCAAAAGAGAACTGGATAATAGCTATATACATATCCACACAGCAGATATCACACAGCCACACTTTCCATGTCACACTGAATCCAGAGTCTGGAAATGATTCCATAAATGTCACAACATGTTTATCAGAACTGTGTCTCTGCTTCCTACCACAAACATAAAATACTCCTCCCTTTAGCCCTGATTTATTATTCAGTTATTTAATTTTGGAATGTAAACATCGCAGACAGGAAGAACATTTGTTGTCCAACCTAATTGCCTGGAGAAAACTATGTTGATCTGCCATCTTGAACCACTGCAGTCCATTTGGCATAGGGATACTCCCAGTGCTATTAGGAAGGAAGTTCATGGATTTTGACCCAGTGACACTGAAGAAATGGCAATACATTTCCAAATCAGATGGTGGGTGGCTTGGAGGGGAACTTGCAGTTGGTGGTATTCTCATGCTTCAGCTGCCCTTGTCCTTCTAGATGGTTGCGTTTGAGAGGTGCTGCCTTAGGAGTCTTGGTGAGTTGTTGCATTGCCTCTTGTAGATAGCACACAGTGTGTCAGTGGGGGAATAAATGCTTTGTGACTAGCCACAAAAACTTACATATTATACAAAGATAGAAAATACCATCTCAAATCCTTATTTTTAACAATATGATCCGACAACTCCCAAACTCAACTTCCGGTAATGAATTGCATTTCAAGAAAATCAATGGCTGGTTCCATTGAAATCTACAGCTCAGAAGGAAGCCATTCAGCCCATTATGCTCCTGCCAACTACGTAAAAGGAATATCCAATCAAATCCAATCCCCTGTTCCCAGAGACTTGTTCATATGAAGTATTTACATGCCAATTAAGAGAAGTAGAAACAAACAAAAACAGAAATTGCCAGAGAAACTCAGCAGATCTGGGAGCAACTGTGGACAGAAAGCAGAGTTAACATTTCGAATCCTGTGACATTTCTTCAGCAGGTGTAGGAGTAAGAACAAAAGCAGGAGTAAGCCATTCTGCTTAGCTATTTAACATGATCATGGCTGATGCCAATGTGTTCTTAACTCCATATTCCTGCCTTTTCCCAATGACCCCCAATTCATTTATCCATCCAAAATCTATCTAGCTCAGCCTCAAAATTTAGTCAATGACTGAGCCTCCACTGGTCTCCACAGAAGAAAATTCCAAAGATTAATGATCCTCAAGAAGAAATTCATCATTTCAGTTAAATTGGAATCACATCATTTTCAAACTGTGCTCTTGCCCTGATCCCCCCCGAGGGTGAACATTCTCAGCACCTACCATGTCCAACCCTCCTCAGAATCATTGCAATGATATCTCTAGTCCCCTTTCTCCCTGCAACAGTCACAGGAAAAGAATAGGAAACAAGAAAGTAAAGGCTTTTGCTCAATTAACTGAACAAGTTAGTGAAGCCAAGTCCAGTCATTCGGTACATAACCAGATCAGACTTTAGTTTCAAACAGACAATGAAGTGTTAAACCTAATCTTGTAAAACTAGCAAAGCACCTTTCAGCAACATCACATCCCTTTCAGATCCTTAAATAAAGCAAGGTTACAACTGCAGCAACTTGGATTTGTACAGCCCTTCCAATGCAATAAAAGCCCCAAAATGCATCAACACCACGACCAGGTGCAGGAACAGTATTCAAGGATGCTCAGAAGGCCAGAATTGGAAGTACGTGTAGATTTCCAAGGCTGCAAAACTGGACGGCTGACAGAAACAGGGAAACATCGTGAAAGAATTTGAAGACAAGGACGAAAGTTTGAAATTCCAGAAGTTGCTGGACTGGGAGTCAAAGCAGGTCTGTGAAACCGGGGATAACGCGTGAATGGGACTTGCTGCAAGTTAAGACAACAGCTTACAGGAGATTTATGTAAGCTTAAGGTGACACAGAGTGGAGGGCCAGCAGAACAGCACTGAAGGTAACAAAGACTTTTAAACTTGGAACGACACACTTCTCTACACAATTAAAACTACAACTGGCAGTAAGACACAGAATCAAAGATGGTTGCGTAGTGGTATGCTGAATTCCCTCTTTAAATCTGAATTTTCAACATTGCATAAACACAAGAACAATATTTAATTGTGCCAAGTCCCCTAGACTTCAGAAGCAGAGATTTAAATCTAAAAACAGTTGCTAGCATGCAAGATGGGTTTCCTCAGAGCAGGGCATCACTGACGGATGAATTACACCTCCAGCTCAGGAGATTCCGAGAAATGATGAATAACCAGAAAAGATCTAGAATGGAGAGACAATCACCGCGAGCAAGGAGTAGGGAGAGAAAGGAATAAGATTGACAAGTAACCATTTGTTAAATTTAAAGATACCAAATGCTACAAATACTCTTTTTCAAATACACATTGTTAAAACTAGCTTTGAGTGCCAAGTCTGAAAGTAGCAAAGCAGAAATCCTAGAAATACTTTGAAAAGACTTCGTACCGCACAGGAAAAGCAATTTCAAGATCTGAAAATCACTTTAGTCCCACAGTATTAATCAAGGTTTGCCCAGAGCACCTAATGACATGCAAAGCAGGAAATGTTATTTCGGGGTTAAAACCAGGACCTTTTGGACTTGGGTATACCAAATAGTAATTAGTGGATCACAGATGACTGGCATTTTCCTGGAAAGTAATTAGAAACAGACGCTACGTAGGAGATGTTTCCTGCTTTCCATTCAGTGTTTTCTATCTTTACATGTTGTGACATTAATGCAATCAACATTCAGCACAGAAAAGAAATATCTTTTCCAAGCAACTCAAACCCTTGGAATATTCAGCTCAGGCAATGTGACACAGCCATATATGACAGCGTCTCGGCTCCCAAACACAATTTTCCCTGTTTCATTGGAGGTTCTTTTTGTGAGGAAGCTCTGTAGACTGGGCTTGCCTCCTTCTTCTTAGCAGTTCCTCATGATGGAGGATGACTTGCTTCCATACCTGAAATGAGTTCTCAAGTGATTGAGCAGTCTAATGCACGACTTTTAGTCTCAGTCAAAGACAACGGGTTGGGGTGGAAGGGAGGGAGGGAGGGGCCCATCGGTTGCCATGCACCGCTTTCTCTGACAACAGCAGAATTCAACTTAGTGGCTGCAATGAGGCTCAACGTATAGAGATCATCCCTAGATGCTTACCCTCCATTTTGGCCAATCTCAGGCCAGGATATCCCAGGAGTCGATTGGAATACTGCACTTGATAAAAGAGGTTGCAAGGGGGACCTTGGAGCATTCCCATGTCCTCCTGGAGCTCTCTCGCCATGTCAAAGTTCCGTGAACAAAGCACGATCCAGGAGTCTCATGTCAGGAATGCGGACAATGTGGCCCATCCGGTGGAGCTGATCGCGCACGGTCAATGTGTCAACATTGGTGATGCTAGCCTGAGTGAGAACGCTGACGTTGGTGCATCTCTCCAGCCAATGAATTTTCAGGATCTTGCAGAGACCGCGCTGCTGGCACCTCTCCAGGATTTTGAGGTGCCTGCTGTAAATAGTCCATGTCTCTGAGCTATAAAGAAGGGCGGGTCTCACTACTGCTCTACAGACCACGAGCTTGCTGCCAGGTCTGAGGTGCTGAACCTGGTCAGCAACAATCATTTACAGTAGGATCTAAAAATTTGGAAAGTGGTGCACCTCATCCCAGGCCTCATTGTGGATTTTGATAACTGAAAAAGGGAAGATAGTGGTTGATAGAGGACTTTTTTATTATATACATTTAGTATAAGGCCCCATGCTCTCATCTGTCTTGGTGAAGGCATTGGTGAAGGCTTGGTGCTAGCATGAGAATGCGAGCAAACACAAACATCAACTGTATCTTGTGGTTCAAAAGCAGTGGATGAAATAAACTTGTAGCTGACCTGCAGTCGATGGAGGTTGAACAGGGGCCCATTAATTCTGTGGACTACCTCCACTGCACCAGGGAGTTTGCTGAGGGTGAGGTGGAGCATTACAGCAAGGAAGATCAAGAAGATGATGGCGCATTCACATGGCTTTGCTTGACCCAGTCTGAACACGAACTGGGTCTGTGGTGAATCCATTGCTTGTCATTGTGGAGCAAGCACAGGATGATGACAAACCTTTAGGGTGGTCAAAACAGCAGAGGACACTCCGTAATCCCTCGAGGCTGACACAGTCACTGACCTTAATGAGATGAGGGAAGTTGGTGCTACTCCCTGTGTTTCTCATGTAGTTGCCACTTAGAGGATGGAATCCACATTGTTACTCTGGAAGTAGCTCTTCAGTCACAGGCAGAAAGTGATTGAGGAGGATTCTTGGATTTACTTTCTCTGTGGCTGACAGCAGGGAAATTCCTTTGTAGCAACTGGAGTTGGACTTGTCACCTTTCTTGAAGATGGTCATTAGTACAGCAAATCTGAGATCTCCTGACATGCTGTCCTTCCAGCTACAAGGAAATGAGGTCGCGTAAACATGCTAACAGTGCTTCTCCACCATACTTTCACACTTCAGTGGGGATTCCATTGGCTCCTGATGCGTTGTTGTTCTTTTGCTGTCAAATAGCCTTTTCCACCTCAGGCTGGGCTGGGCTGAGATGACGATGCTGCGGGTTTCAGCCAGGGACACTTGCAGTGAAGACAGAGGCTTTGTTCAGGAGATTTCGAAGTGGTCCTTCCACTGGCCACCAACTGTCCCTCTGTCCTTGCTGAGCAGGGACTAATGTGAGGGCAGGGTCCTCATTGGCTTCCAATGATTGAAACAGCTCTCTTGGGGGAGCACAAAATCCAGGCTGGGCTGTATTCTCTCGAGCACAATAGATTAAAGCGGCAATTCAAATGAGGTATCTTAAGACAATCAAAGGAGTTTGGTGGGTTTTTTTCTGTAGACCCTATTTCCTCCGGTGGGAGAAAGTCAAAGCTGAGATTGATAGGTTTTGAGTCTGTAAGGGTATTGAGGGATAATGAAACCATAGAGGGCCCCAACACACTAATCTGCTTTGCTAAGTTCCTTACACCCCAAAGCCCTTGACTATCTATCTTAATATTATCATCTTCTGTGGATTAGTATCAAATATTTTTTGGCAACACTCTTGTTGGAGATATTTTACAACATTATATAAAGACAAGATACAGAACAACTATGACCAAACAGCCAGTACAGGGTCCAGGTACTGAAAGATTGCCCTCTATATCTATGTTTCAAAAGCCAACTACACCATCACAAGATAACTAATATAAGAGAGATAGAGTCACGTACTAAGTATTCTTGTACATCTGACAAGATATAACCAAAATAGCTGCTGGCCAATCAGCAGATTTATATCTTTCAGAAAGACATGAGAAGCAGAAAAAAAAATGTAATATCTGACTCATTATTTTGAACAGAAGCCAAATGCTGCAAACACTTTGTTTCCTCCTGTCCTGTCTCTCTGGGTACTGTATTCAGTATTGTAATCATATGACACATCCCACAAGACACCAACTCAGTCACATGGAATGAAGTCACCAATGAGAGACTTTTTTGTGCACTGAGACAAAGTGCAGCTCACAAGGAGGGGGGGGAATCTGCCCCAAAGTACTTTACAACCAAGAAACCACTTTTGAAGTACGGCAACAAAGCAATTTACCTACAGCCAGGCTGCATAAGAGTTAAATAATCTATTAAATTCATTTTAGTTACCACCTGCTGGCTGACCTCCTCCTCTTCAAATAAAACCACAGGTCACACATCTGATCTGAATAAAAGTTCCTGCAAACATTCCTCCAGGGCTACATTGAAGTCTCAGTCTAGATTACATGCTGGAATGGGGCTTGAACCCACTTTCCAACCCCACCAGAAGGACAAAGAAAGCAAACACATGGGAACAGCATACACGGGAACCTCACAATCTGCAAGTGCCGTTTCAACCACACATCATTCTGTCTCGGAACTATATTGCTGCTCCTTCACCGTCACTGGGTCAAAAATCTGGAACTCTCATTCTAATTTCATGGTGGGTGACCCTGCATCAAATAGAATGCAGTGGTTCAAGATGATGGCTCATCATCACCTTCCCCCGGAAACATTATGGATTGGCAACAATGGCTGGATGCGAAAGAACGAAAGGCGGCAGCAGGAAGGCTGTGAATGACGGAAAGCCTTCTTTCCCAGGTGCATTCCACAAATTAGCCAATTGCCTTGAGCAACCTTATCCTGAATCGTCTTCACAGGGTGAACATAGAAATAACGTGTCTTCTTGTGGGTCAGTTCAGAACTAAGAGTGCTGTTTTAGGACACAGATGAAGGGAATACTTTTCATGTCAGAAGATTCAGTGACTTTAGAACTCTCTCTTTGGAACCTCAGAAAGCAGTGGAGATAGGGCCATTGAATGCTTTTAAGGCAGAGATAACCTTGATTCCCTTGGCGAACAAGAATCAATCAGGTTGGGGAGATAAAGGGGAACTCAGAATTCAAAATATAAATGGTCAGACATGATTGCATTGCATGGCAGAGCAGTCTTGAGGGGCTGACTAGTCAACATAAACATAACAATAAATCAAAATCCTGCCTCCAATTCATACAGCTGCTCATAACTGCAGCACCAGTTGGGGGGGAAATCCAGAAGCTGGCCATGTGAAATGGGTGGTACAAAAGACAGCAGGTGACGAATGGGAGGGATGCAAACATGATGACAGAGTAGTTGCAGTTAATAGTTAGGATCCAGAATGTGCTGCCTTGATGTTATGAGGAGGAAAGTTCAACTGAGGCAATCAAGAGGACACCGAATGAATATTTGGATAGACATAACGTGCGAGGTCATGGGGGGGGGTAAAAACAGGAAATTGGCGGGTGATGGTGTTCATTTGAAGAGACAATGCAGACACTCCTTCTCCACCTATAGCATATCTGTAGGTGTCAAGGGCAGAAGGAAAGGGGCACAGGGATGAGTCAATCCAGGGTTTTAGAGGAAGGATCACTGGACCCAAAACGTTAACTCAGATGCCACCAGACCTGCTGATTTTTTCCAGCAACTTCTGTTTGTGTTTCTGATTTAAAGCATCCACAGTTCTTTTGGTTTTTATTCAGGGATTTAGGATGGTGGGGGGGAATGATGCTTCGATTGTTGGAATCACGCAGCACACAGCAAACCTGCAGAGTTTAACTCTGTGTGAGGGGAGGGGGAGGGTGCTTCGTTGAGATCATGCTGTGCTCAACAAACCTGCAGAGTTGATGCAGATGAGTGTTGGGGGAGGGAGGGAGTTGTAGTGGTAACACAGCAAGGACAGTGAGAGGGTTTCCCCACCCCCAGGGAGGTTTAGGGGGGCAAGGTCCTCCCTATGAAAAGGGGGGGGTAGTGGGCAACTGGACAGTTATGTCACGTCGATGACGTCATTCGCAGTGACATCAACCCATCCGTCGGCACGTCACCGAGCGAGACGTTGGCCGTTGCCGGGGCGACCGAGCCCCCCGCCGCCGGCCATCACCTTCCCTCCGATCCCCCAACACTCACTTACCCGTGTCTCCATGTTCCGCTTCCTCCGGAATCCACTCGTCTGGCCCCTAACTCCGGTGGTGGTGGTGCCGCCGCCGCTCCGAAACTCTCACGCTCTCCTGACTGAGTTCTGATTCGCAGTTAAGGCAGCGGCCGAGCTTCCCTCCCACTCTCCCTCTCCCCCGGCAGGAGCTTGCCCCTGTCTCTCCGCCTCCCCCCCCTCGGCCCCGCCTTCTCCAGCCGCCCTGGCGCCTAAGCCACCCTCCCAGCTCAACGACACCTAGCGCACCGGAGGGGGAGGCGACGGCCGCTCAAACAGGGTGCGGCAGCGCCACCCGAAGACTCGGCGGTGTTACTGCGGTCCAGTGTCAGCTTGTCAGCGACCTCTCCTTTGCGGTACAGTACAGAGGAGGCCGTTCAGGCCATTCAGTTTGAAGTTCAGTTCCAAGGAACTGTCATATCGCAGTCAAAACGTTAACTCTGCTTCCTTCTCTCTCTCCACGCGGATGCGAAGAAGAGAGACTGAAAAGATGGAGAAACTCAACAGGTTTGACAGTATCTGATGAAGTGTCACCGCACTCGAAACATTTACTCTGCTTTCTTCCCATATATGTTGCCAGACCTGCTGATTTTCTCCAGCGTTGACAGTTCTTTGTTTTATTCTAGATTGGTTGGCATTGATTTCCTGAGAACAGTGAAGGATGAGGAGGGGGTGGAACCTGACTGAGGTACACAAAGTTATAAGGGACATAGATAGGGAGTAACTTCCCCCCTTAGTAGAGGAGTCAATAACCAGGCAGCACCTGAAATAACTCCATAGAGGCAAGTATCCCATCTTTAAGCCACCTTTTATTTACACTTGAACCATCCTTGACTTCAGTACTGCCTCAGAATCAGGTACAGAATATCAGTATCTGTGACACTCAACCTTTTAATATGTCAGCCAGGGCTCCTTAATTGAACCAGATTAACAGCCCCAATTAGGGAACTTATTTTCTGTGAGGTCCAACTGGTTGACCCACATTACAATCACAATGGCACAGTTTGAAAGTAAGCACCAGGAGCTTTACAAGGATTTTGGGAAAAGCGTTTTCACCTTCCAGAACTTGCTGCCTAATAGGATTGTAGAGACAGGAACCCTCAGAAATTTAACAAGCATGTAGATAAGCACTTGAAACACCATGGCATACAAGGTGGAAAAAAGGATTAGAATCGATCGAGACTTGATGACAGGACAGGTCTAATGGCCCCATTCTGTACTTTACAACCCTATGGCTTTTTGTTGCCAAAACTGTTGTTCTCCAGCACTTTCTGTTTTTATTTAAGCTTTCTAGTACCCACTCTATTCTACTTTTATATTAGTCCAGTCCAGCTTTTTCAGAGAAGCCCAGTTAGTCCCACTCTCCTCCCACTCTTTCCTCATGACCCTACATTTTTCTCCTTCAAGCATTTATACAATGGCTTTTGAAAAGCTGCAAACAAATCTACTTCCACCACACATCAGACAACAGATTCCAATTCCTAACCATGCCTGTAAAAATAGATTTTGCGCAATTTATCTCTGGTTCATTTGCCTTAACATTTGTGCTGTTTTCCTATCAAGCATTCAGCCACTAGAAACTCTTTCTCATTGTATACTCTGCAGAATGCTTTGTGCTTGTCAAAATCTCCATCAAATCTCTTCCAATCCTGAGGACAACACCCAGCATCCCCAGTCTATCAAGGTAACTGTAATCTCTTATTCTGCAAATGTTGCTGTGCTTTCTCCAAAGTCTTTAAATCCTTCCTATAGCATGGTGCCCATGTTATTCCATTTGGGATTGAACTCATGTTTAAATCAGTTAAACATAAAATTGTTTCTTTCTGTACTTGGTCACAGTTAGAAAACCTTATTCGTGTATGCCTAATTAACTTTGACATAACAGCACTATTTACATCCATAAACATCGACCTACCCAAAGAGACAATTGCCACCTGCTGGACGAATCAGGAAGGCAGCCACCCCATGACACCAACGGCATCAACAAGGACAGCACCCTGAAACTGCTGGAGCTGTGCCTCTCAGCCCACTTCACCTCCAACAATCACACATTCAAACAAATCAACGGAACACCAATGGGATCCCTGATATCAGGACTGATAGCAGAAGTGGTAATGCAAAGTTTAGAACAGACAGCGCTCCCCACTATCCAATCCAAACTCTGGGTCCGCTATGTAGATGACACCTTCATGATTATCAAATGCACAAGGCTAGAAGAAACCCACTAACAAATAAACAACATCCCTACCGGAATAAAATTCACAGAAGAAGAAAACAATAACCAACTACCCTTCCTAGATGTAATTGTGGAAGTTAAGAACAAAGGGGAACTCCAGACCAGCGTATATAGAAAGACCACCTGTACAGACCAGATACTTAATTACACCAGCAATCACCCCCAACACCCATAAACGGAGTTGCATCAGGGCATTATTCAAATGAGCCACAACACACTGCAGCAGCCCAGAACTGCACCAAGCAGAACAGGAGAACTTCTATGGGGATTTTAAAAGGAATGGATACCCAAAAATTACAACCTGCCATTACTTCCACGACAGACCATAACAAGAAGATACAACACAGCCAAACACACGGGTCACCCTACCATACATCAGAGACATATCAGACATGACCACAAAACTACTCAGACCCCTAGGTATCAGGATAGCCCACAAACCAACAACCACCCTACAACAGCTATTGATGAAAGTAAAGGATCCCATTCCCACAACCAATCAAACCTACATAATATACAAAATACTATGCAAGGACTATGAGAAATGTTACATAGGCAAAACCAGAAGGAAACTGACAATACAGATACACGAACACCAACTAGCCACCAAAAGACACGACCAGTTCTCATTGATCTCGGTACACACAGATAAAGAAGGATCGAATTCAACTGGGACAACACATCTATAATAGCGCAAGCCAAACAGAGACATGCCAGGGAATTCCTGGAGGCCTGGCATTCCAACCAGAACTCCATCAACATACACACTGAATGAGACCTGATTTACAAATCACTGAAGAACAAAACTGGAAGTGATGCCAATCACCCCCAGCAAACCAAGGTATATAAATAACAAGTGAGACAGAACACCAATGCTTCACCTGAGGTGCACTGACGATGTAACCTAGCAGGGTGACAAAACATCTGCAATCAAACACAACGGCTCAGCAAGCAAGTCTACAGCCTTGTTAACCTTCAAAGATTTGTGCACAAACATCCTCGGGTCTTTGTTCAAACACCCCCTTGAAAGTTTTATCATGTAAGCTTGCATTGTCTCCCAATCATTGTCTCTGAATTGTCTCTTGTTCTTCAGAATGTATCATATCATGGTTTACTGTGTTGAGGTTCTTCTTCCTTAAGCACATCGTCCAACATTGGGGCAAATAGATCAAACAAGATGGACATTCTTTAAGTGAGATATTAAACTGGAGCCCTCTCTGCTAATGAATCAGATAAAATAATATGCCCCATTGGAAGAAACAAAAGGTAGTTTTATGATCCCAGCTGATGATGCTACTGGACAAGTCAGATCCCAGAATGATCACACTTTGTTAAGCTACTGTGGTGTCGATCACTTAGGTATAGATACACGAGGCTGCAGTGTTTCTTTTACAACAAAACAGAGGTTTATCACTCAAAAGACAAAACTGAAAAACACAAACCATGTTATCTAGATATGGTACACACGTAAGAAAAATGTCTTAAAGAACTGTGCAAGGCAAAGTTTCAATTTTTCCTCAACATCATCATTTTCAGCAATTCAAATCCATATAATTTATACCTCTATATCAAATCTTTATATTTGATGTGTGATTCTCTCCAGTTCTTTCCTGTGAAGTGTGAAGTTTTCTTCTGAGAACTGAGAGCTTAGACTTTCTCAGCTTTTTAATAAACTGCCGATATCTAACCAAACACCACTCCTGGTCTGGGAGTTACACAAAATAAACTTTTTTTTCCCTGAAGAACCTGTAATTTCCCTGACTGTTCTACAGTTGTTTTAATGAGAAAAAAAACAATATTTGCTGCTGAGATAAGTCAGGTCTCCGCTGAAATGATTAAAAAAATTTGGATTTCCTAAGCAAAAATCAACTTTTGATACCCTGAACTTAAAATAGGCTAATGATCTTCAATTTTTACCCCCCCTATCATAAACCGGCACACTGCAAACATTCTTCCATTAGTAATCCAAGGGTTCTCTGCTGTCTAGCTCAGACTGGATTAGGTCACTGTTTAGGAAGCACTGCCTGATAGGTTTTTTAAACACTTCACAAAAGTAAACCATATCCCACTATTTTAAAATCCAAACTTCTATATTTAGATATAAATCAGACACCTTTAATCACACCTCGACATAGAGAATAAAAATATATCCTTCAGTGGCATTTTCATTTCCCCCACTACAAAAATTCTATTTAACACTATTTCTATGTTACATTAACAGTAATGATACATTGACATTAAATATGCAATAAGTTTTTTATTGTAAATGCAAGTTAATTAATTATTTATTTTGCCTTTAATAATTCGGTGTGTTCAAGGTTTCAGGAAACAACTTCAATACCGAGGTAAGTCTGGGTAAGTAATGGCCTCGTAACATTATTGCTAATGTATTCATCCAGAAACTCAGCTAACATTCTCGGAACCTGGGTTCAAATTCTGCCACAGCAGATGGTGGAATTTAAATTCAATAAAAATGTCTGGCATTAAGAGTCTAATGATGACCATGAATCCATTGTCGATTGTTGGAAAAACCCATCTGGTTCGCTAATATCCTTTAAGGAAGGAAATCTCTATCCTTACCTGATCTGGCCTACATGTGACTCCAGACTCACAGCAGTGTGTTTGACTCTTAACTGCCTGATGTGCAATAAATGCTGGTCTGACCAGAGCCACCAAGAGCCTGTGAATGAAGAAATTTTAGAAGTAGCATTTTTTGTCCTAAATTTCCAAATTTATGCAAATACACAACTTTAAAACCCAAAGTGTAAGGTGAATGAAGAAAGAGCTTCCCAAAGCTTTTCCCACTGTAACCCATTTTAAACCTTGAAAATTGTTGCAACCTCTAAGTGTGAATTGTGAGACAGAGGTGTGAGGCCTGGGAGAGCAATGTGGGTCTGTGTAAATTCAAAGCCTCCCTGTTAGGGCTCGGCACAGTTGTCATATCGCAGTCAGAATTTGCGATTCCAAAATTTCAGTTCAAGACCCCACTTCAGGGTCCTGACCCTCACTTTGAGAAGCCCTGAGTTATGGTGAGACGGGATGCATTTGACATATGGACTGGCTGCACTAAAAAGCCTACTACTGTACGGTAAACTGTCCATTGAAAAAAAAGCTGGCGTACAATCAAATTCGGTTTAAATATTTAATTTTAAATTACACAGAGAAATTGTAACAAAGTCTTGAAATATGTCTGTCTCAGACTGGCTATGCGCCACCTCATAATTTATCTCATAGCTGCCATTGACCACTCCAATTCAGCATCATGTGATAAGTTAAAGGCTCTCCAGTTCAGTCTGACACATGACCTCTGATTTGCAATTGTGTTAACAGCACACTGCACAGAAAACAGCAGTGATGGAAGTGTTCAGTAAACAGGGCTTCAAAACTCATGACTTTCAGGATAAATATTTCAGCAGCTGTTTGGTGAGGTGGGTGCAGAAGTGGGCAACATTCCAAAAGGGTGATGATGATGATGATGATGATGATGCTCCGCTGCATGTCAAATAGATTACCCAAGACATGGCTTTGCAAAATTGAAAAGAAGAACAAAAGAATATAACAAAGAGGAGCTGGAGTAGGCCATTCAGCCCCTCAGGTTTGCTGTGCCATTCAAGGAGATTCTGGTTGATCATTTACTTCAACACAAATTTCCTGCATTATCCCTGTATCCTTTGAAGTTTTTAATATGCAGAACCTCAGTCTCGAACAAACTCAAGATTCAACATCTAGAGCTGGGGATTCATCACCCCTCTAAGTGAAGAACTTCCTCATATCCCAGTCTGAAATGCCACACCCCTTATTCTGAAACTGTGTCTCCTGGTTCAAGACTTACCTTACAGTCAGGGGGAAATATCATTTCTGATCTACTCCATTCACTCTTGTAAGAACTTTCTTTTGAATGAGGTCAGCTCTCATTCTTCTAAAATCCAGAGAATATGTGCCCAGTTTATTTCATCTTTCTTCATAAAACAATCCCTCCATTCAGGAATTAGTTTGATGAAAATTCAGTGCACTCCTACTATAAGTTTCCAAAGGTAAGGACACCAAAACTGCACACGATACTCTAGGTGCGGTTTCACCAAGGCTCTATATAATTGCAGAAAGACTAATTTACCTCTGTACACAAATCTCCTTGTAATAATGGCCAATAAAACATTTGACTTCTTAATTGCATGCTGTACCTGCCTGTTAACAAAAAAAACACAGATCCCTTGAAATTTGACACTTCCCAGCCTCTCACCGTTTAAGAAACACTCTATTTCAGTTTTTCCTGGCCAAAGTGGACGAGTTCACATTTCACCACATCTGCCATTTTTTTTGCCAATTCACTTACCCTCTCCAAATCCCCTTCAAGTGATTTTGCAATCTCCTTCCAAGTTACACACCCACCTAATTTTGTGTCATCTACAGAGTTGTAAATATTACATTTAATCCCCACATCCAAATCAGTGATATCGATTGTGAATATCTGGGGCTCAAGCATTCTTCCTTGTGGAACTTCACTGGTTTCAGCCTGCAAACTTGAAAACAACCCATCTATTCTTATTCTCTGTTTTCTGTATGTTAACCAGATTTCAGATCTTACCAGGGTATTGCCCTCTTTCCCATCTGCCTTAATTTTGTTTACTAATCTCTTACATGGGACTGTATTAAAGATTTTCTGAAAATCTCAATATACTACGTCGACCAGCTCCCACTTTTCTGATGGAGTGAATAGATTCAGAAACAGAAGCACAGTCAGATCCAACTGTTGGTTTGTATCTTACCAACTGGAAACTGCAACAAAAATATTTGACTCATCTAAAGCCAGATATGGAAATGCACATTGGTCAAGATTTCCAGCAAGTCATAAGCAAACCCAATGTTAATCACTGACAGCACACTAACAGAAAGAAACTTGAAACGTGTTTCCCAATCTCAGGACATCTCAAAGTACTTTGCAGCCAATGCACTATTTTTGAACTTTACTCACTATTGTAAGGTAGGAAAAGCAGCATTCAATTTTCACACAGCACTGTCCCACAGACAGCAATGAGATAATGACAGTCAATCGGTTTCAATGTTGTTGGTTCAGGGACAAATATAAGATACACATAGAGCTCCAGATCCTCCTCAAATGGTGTCATGAGATCGTTAATGTCCAAGTCAGAGGCAACACAGGGCCTTAGATCTGACAATGCGGCACTCCCACAGGACCACACGTGGAGTATAGTCTCAGTATTGTGATTAAATTCCTTGGGTGGGTCCTGCAGCCTTCTGACTTTGAGATGTTTGTGAACATCCAACAGGGGTGTTCTTTTGTAAATTGGACCAATAATTATCCTTTGAGTTAAATCCTAAACACAGGTTATTCACCACATCATTCGCCATGTTGCTGTTTGTGGGATCTTGCTTTGCACCAATTCCCTGCCTCTTCTGACACAAGTGAACTTCAGACGTTTTTAATTAGCTGTGAAAGACTTCAGGACCTTCTGAAGTTGTGAGAGGTGCAAAAAAATCAGAGGTTCTCTTGTTGAGTTTGAACTGAATAATTGGACATCCTCTGTCCCTAGAGATGTGGAAGAGTTGTCTAAATACCAGCCTTCACCCCAGAACATTAAATAACAAGGAGCCTGAACACTAAACAATTGCAGTTCTGATGAAGGGTCACTGGATCTAAACTGTTGATTCTGTTTTCTCTCACTAGACGCTACCAGACCTGTTGAGTTTCTCCAGCACTTACTGTTGTTGTTTCAGATTTCCAACACCCGAAGTTCTTTGTTTTCTTGCAGCTCTGAGCTGAGTGTTGACTGCAGGTTCTGTTTTCTAACTGCAAAATGTTGTTCTGTCAACTCTGAGAACACCTCCAAATCCCAAACAGTGAAACAGAAGACTTGGACAAATGAAATATTTATTACTTTTTAGTTTGGAACCTCTTTGTATTGTTGCAATCATGAAAGTTAACAAAACGTTAATACAAATATTTAAAATTATGAAAAGTATTGATAATGTAAATGTAAAGAAGACCTTCGAATTTATTGCCGTGGGTGGGAATATTAGAGGCAGGAAAGATAATGTAGCCACTAATACCTCAAGTTTATTGAGGGGAGGCAACGATCTAGTGGTATTATCATTGACTGTTAATCCTGAGACCCAGATAATGTTCTGGGAACCCAGGCTCGAATTCAATAAATATCTGGAATTAAGAATCTCATGATGACCATGAATCCATTGTCGATTGCCGGAAAAACCCATCTAGTTCACGAATGCTCTTGAGGGAACGAAACTACCATCCTTACCTGGTCTGGCCTACATGTGACTCCAGACCACAGCAATGTGGTTGACTCTTTACTGCCCTCTGGGCTATTAGGGATGGGCAATAAATGCTGCCTCACCAACAATGCCCTCACTCCATGAATGAATAAAGGGGAAAAGAAAAGTTAGAATTCAGGAAAGCTTCTATACTTGGCAGGTAGCCAGAATGTAGGGCTGGATTGGGGACAGGAGGCAAACAGACATCTGAAGGGGCAGTGGGTGGCATTCCTGTCTAAGAGTCAGAAGCTCTGGTTTGAGTTCCACCTCAGGATTTGACAGCGCAGGAAGCTGCATTCATTATGCAGCCAAATGGCTTATCAATCTGCATATCCTTCCAATATTCGAGTATGGCAAACAGTAAGAATGGCAGAGTTTTCCGGTCAGCCAGAATCATGCAGTAGCTGCAGTGCAATGGCATTCCCGCATTTACAAACTCCTTGTCCATGGTCTTGCCATGAGCTGCTGTCTGAGGGAAGCATCCTTCTCATTTTGAGGGACAGTGGCTCAGTGGTTAGCACATGCTGCCCCACAGAATCAGGGACCTGGGCTTGGCAACTGCCTGTGTGGAGTCTGCACATGCTCCCTGTGTCTATGTGGGTTTCTGCCAGGTGCTCCAATTTCCTCCCACAGTCCGAAAAAGAGCAGGTTGGTGGATTGGCCACATTAAACTGCCCCATTGTGTACAAGGATGTGCAGGCTAAGTGGATTAGCCGTGGGAAATGTGCTGTTACAAGGATAGGGTGGGTGGGATGCTCTTCGCCGGGTCACTGAAGACTTGATGGGCCATATGGCCTCTATCTGCACCGTAGGAATTCTATGATTCTACGACTGCTGATGATAATAATGTGTGGGTGTCACCACTACTACAGCAGTTGAGATGAATATTATAAATGCATTTGAGGAGAAGTTTGACAAGTACATGAGAGAGAAAGGATATGGCTAAATGAAGAAAGTTGGGCAGAGGCTTGTGAGGAACCTAAACACTGGTGTGGACCAGTTGGGCTGAATGGCCTTTTTCAATGATGTCAATTCTGTCATTCGGATGCAAAACAAACTGCAATATTTGTCCAATGCAACATTCTGAGGAAGGGTCACCGGACCCAAAACATTAACTCTGTTTTTTCCCTTCACAGATCCTGCCAGACCTGCTGAGCTTTGCCAGCAACTTCTGTTTTTGTTCCTGATTCACAGCATCTGCAGTTTGTTCAGTTTTTATTTATGCAATATTCGTCCAGCAGGTGGCAGAAAGTCATTACTCAGAAAAACAGAAGTTCAATCTCAGGGAAATATCCTGTAAGTTCTTCAGCATTAGTGTTTACAAATTTGAGACAATCCCAGGTTCACCTTTCTTGATGATCACATCCTCCATTTATGTTTCCACACAGGGAAATGTCTGTGGATCCAGTGAATCAACGATGACTGGAAAACCTCATATGATTGAGCCCTTTATTCTGAAAGGAAATAGCTAGGGCACTTTTGTTCATTTGGAACAGCCCCGAGATGATGAGAGCTGGGTATCCTTTTGAAATCGGTTAAAATAATGAGAAGGGGTTTCACATGGACATTGAGCATTGGTACTGTCATATATATTAAAGTACTGAAGGAAACCCATCAGTCCATTGTACCTTTGAAAAGGTTGTTCAATCCCCTACTCTGTCCTACACGTTTTGTTTTCTCCATTTCTTTCTTCAAACTCATCCTATTTCCATAAAATGGAGGTACTTGTTCTAAAATGGTCTGATCACAGAATGTCACAAGTCTGCCCAGCGCCCTCACCACTGGACACAGTGTTGCACCCTCTTCACAGATGATCTGCAGCAGATACTGGGTGATCAGGAGAATTCCTGAATGCTTTGTCAATGAGAAAGATTTTTTTCTGCTTTGTCTTTGAATAAACTTGCTACATGTCCTGTGAGGCTTTATGCCAACATATGGATAGAATAGTCAAAACCATTTTGAATTTGAATTACCAAAATGCTCAATATGCAGGAAATAGGAATTTTCATGCAGACATTATCGCTTAGATTAATGAAGAAACTTCAGGAATCTGTATCAGGGCCAAAAACAGAAGTTGCTGGAAAAGCTCAGCAGGTGTGGCAGCATCTGTGAAGAAAAATCAGAGTTAACGTTTCGGACTGGTGTTCTGAAGAATGGTCACCGGACCCAAAACGTTAACTCTGATTTTTTTCTTCACAGATGCTACAAGACCTGCTGAGCTTTTCCAGGAACTTCTATCTTTGGTCCTTATTTAGATTCCTGAGGTTTCTTCATTAATGCTAAGTGATAATGTCTGAATGAAAATTACTACTTTCTCGCACATTGAGCATTTTGGTAAATCAAATTCAAATGGTTTTGACTATTCTATCCACATGTTGGCGTAAAACCTCACAGGACATGTAGCAAGTTTAAATTGACACTTTCAATGTAGCTAGTGTGTGTTTGTCTCCAATAGGGTGTTTTATGTAATGTGGCAATGCTTAGGTTATCTCCCATAAAGTAAGGAATTAGGTGTGGATATTGTGGTATTGAAGAATCCAACAGACATTTAATAACTATTGTGTACAATCACTACATCTATCTGGCGCATTAGTATCTGAGCTAATGTTAAACTATTAGGTTACATCATAGGAGCTCGCTTCAAGTACAGTGTCATACTTCAAGTGATCCAAGTTAGGATGGATTATTAAACTTTTATTGATTAACAGATGAATTCTTCAGAGGAAGCGGTGGATGTGGGTACAGTTACAATGTTTAAAAGACATTTGGATTTTTGCAGTCTCACTCTTTGGTCGACTAACACTAGATTGAGTTTCTCTTTTTCTGAAAAGGTGACAACTAAATTTTGTGCTGACATTTATACATAAGATCCCTATTTCCTGTCTTTTCCAGTTTAAATTCTAGGGTTTGGAAAAAGGTTGGCTCTCATTATGTTGCTATATGATGAACAGGGCAAGTGTCACAAGGGAAACTAGGAAACTGGTGTTTGCGCAATAAATAAATACAATAAATGATTCTCTGCAAGTCCCAGCCTATCCAACCTTTCCTTCTAACCCAAATCCTCCATTCCCAGCAAAATCCTGGTAAATCTCTTCTGAGCCTTCTCCAGCTTAATAATATCCTCCCTATAATAGGGCAACCAGACCTATTGCCAGTTAGCCTAATATATGTCATGGAGAAGGTTCTAGAATCTATTATTTAAAAGGTTATAGCAGGATACTTAGAAAGTCACGATTTGATCAGTTGAGCCAACATGGTTTTGTGAAAGGCAAATCATGAGAACATGAGAAATAAGAGCAGGAGTAGAGGTAGTGATTGTAACAAAGTCTGCCAGCTGAGCCTCATAGAATATCAGTTTTCTCATGGGGGCTGTTCACCTGGTCAAACAGGGAACTCTGGCTGACATAAAAAGATTGAATGTTAGAGATACTGACATTCTGGTCCCTGACTCTGTATGAGGCAGTAATATAGTCAAGGACTGTTCATGACTAAATAAAGGATGACTTGGTGACAGTGGAGTTATTTCAGAAGACCATTCTACCCCACCATTCAATAAGAACATGGTTGATCTGCCCCAGACCCCAACTCCTACTCTTATACCAGTTTATCATAGCCCTTAACTCCCTGACATTAAAAATATATATCTACCTCCTCTTTAAATAAACAAGATAAGAGCACAAGGTGTAGGGGGTGATGTATTGGCATGGCATGGCAACTAGCTAGCTACAAGGAAGCAGAGAGTAGGGCTGAATGGGGTCATTTCTGGATTGGCAAATTGCAATTAGTGGAGTGCCACAGGGATCAGTGTTGATTTGAGAACTCAGTGGTACTGAGAGATTGGGTGTCCTGAACCACAAATTATATAACATTAGGACGCAAGCACAGCAAGTGATCAGAAAGGCAAATAGAGTGTAATTGTGGAGGGAATAGAATATAAAAGTAAGAATGTTTTTCTTGCTTTAGAAGCAGTTCAGAGAAGGTTCACATGACTCATTCCTGGGATTATCAGGGTTATCTTTGGAAGAAAGGTTAAATATATTGGGCCTATACCCATCGGAGTATCGATGAATGAGGGGTGATTTTATTGAAACACAAGATCTTGAGGGGACTTGATAGAATTAGAATTTGGAGAATACACCACATTTAAGTGGATTCAATGAAAAGACTAGTTTAAGAATAAGAGATCTCACTTTTAAGATAAAGGTAAGAAGAATTTTTTTGTCTTCCAAAGGATCATTAGTCTGTGGAATTCTCTTCCTCAAAAATAAATGGAGGCTCGGTCTTTAAATAAATTCAAAGCTGAGTTAGACAGGTTTTTGTTAGCCAAAGGAGTTGAAGGTTATGGGGGCGGGTGACAGGAAAATAGAGGTGAGATCAGCCATAATGGGACAAGCTCAAAAGGCCAAATGGCCTTCTACTGCTCCTAAGTTTTATGTTCTGATGTTCCATTCATTGCCATGCTACGTCCTCTTCCCCTCCTTGCAGGACAAAAGATGGCTAAATGGTATTATCACTCAATTGTTGATCCAGAATCCCAGGGACCCGGGTTCAAATCCAGCCATGCAGATGGTGGAATTTGAATTCAATATCAAATCTGGAACTGTTGCTGATTGTTGGGAAAAAGTCATCTGGTTCACTAATGAAAACTGCCATCCTTCCTGGTCTGGCCTACAATGTGGATGACTCTCAACTGCCCTCTGGGCAGTTAGGGATGTAGCAGGCTCGTAGATGAATTAAAAAATAATATGGCACATGGTTCAGAAACATTGAAGAATGAGAAGGAGGCCATTCAGCCCTTGAGATTTCTCCAAATTTCAATAAAATCATGGCTGTTATTCTGTGTCAATGTCACTTTCTTCAAATTCATTAACGCCTCTTGTGTTTTAAAACAGGTCTATCAACCTCTGTTATAGAGTCATAGAGTCATACAGCATGGAAACAGACCCTTTGGTCCAATCAGCCCATGCCAACCACATTCCCACACTCAATTAGTCCCACCTCCTGCGCTTGGCTGATATCCTTCCAAACCTTTCCCATTCATGAGCTTAACCAAATGCCTTGTAAACATTGTAACTGTACCTGCATCCACCAGTTTCTCCGGCAGTTCGTTCCTCACATGAAGCACACTGTCTGTTAAAAAAAATGCTTCTCATGCCCTTTTTAAATTTTTCTCCTCTCACCTTAAAGATTGCCCTCTAGTCTTGAACTCCTCCACCCTAGGGCACATTATCTATGCCCTTCATGACTGAACACCAACTGCCCTTTGAGGGGAACAAAATTCCAAAGAAGCACAACTATTTAATTAACCAATATCTCCTAATCTTAGTCATAAATGTTGTACCTCTTGACCAGAGAATATGACCCCTGGTTCCATACTCTCAAACTTGGAGAAGTAGATTCTCAGAATCTCTCAGAATCAAGTCTGTCTGGGTCAAAATCCTGGAACTTCCTCCTTTCCTAACAGCACTGTGGGTGTCTCTGCACCAAATGGACTGCAATGGTTCAAGGAGGCAGTTCACCACCACCTTCTCATAGGCTAATAGGGATAGCCAACAAATGTTGGCCCACCCAGTGACACCCAGATCCCCTCAACAAGTAATGGTTTGACAACTTCAGACTTTAGGGCGTGTTTGCATGGAGCAAGGGTCTGTGTTTTCTGTTTGACAGTTTTCAGAATTTCAGAATTTTTTAAATGTTCAGCCAGGAAGAGATCAAAATAAGACATGACTTTGTACTTCAAGCTATCATGTGCTTCAAGATTTAAGTAATGGATTGATGTTTTGAGTTTATTTCCTAGGATTTTTCTTTAAACCAGTGTTGCCCCAGAAAAGTCGCTGAACACCTCCAGGTGTAGCTATGGTGACAGTGTTTCAAGCATAAGCACCAGTTTGGGCAGGAAACACCTTACCCACAATACAGGTAAATGTACTTCACGTGTATATTTACCAAACAAATATCTGTCGTCATTCAGTAACTAAGGAAGCAAAGAGCTCATAAGATGAACTCTTGTACTCTTTGGATTGCAACTCACCAAGTGCAAATGAAAAAGGTTAAAGTTCACACACAGATCGGTTCAAATATGATTTCCAAGATATTGGACCCAGTAATGGGTTCTATTACTCAATTTATATATATTCTTCCAAAAGCCAATTATACACATTACAATTCTGAAAAGCCAAAGAACAACACAATCTTCAATGAAGGCAGGTTCACAATAAATTTCATGAATAGATACTTGCCTTTTTCAGCAAAACTTCTGAAAAAATTGAACAAGGATGGCACAAAGAGCACTAAAGAACAACATTTTACAGAAGGTCTGAATACCTGGCACTGTGCCATCATCGACTATGCCTGATCAGACCTCTTAAAAAGGACACTTTCTTTCATTAAGCAATGATGAGTAATTTGCTTTTGTGCAATCTGTCAATGAGGCTGTAATCTCTACCTATTTTAATCCACTATTGAACCACCATTAAAGCCATTGAAGACTAGGTATTAGTGAGAATTCACTCCTACAATAATATGCTTCTGTTTTATTTCAGTTTATTTTGTGTCCATTGTTCGAGTCAAGTCTATCTCTGGTGCCCGCAATGTTCCTGACTGCGACAACTGGATTAATTTATACAAAAGTTCATAAAGAGAAATGTTATTTTCTTGCCTTTGAAGTTCCTTCTCAGGTATTTTGCTAAGAACTTGAGTACAATTTATGTTGACTTCAGTAATTCCAAAATCCCACCTTCCTACAAAGCTGACAAAAAGAAAAGAATGAAGTTCTTTCAGAAATGCCAACAGTGCCTGTAACGTTGGAACATAGGTACTGGTTTAAAGGAACAAAAATGGTCTAGATTTACAGATCTACTGCAGGAAAACAACAAATGGAAAGTGTTCTCACTTCTGACTTAGAAGGTCATTTGTTCAAGCCCAAATCTAGAGATTTGGGTACAAACTCTGGGCAGATCTTCCATCACTGAGAGAGTGCAGCATAGTCAGAGCTGCTGTCCTTCGCAAGGAACATAAAAACCCATCTTTCCTTCTCAGGCGATCTTATTCCATCACATGACAGGGGAGTTTATCCCCATTTACTTGTAGAGTAATGAAATGCAAAAGGAGGCCACTCAGCCCCAATCTGTCTATGCCAATTCTTTGAACAAAGTTTCCAGTTGGTCCCATTTGCTGTTGTTTCCACAAACAAAGAAGGAAAGATTTACATTTACATCTCATCTTTTCTGAACTCAGGATATCCCATAGATCTTTGTAGTCAATGAACTGGCAAATCTCACCTTTTTGAACATATTTATTTTTGCATGTTACTACTGAATTTGCTGTCATGACCTTTTTAGATCGATAGGGCAGAATCTTATGAGAGACAGGAGAAATGGCGAGATTTATGGCTGAATTGTGTGAGAAGTCTGGGGAGGCCTATCTCGATGTTGGGAACATCTCCTTACACCTTTAATGCTTTTCTCAAATGGTGAGTGAGTGGTGAGTTGCCAATTGAGCGAGATTGTAGCTTGCCAAACACTTTATTAAAGATAGTAGGAACTGCCGATGCTGGAGAATCTGAGATAACAAGGTGTAGAGCTGGATGAACACAGCTGCTCGGCCTGCTGTGTTCATCCAGCTCTACACCTTGTTATCTCATTTTATTAAAGATGCATTTTGCCTCATTAATATTCAGCTCCCTTTCTTACCAAATGCATTGAACAAGCCAGACATTGAGAATTCTTGACATGGAAGTCCGAGCAGGTACCTGGTGATGCCTGCTCTTTGCTGGCTGCAAGGAGCCTCCATGCTGCTCAGCACTAAACAGCCGAGAAATGCCATTTTTTTGACAGATATCCACTGAGTAACAAGTTATTACAGGAATGGCACATGTCAAGAAGAGGACAGTATAGGGGCTGCGTTGGTAGTTAGTGCGGTGAGTTTGGTTAAGATACAGTGAGAAATCTCACTCAACCTTGCAGCGAGAATCCCTCCAAAAGACTCAGCAAAACTACCAGCCTAGAAAACATAAGTCTAAGTCCAGAGAGTTTCTCAACATGAAAAAAACTACTGAATCTCAAAACCAAAATCTTCAATTTTGCCCTGGAGTTTTAGCTGTTATCATATGATACAAGTATCACTTTCTAGGCCAGAGTTTAATGCCCATCCCCAATTGCTCTTCACTGAGTGAAGATAGCTGCCTTTTCAAATACAACTGAGTGGTTTTACTAGGCCTTTCCAAGCGCAGTTCTGAAACAACCAGATTAATGTGAATCTGATTTCATGTGTGGGCCAGACCAGGTGATTTATCTCCCAAAAGGACGCAAGTGAAGCACGTCCAGACCTTTATGTGTGCAGCATTGCTGATATTCACTTTATAATTCCAGATTTTTATTTAATTACTTCATAAGGATGGATAGGAATTTGGAATGGGAGGGGGTGAATCCAATTGTCATGGTCCATGAATTTAACAGCTGCATAGACAGGAAAAAGGAGGTTCTGTTTGGTCAGTTTGAAGAGCTAGGTGACAAATTGACAAGCAGAATTTCAAAGAGCATAATCATCTTCATACGTACTTGAGCCACATGCAAACTGGCATCAGACAAAGAGATGAATGCTTGGCTGAAAGTCTGGTACGGGAGAAGTGGGTTCTGGTTCATGGTGGAAGCCTGGTGGAAAATGGAATCTGTACCAATAATATAGTCTCCAGCTGAACTATCCTGGGCCCAGAGATCTTAAAAAACCACATAACTGGAAAGGTAGAGAGTAAAACTGAATAGTGGGGGCGAGGGATCAAATTTGAGAAGATGCAGTAAGTCGAAGAGTAGAGTCAACACCAAAGAGAAAGGCACTAATTGAGGAAATGACAAACAGAAAATGACGGGAATAGATAGAAAGTATTAAGGTAAATCACTAGATAAGACTAGCAGTTACAAAAGGTGTGGAGGGTAAAACTAAAGGCTCTGTATCTGAATGTGTTTAGCATTCAAAACAAACCAGATGTCCCTAAAATGCAAACAGACATGAGAAAATACGATCTGGTAACTATTACAGACATATGGCTGCAGGATCACATGGAGTGGAACTGATTTTTGAAGGCTACAGGGCATTTAGGAAGGACAGGAAATTAGGAAAAGGTGGAGGGTAGCTTTATTAATTAAAGATGGCATTAGCACAATGGAGTAGGATGATTTAGATTGAGGAAACAAGGATGTGGAAACAATTTGGGGAGAAATGAGAAATGACAAAAGAAAGAAATCACTTGTGGGAATGGTGTACAGGCCCCCTGGCGCAAACCATATGGGAGGGTGGACCATAAAAGAAGAAATAATGAGAGCCTGTCAGAAAGGTAGGGTAATAATCATGCAAGATTTTAATCTACATATTGATTGGAAAAGATGGGAAAAGTTAGCCTAGGTGACCAGTTCATAGAATGTTTTGAGGATAGCTTCTGAGAACAGCATGTTCTGGAGCTGGCCAGAGAGCAGGCTGTAGTAGACCTGATATTGTGTAATAAGATAGAATTAATTCATGATCTCATAGTTAAGGCACCCCTGGATTGCAGTGACCATATGGTTTAATTTTACATTCACTTTGAGGGAAAGAGGAACTTTTAAAACAAAATTTAAATAAGGGGAATTACATGGACATGAAAGCAGAGCTAGTTAAATTGAATTTCCAAATTACATTAAAGCATAGGTCAATGGAAATGCAGCGGCAGACTTTCAAGCGGACGTTTCAGAACGCGCAGATTAGAGACTTTCCCGCAAGTAAGAAAAATTCCAAGGGACAGATCCACTGTCCGTGGTTAAATTAAAATGTTAAAGATAGTTTCAAACTAAAAGCAAAAGCACTAAAAATACAGCAGTCCCCAGGTTGCGAATGGGTTCTGTTTGCAAGTTGGAACACAATACAGGAGAGTATAAAATAGGTATTAAGTACAGGCAACATTTGTATGTCAGGTCTTTAAAATTACATGCCTGTACGGGATCGCATCGAAAGTGGAACGTTCATATATCGGGAGCTTCAAGTCAAGTTGCAAGCCAGAACATTGAACGGAATATAACTGAAGGCCAAAGATGAACTAAGAAAACTAAAGAGGAGAAAATTAAAATCCAAGAGAAAGCTGGCCAAACAAAAAAAAACAGATTTTCTCCATACATATTTAAAGAGAAGTTAGCAAACTGAATGTTGGTCCTATAGAAAGTGAGATTGCAGAATTAATAATGGAAAAGAATGAAATTGCAAATTAATTAAACAGGGCGGCACGGTGGCTCAGTGGTTAGCATTGCTGCCTCACAGCGCCAGGGATCCACGTTCAATTCCAGCCTTTGGTGGCCAGCTGTGGGGAGTTTGCACATAACCACAACCCCTCAGCCCCTGTCTGTGCGGGTTTCCTTCGGGCGCTCTGGTTTCCTCCCAAAGATGTCTAGGGTGGGTGGATTAGCCATGGGAAATGCAGGGTTACAGGAATTGGGTGGGATGCTCTTCAGAGGGTCGGTATGGACTGGATGCCCTTCTTCCACAGGGAGGGGAATCCTATGATCGGGTGAACTGTCTGTGTGGAGTTTGCACATCCGCCCTGTGACTTTGTGGATTTCCTCCCACAGGCCAAACATGTACAAGTTGGGTGGATTGGCCACCGTAAATTGATCTGTAGCTTCCAGGGATGTGCACGCTAGGTGGCCTAGCTATGGGAGATGAAGGGTGGGGGTGGGCAAAACTGAGGCGAATGGAGTATAATGTAAGAAAATGTGAAATTGTCCAATTTGGCAGGATCAATGAAAATAGGTACTTTATTTCAATGTGGAGAGACCTGGGTGCCCTCAAGCATGAATCACAGAAGGTTAGTGTGCAGGTACAGCAAATACTTCTGAAAACTAATAAGACATTGTCATTTAACATGAGGGGAATGGAATACAAAAAGTGGAGAGTTATATAGGGAACTGATGAGACCACAGTGTTGGTCACCTTATTTAGGGAAAGATGCTAACGCATTGGACGCAGTTCAGAGATTTACCAGACTAATACCTGAAATAAGGCCTGTCTTAAGAGGAAGGATTGGACAGTCTGGACTTGTATTTGTTGGGAGTCTAGCAGAGTAAGAAGTGACTTGATTGAAGCATAAAATCCTGAGGGGCCTTAACAGGGTAAATGTGGAGAGAAACTTTCCTCTCATGGGACAATCTAGAACAAGGAGTCACTATGTAATGACGGGAGTGGTCCAATTAAACCAGAAGATCAAAATGTATTCCCTCAGATGCTTATCAGTCTTTGGAGCTCTCTTCTTGAAAAATATGATGGAAGAAGGGAACTGGAATATTTTTGAGGCCAAGGAAAGTAGATTCTTGTTAAGTAACATGCTGGAAAGCTAATGCGGTAGGCAGAGTTGAGGTCACAATCAGATCAACCACAACCGTATTGAAAAGCAGAGCAAGCTTGAGGGGCTGAATGGCCTACTCTTGCTCCTACATTGTTTTGTTTGTCTGTTAATCTAAAAATTCCAAATCTGCCATGGTGGGATTTCAATGCAAATCTCCTGAATTGATAATTCAGGTCTCATCCAGTACCATATTCTTGATGCTACAGTACACATTTTGCTGTCATGGTATAAAATGCCTGTGCTTTTCAGTGGTGATGGGATGTCATCACAGCTTGGTATTCATTTTTTAAAGCACTTGTGTTTACATGTTATGAAAATTGCAAAGAGAGACAGACCTGAAGCTGATGTGTTAATCTGGTTCAGAAAGCTGTAATTCCTAAATCCTATTGAAAATATTAACAGACAGGGACAGGACCACCTTATATCCTTCAAAGGAATAATTTTGACGTCACTCTTAGCCAACTACAGCCTTGCCTGAAGGCTTTTAGTTTTACATGTCAAAAGTTCACCAAGTTGTCTGATCAGCATTACCATTACTGAAAACTGCAAGAAAAGCATTTATTTATGTAATTTCCAGGTAGGATTCCTCTGAAATATTAAGAAGCAAAGTGGGAGGAGGATCGTGTGGAGCACAGAGCAGTTGCATCAAATAGTTTATTTCTACTATTTTAAACTAAGCAAATTAAACAAAGTCAGAGTTGACAGCCTGTAAGGCACATTAGCAAAAAGCTAAATTCCAAAAGAAACCTACTCAAATAACAGTGGATACTGGAAATTTGAAATTGCTGAAGAAACTGAACAAGTCTGGCAGCATTTGCAGAGAGAGAAACAGGGTTAATGTTTCAAGTCCTGTGTGAATCTTCCTTAGTTCTTTGCTCCAGCAATTTCTGCTTTTGTTACTCAATTTAAATATCATCTGGGGGTAAGGAGGCTCAGGGCCCAGCAGATGGGCTGTTTGTACCTTATTTTCTCATCAACCTGGCCAGAAATATTATTAGACACTTTTGGAACAAGTGGGACTTGAACCCAGGTCTCTCAAGTCAGGGGGTAGGGACATTACCACTACACCACAAGAGCCCCATTGGACTGTTTGTATTCCATATCTTTCTTAATTCTTGCATGCGTTTGTTGCCCCATCCCTAATTGCCATTGGACTGTTTAACTCTCGAAGCCATTTCAGATGGTTGACAAGAGTTGACTACATTGTTTTGGAGTCACGTGTAGGCCAGACTAGGTAAGGAGGGCAGATTATCTTCCCTGAAGGACATTAGTGAACCAGATGAGATTTTAGCAATAATCATTACATGGTTCCCATTAGACTAGCTTTTAATTCCAGATTTATTGGATTCATATTTCACAATCTGCCATGGTGGGAGTTGAACCCCTGTCCACAGAGCATCAGCCCTGGATCTGGATGACTAACCAAGTGGGATTACTGCCTTGCTACCATCTCCCCTTACTTGCTAATGCAAATATCAACAGCTCGGTTAAGACTGCATTGTAAGACTGGAAAACTGCTGAAATTGAAACCACCTTCAAATCTCATTGTATATGAGTGAGGTTTCCCTGTTAGAATGTTAATGTTCTTCTCAGCTGCTATTTTCATTGTCAGATCCATTGCTATCATTAATGTCAAAGAGTGTATTTCACCAACAAAATCTGTGCTGATGTGATCAACCTGTTGTCAACTGAAGAGGCACTGGGCAAACGTGAATGGTAATTTGACCTGTTGCTAGTTCATTCATCATTGTTTCATTGGCTGTTTGTGTTTTTAATGCGCTTTGAGACAAATGCCACAATTATGCTGATCTTCTCACTGAGTACCATTTTTAGGTCAGATGCAATAAGGGTCAAAGACAGTGTTAGGAAACTGGCATTTCCTTGAATGTGGGACAGTTTTGCTTCTGGATTCAATTTGCTTGTAATCGTTTACAGCTCTCTGTGCCAGCAGGTTCCCATTTCCTCTCCCTAAGAGAGTACCCTGACTTGCGTTTATAATGAATGAGCAGCTCCTTGTCTTCTGGCTTTACAATGTAAAGATGCAGATTGTAATGTTTGCACCATCAAATTGCGGAACTCACCAGTCAACAGCCGACACATATTCCTGCAGCACAGAAAATTCCTGGCCTCAGTTAAACAGGAAGGGAACATCAGAACTTAAAGAGGCCATAAAGATTTAGCTATTCAATGACATTGTAGCTGATTGACCTAGATCTGCAAAGTCCTTTTCTTGCTCTATATCCTCTACCCACCTGACAACCAACTGAAATAAAACAAAGAACCATGGATGCTGGAGATCTGAAACAAAAGAATAGAAATTGTTGGAGAAACTCAGCTGGCCTGGCAGCATCTGTGGAGAGAGAAACAGAGTTGACATTTTGGTTTCTGCAACCCTTCTTCAGGACCAACTGAATGTCCTCAAATCTTCACCGCTTCCCCTTCACCCACACTCACTCTTCAGGGAGCAGAGTAGATCAATGATGTCCATGACCCTGCTCCACAATTTAATATCCTCGTGGCCGATCTGATTATTCTGCATTCTCACCGATCCATGTTAACCTTTCACCATAACACGAATCTATCTGCGATAAAGATTAAAACGATAAAACAAAGAACCGTGAATGCTGGAAATCTGAAACAAAAACAGAAATTGCTGGGGAAACACAGGACTGGCAGCATCTGTGAAGAACTTCTCCAAGAATGTACAACCTTTGCCTTAAAAAATATTCAAGGACTCTCTTTCCACCACCATTTCAGGAAGCAATTTCTAAAGACTCACAACCCTGCAAAAGAAAAAAATTCTCCTTAGCTCTATCTTAAATGGGCCATCTCTAATTTTTTAAACGGGGACCTGTAGTTCCAGATTTTCTCACAAGAGGAAATGTCCATTCTTCATCCGCCCTGTCAAAATCTGTCCAGGTCTTTCATGTTTCAATCAAGCCAACTCTTATTCCAGTGGGTATAAGCCTAGCCTGTCCAAGCTTTCCTCTGAAGACAACCTGACCATTCCAAGTAAAATAAAGCAAAGAACTATGAATGATGGAGATCCGAAACAAAAACAGAAAATGCTAGTGAAATGCAACAGGTGTGTTTGCATCTATGGAGAGAAAACAGGTTTTACATTTCGCGTCTGGTGACACTTCACCAGAGTTCTAATGAAGTGTTGCCAGTCTTGAGACTTTAACTCTGCTTTCTCCCCACAGATATCATCAGACCTGCTGAGTTACGCTAAATATTCCAAATATTCATCTGGTAAACATTCTCCAAACGACCGACAACATATTTACTCTCTTCCTTAACAAATGAGACCAATATTGTATGTCGTAGCCCAGATGTGGTGTTGCCAATGCCCTGTATAACGGAAGCATAACCTCCCTACTTTTGTGTTCAATTCCCTCACGATAAATAAAATTCTATTTGCTTTCCTGACTACTTGGTAAACATACACTAACTTTTCTTTCACTGATGCATTGAGACACCCAGATCTCTTTGCATCCCAGAGTTCTGTAAATTCTCAACATTTGGAAAACTTCTACGATATGTTTTTAAAATTCTACCCAGATTTCTTTTATACTCTAATTTTCCACCTTATTAATTTTCTAGTTATGCTTCCTTATTTTCTTTTTATATTCTGTCCAATCTCCTGACCAGCCACTCATCTTTAAGTTTGATACTAACTTTAACCTTTGTTAGTTCACCAAACATGATGGATCCTCCCCTTGGATTTTTCTCTCTCATGAGAACGAATCTACTCTGTCTATTTTGTAAAATCACTCTAAACGTCCGCCTCTGCACCTCTAATGACATATCCTTTGACCTCAGGTGTCAGTTCACTTCAGACAGCTCTGCTTTCATCTCATCATCATTGCATTTATTAAGTTTTAGATATTAGACTTCAACCCAGTCTTCTCTCACTGAAACTGACTGTAAAACTAAATCACATTGTGGTTGCTGCTCCCTTAGAGCACTTTCAATACAAGGCTATTAACTGATTTTATTTTGTTGTATAATCCTGGGTACAGTGTAGCCTGCTCTCTGGTTATCTCCAGAACATAATATTTCCAAAAACAAATGATTTAATTATTCAGAATGTAATAGGTCATCGATTTCAAAAGTTATAGCCTTGACTCCTATGTAATGATAACCCATTGAGATTGTGGTTTTGGAGAAGGAAATCAGAAAATCCACTCATGCAATTACATCTTAGCTTTGAATATCACCATCAAAGGTAAATCATCAGCACCTTTGTACAATGACCCAGATTTTGCAGTGATGATTACAGTGAGATTTCCAACATCTGCCAACATTACTCCACTGCAGGTGACTATAGCTTTGGGAATCCACACATGTGCCAGATAACACTGTAGCCCAGAACTTTCTCTCAGTAATTCTAGATTTACCCAGAGAATATTCTGTTGTGAACTCCCAGATTGCTAATTGTAGGAAATGTGAACAGAGAAGAATTTCCATTTTCACAGTTGGTCCCACGATAAAAATCCTTTAAAAATTAATAATTTGTCAAGTGATGTTTTTAACTGTGTTCTGACTTCATAATAACTACTGCACACCTTTACTGACCCTGAAAAATTACTGTCTGTCAGATATTTCCACTATGATTAAGAATTACCACATTTCTACATCTACAATCAGCTTGACAATCTATCTCTGTACCACTGAGATATTTAGCAGTGTTGTTTCTGCTGCAATATTCGAAGCAGTTTATTGCTTTCAGCTGATGCAGACACACCATACCGCAGCCTGAAGCTTTTCTCATTGCATGAATGTCATTGTAAAAGTCTTCCTCCAATTCACAAAGAGTTCACATTCCTGGTTCCTGACAAGACAATCCCGACACTGATCACCGGTTCCCTCAGGCTAACTCAATCCACCTTCCACCTGTACAAAATTTAGAAAATTGATGTGAGACCAACAAGTTAAGCTGGTGCAGCAAAAAGCACTGAAGGTAATGTAATTTGACAAAATGTATTCATTGAATCACATTACCCTGATTTGAGCTGGCTCATTCTGGGTGCTACCATATAGTGTTTACCAACATTGGTCCAAATGTCATACCTCCAATGCGACAATAGTTTAAGTGTAAATCCGACCCTGGTGTTAATCCAGTAGTACAGAAATGTTATGCCATTTTCGAGTCAGTTCAGGGGCAAACTTCCTTCCTTCCTTCGGACTCCTAGATATTCCAAATGTTCCAGATTGTGCATCTGAATTTCAGTTCACAGGGGAGACCCTTTTGTGCATCAATGGAAGGAAAAGTACTGTTTAAAGTTTTTCCACTTGCATTTCACAAAGATATTTTGAATTCATGCCAAATGTCGGAGCTGCAGCTGCACCTATCCTCTTGTCTGTGTGTGAATCCGTTGGGTCTGGGTCAAATGCTGCAGACACTTACTGTGCTGTTCCACTGGTGACTTTATACATGCTGCTGGCTCAGCAACACTTCTGCATTGTTGTAGAGGAAAGATTCTGAAGAAAGACCATCTTTATCCATTCAACTCACCTTAACACTTCTGAATTTTTAAAAATTTGTGGGATTGAGGTATTGCTGAGTGGCCAACATTTATTTCCCCATTTCTAGTTGCCCTTGAGAAGGTGGTGGTGAGCTGTCTTCTTGAATTTCTGGAGTCTATGTGCTGTAGGTAGGCCCACAATGCCTTTAGGGAGGGAATTCCAGGATTTTGACCCAGCGACACTGAAGGAACGGCAATATATTTCCAACTTAGGATGCTGAGACTCTTGGAGGGGAATTTGCAGGTGGTGGTGTTCCAGTATATCTGCTGCCCTTGTGCTCCTATATGGAAGCAGTTGTGGGTTTGGAAGGTGCTGTCTAAGGACCCTCAGTGCATTTCTGCAGTGCATCTTGTAAGTGGTACACACTGCTGCTATTGAGCATTGATGGTGGAGGGAGGATTGCATAAGCAAGAACACAAATGCTGCTGATAGGAACAAATAAAAGGTTCCATTTGAAAATCATCAGAGTCCTCATAGCTAGACCAAGAACATTTATAGTGGTCAAGCAACTGATTGCTAAGGTTCAGTGGTGGAAGAGTTAGATTAACAAACTAGAAATCCCGAAAGTCCCAGATTGGCAAGTTGGTTCAAAAGCCAAATTACAAAATTGTTTTCTTTTGTCATTCAGGGTTGTTTTTATTAAAACAGAACAAATTTTAAGAACAATTTGACCACGAGGTTTAAAATTATTATCAGGTGAAAATTGAGAGTTTTCTTTGCTGATCTAGAATGAAGAGAAATATATAAACAACTAAATGTAAGAGCTCAATCACACAGCAAGATCCCACAAGCAGCAATGTATCAACGACCAGACAATCAATGATCTTTGCAGTGATGAACATTCAAGGATAAACATCAATCAGGGGAGAACACCCTGTCCTTCTTTAAAATTATGCCCTGGGATAGTTTAACGTTCCCATTGAGAAGGAAGATGTGGCCCCAGTTGAAGAGCTCACTCAAAAGGGAACACATAGGAACAAGGACAGGAGTGGGCACTCTGCCCTTCGAGCCTGCTCTGCTATTCAATAAGATCATGGCTGATCTGATTTTAACCTCAATTCTACATTCCTGCATATTTCTGTTAACCCTTCATCACCATGGTCATCAAGAGCCTATCTACCTCTGCCTTAAAAATATTTGAAGATTCTTCATCCACTACCAGTTAAATAAGGAAATTCCAAATTCTCACAACTCAGAACTTTTTTCCTCATCTCTATTTTAAATGTGCAACCCCTTATTTTTAGACTGACCCCTACTTCTAGATTCTTCCACAGGAGGAAATATCCTTTCAAAATCCACCAGCAAGTCCCCTCAGGATCTTATCTGTTTCAATAAGTCCCCTCTGAATCTTCTAAACTCCAGAGAAGTGACCCAGCCTTTCTAACCTCTTCTTATAGGGAAATCCACTCATTCCAGGTATTAGTTTAGTAAATCTTCTCAGAACAGCTTCCAATTTGTTAACGTTCTTGACATCTGATAGTGCAGCTCCCTCAGTAATTCACAGAAGTGTCAAACAGATGAATTGTTCAGCCGCAAGAATGGGATTTGAAACCTCCATAGGTGAAGTAAGAGTGTGATTTGCTGAGACTTAGCTGACATAGTTGTACAAATCTGCTCCAAAACCTTAGAGTTGTACTGTGTAAATCTGTGCTCCCATTCCTCATATCTGAAGTAACACCACAGTGGCTGATTATCCAGTCACCAGGGCACCCTTTATTAACATGTACCTAGTACTTGACCCTGATCCAACCCCCTAAGAGCCAGCTCTCAGTGTGAGCAGAACCTCTGACATTCCTGTTTATATCTGTCAGCCAGGGCTCCATGATTGGACCAGATTAGCAGCTCCAATCAGGGAACTCATATTCTAAGAGTTACACTTGGCTGACCACGTTACAATCACTACAGCTTCCAATGTCTTGTCAGCCTCAACCCTCCACAGTTTGAATTTCATCCAAAACCCTATTTCTTCTGCTTCACCGAAACCCATTCATAATGTACCTGCAACTAGGAGCAAGTTTAGACCATTCAGCCCTCAAACTTGATCAAGTTTCCGTTGGAAGGCTCATGAGGTGTTCCTGTCTCTGAGCTGGAAGGCCCCGGTTTGAGCCCAAACTACTCCGGAGGTAAGTCATAACATCTGTGTGTCTGAACAGGTTAATTAGAAAAGTATTTGCTTGTTGATCTGCATTGGTCCCTGGACTTCCAATGCCACCATTTTAAAATTTCTGTCCTCGTATTCAAATCCCTCAATGGCATCATCTCCAATTCAACAATCCTGTCAGAATTCTACAATCCTCCAATTCTGGCTTCTTGAACATCACCCATTTCCTGCATCCCACAAAAAGTGGCCATACCTTTAGCAATCCAGATTCATTAGGTCTAGAATTCCCACCATAAACCTCAGTCCTCTCGTACCTAGTTTAAGCCCTCCTTAAAGCCAACTTCAGAGGCACTCTTCCAGTCAACCTCTTCATACAACACCTCCCCAGTAAAGGGACTGTATGAGTGTGATTTGCTGTGGCTGTGAGGTGAATTGTCTTAACATTGGCCACCAGAACCTTATATGTCAACATTTGTTGTATTTGTTCCTAGGGTTTGGGCATTGCTTATTGTCTATCCCTAATAGCCCTTCAGTGGTAGTGCAGAACAATGAGAGCTAAGTGCACTGACCATGCTGATAGGAATAATGATGACCCAGTAACAGTGAAGGAATGGGGATATGGTTCCACACCATTGTAATGTTGCAGATCATAATATTTGCATATCACTGCCACCCTCATCGATCTTGTGATTTTCAAAGGTGATGTTGAAGGAGCCTTGGTGAGTTGCTGCAGTGTGCCTTGTAGATGGTGCACATTGCTGCTTCTGTGTGTGGGATGTAGAGGCAATGAATTTTGAAGTTGCTGGATGGAGTGCCAATCAGTTAGGACTCTTGATGTTTCCATTGGCAGGAGAGACTAGGACCCAAGGGCACAGCCTTAGAGTAAAGGGAAAACCCTTTACAACAGAGATAAGGAGAAACTTCTTCAGCCAGAGAGTGGTGAACCTATGGAATTCACTGCCACAGAAGGCTGGAGCAGGAAGGTCATTGTTTAGCTTTTAGACAGAAATAGATAGGGTCTTGATTATCAAGAGGATCAAAGGTTACAGGGAGAAAGCGGGAGAATGCAAAACTTACCAGTCCTGATTGAATGGCGGAGCAGACTCAATGGGCTGAATGGTCTAATTTCTGCTCCTATGCCTTATGGTCTATTTATACTGGATGGCATCGAGCTCCTTGAGTGTCCTCCAAGCTGCATTCATATAGACAAGTGGTCCACTTACTGGCAGCACATAACTCCCTAGGGGGTATTACCAATCAATTGTATATGCCCCAGTAGGTAAGACCATCTGACTCTAAGTGAGGAAAGGTTGAGACTACTATGACACAATATATTGACCTCTAGGTTTAAGCCACACCTACCCCAGAGCTGTGTCAAAATAGTCCAAACATGTTGATTCAAAACAATTATAAGGAACACTTATCTAGTGACTCTCTGGTGCAGTTGTAGTATTCCTATCTCCGGGCCAGGACATTCCACCCGCCAGAGGAGTGTCTAAATGTACTGATTTTTTAAAGAGATGTTATAAGAACCAGTTTTCATGTTGGGGGCGTTGGTCTGTGTTGTGAGGAAAACAATTTGGAAGACGGATCTCTTCCTTTGATGTTTGGATGTTTACTAGATTAACAGCTACAGTACGATTAAAATGGACTAGGGTTGACAAGTATCAAGTAATGTTTGTCCCACCCAAATGGCAGGCAATGTTCATCTCAAACAAGAGAGAATCTAACTAATGCCTCTTGACATTCACTGGCATTACCATGGCTGAACCTCTTACTATCATCATCCTTGGGGTAATCATTGACCAAAAATTGAACTGGAATAGCCATATAAGTACAATGGCTACAACAGCAGGTCAGAGATTAGGAATCCTGCAGCAAGTAACTCACCTCCTGATTCCCAAAGCCTGTCGGCCTAAATTAAAGCCTGTCTACAAGGCACAAGCCAGTATTCTGATGGAAAACTTCCCATTTACCTGGATGGGTGCAGCTCTGACAACACTCAAGAAGCTTCACACCATCCAGAGCAAAGCAGTCCATTTGATTAGCACTACATTCACCACCATCAACATCCACTGTCTCCACCATCAACATCCAGAAGCAGCACTGTGTACCATCTACAAGGTGCAGAAATTCACCAAGGCTCCTTCTACAACACCTTCCAAACCCAAAACTATTCCATCTGAAAGGTCAAGAGCAGCAGATAATGGGAACACCACCACCTTAAGCTCCCCTCCAAGCCATGCACCATCCTAACTTGGAAATATATCATCATTCCTTTTCCGTCACTGGGTCATTCCTGGAACTCCCTCCATAACAGCACTGTGGGAATACCTATAACACATGGACTGCAGCAGTTCACAAAGACAGTTCACCTCTATCTTTTCTGGAGCAACTATGGATGGGGAATACATGCTGACCAAGTCAGCGATGCCCACATCTAGTGAACGAATGAAAAATTTGCCTTTTGGGTTTCACTGAAGTCAGTGTAAGAGGGGTAAACTAGCCTTGTGAGATAGGAGAGCATGTAATTGGTACTTTTGCTATTTCTAATGCAACTTGACCAAATTCTTCAAATTTCAGTTGATGGAAATAAAATCGCAGAGGCAGCAATGGAACCAAGGCAGTACATGTATCATTTTGTATTTTATTGATGAGATGTCATTGCCTTGATATGAAAACCCTTCAATGTCATCTGAGTACAAGATTATGTTACAGATGAAAGCTGAGTAGAGGCCAAGTACTTCTTCACAGTGAAAATATCAGAGGGAAAGTCAATGTGACATTAGCACAAGTCTACATGCAGGCCAAAGTGTACGTTTAGCCAGAAACACACAGAGTGTGAGGTTCACTAGAGGACGAAAAGACAATGCTTCGAATTTCCAGGATTAAAATCTGTCAGTGCTGGTGTTGAGATCGTGACCTGTAGGCGCCCTATGTCACTGACCTCGGGATGAGCAACCCACTCGGAGGTGATGCGAGTACCACTTAGGCCTGCATCTTTGGATGTGGAATTACAGCCAGAAACTCAAACCAAGCAGTGCTCCAAAATTATCCTGACTCAGTAATGAAAAACAATTACTATATGCAGTGCCTTTAACATTGCAAAATGTCACAGGGCACTTCACAGCAGCGTTACAAATGAAATTTGACAAGAAGCCCTATGAGGACATATTAAATCATTAAATTATTGGTCAAAGGGTAGATTTTTTAAATAGTACTTTAAAAAGGAAAGAGAGGTGAAGAGATTTACAGATGGAATTCCAAAGCGTAGGGGCCAGAAAGCTAAAAGTAGCGGCATCAATTATGGAATGATTAAAGTTGGAAATGTTGAAGAGGTTGGAATTAGAGGAGTGTAGAGTTCTCAGAGGTTTTGTTTTCTTTAACGGGATGTGAGTGTTGCTGGCTGGCTGAGCATTTGTTGCCCATCTCTAATTACCCTTGAATTGAGTACCTTGCTAGGGCCTTTTCAGAAGGCAGCTAAGGATGAACTACCTTTCTGTGGGTCAGAAGTCACATGTAGGCCAGACCAGGTAAGGATGGCAGATTTCCTTCCTTAAAGGGCATTAGTGGACTAGTTTTTTTTATGAAGTTCAATGATAGTTGTCACAATAATCAGATTTCAATTCAAAATTATTACTCAATGTTAAATTCCCCCAAATTCCAAAATGAACCCACATTCCCTGTTCACGAGCCTCTCAATCATGAGTACAGCAATGTTGCAACTATGTCACCATCTCCTCTGAATTAAATGGGTTAGAGAACTTACAGAGATAGGAGGATTAAGGCTATAGAGAGATTTGCAAACAAGGATAATCAAGCCAGGAGCTAACAGGCTAACAAGCATAGGGAGTGACGGTGACTGTTACTTGGTGGCTGACAGAATACAAACATCAGAGCTTTGTGAGATGACAATCTTCAGAAGTTAGAATGTGGGAGACCAGCTGGAGAGCTTTAGAATAGTCAAATCCAGAGGTAACAAAGACATGAATAAGACTGCCACCAGCAGATGAGCTGAAGTTGGGATGGAGTCAGATGATGTTATGAGGGGTAAATTGGCGATTGCAATGATGACATGATTATGATACTAGAAGCACAGCTTAGTCTGCATGTCAATGCACCCGAGGGTCCGAGCCTCATGCCAACACATGGATCAGCTTTGCTGATAATTTTTTTTTGCAAAAATATAATGGGGCCTAATCCCAAAAGTTTCTAATCCAGAGGTGATATAACTAACAGTGATTCACAAATTCGACACTGGGCAAATCATTACAGATTAGTGCTCAATTTTCAATCTGTGAAGTTCAGACATTTAAGACACTCATAATAACTTCCCACTTGTACAAATCCACAACTCACAATTTGATAAGAAAAGTTCTAACCTTTTCATGCTACTATAACAGACTTCAGATTCAGTCTTATCTCTTTTGCTTGGTATAGGTGCAGCACCACAGTGTGCAAATTGACAGCAAACTCATCGCTAATCCCTGGGGGAGAGAAATTCGCCCGTGAATAAAAATTCCCAAAATAGGAAGGTGTTCAATAAAGAACCTATAAGGCATTGTTATCAGTCTCACAACTGAATAAATTACTTAAAGAAATAATGTCCAAGCTTGTTCTAATACACACAGTATATACAACATACTGTGTAAGTACATTGAAAATTTACATTACTCCTATATTCACCTGTATTCTGATAAATGATATAGCTGTTGTCACTACGTATTGGTCACTCGTACCTCTATGACCCCATGGGCTACACCATTCCCAAGAATGTTTCGAGAAGAACCTCCATCACCACTTTCTCAAGGGCAATGACAAAGTGTCAGCATTGCCAACACTTCCCCCACCCAGAGAATTTTTTTTTAAAAAATCTTCCTAATGGCTATGGAATGATACCAAAAAATTTCAATGTTGCTAAACAACACAACCCAGCTTTGAGAATAAATATAAACACTTCATGGTACAGTACAAAGAATAAAGCTATGACTGGCAGCAATAGAAGGTACTAATTCAATCTAAGAGTTCTGGTGACATTGAATGCCACTCATGCTTTTGTCATGGTTCATGACACCAGTGGAATCCCTTTGATTTGCTCCTCTCTTGTATCTCACTATAGATCCTCTATTATCTTATATATAGGATATGATTTTTCATTTCATTCCAGGGACATCTTAAAAGGGCAGCATCCTGACAATAATTATGAAGTTGTATTCTTGTTAATCTATGACAATCTAGTTTCTTTTAATAGTTGCAATCTTTAGTTTTATTTTGCTTTCAAAGGAAGTGGTGGTCTAGCGGTAATATCTTTGGACTGTAATCCAAAACCCCAGGTTAATGTTCAGGGGACATGGGTATGAATCCCAAAATGGCAGATGAGGAAATTTAAACTCAATAAAATCTGGAATTAAAAGCTGCCCTAATGGTGACCATTTAACCATTGTGGATTATCACAAAACCCATTTGGTTCAATAATGTCCCTGACTGAAATTTGAATTCTGAGAGTGTGAGCTGTAGCTGACTTTAATGTCTGTAACAATATTCATCATTTTAAGAAATCAAAATGTCATTATAGCACCATTTCGATGCTGAGATGTGTTCAATTCCACCCTGTCTATAAAACCATGAGGGAACAGATAAGGTGAATAACAAAGGTCTTTTTCCTAGGGTGGGGGAGTTCAAAACAGTGGGGACATATTTTTAAGGTGAGAGGAGAAAGATTTAAAAGGGACGTGAGGGGCAACTTTTGCACACAGAGGGTGGTTCATATGTGGAATGAACTGCCAGAGGAAATGGTAGATGCAGGTACAGTTAGAACATTTAAAAGACATTTGGACAGGTACATGAATAGGAAAGGATTGAAGGGATATGGGCCAAATGCAAGCAATTGGGAATGGTTCAATTTGGGAAACTTGGTCAGCATGGATGAGTTGGACTGAAGGGTCTATTTCCCTGCTGTGTGTTTCTGTGACTCTAAGAAGGAAATCTCCCATCCTAATCTGGTCTGGCCTATATGTGACTCCAAACCCACAGCAATGTGGTTGACTCTTAACTTCCCACTGAAATGGCCAAGAAAGCCTTTCAAGAGAAAATCCAGGATAAGCAATAAATGGTGGCCCAACCAATGACATCTATATCCCTCGATGAATAAAAATGATTTTTTTGTAATATGTCATGAAAGAAATATGTTACCTGGCAGCATTAAACTGCAACACTTTGGACAATTTTATTATAACTGTAATATTTCTACGTGCTTTTTCCCAGTGAAGTATCACTTACTATGAAGACTGTTTTTGTCTTCTCATTACTATGATGTATTTCTGCAGGTAAGGGACAAATTAGGCAACAAACAGAGAGATCTGTGCTTGTGCATAGAAGATGCCGGAGAAACTCAACAGGTTAGGCAGCATCTACAGAAAGAGGAACGGAGTTCATGTTTCATGTCAATGATCTCTCATCAGAGAAACCTGAAATGTGTACATCCAGCAATTTTCTGTTTCTTAGCTCAGATTTCCAGCATCCTCTGTCATTCATTCTTGCATTCAAGATACAGAAGCATCCAAGGCCTACGCAGAGATGTTAGGAAAAAGTGCACTCTGAGTTAAGCATGAAGAGATCGGGAGAGATTACCTAAGGAATAAAGTGATGGATTCTTAGAGAGCTGGTGATTTTAGAGAGAATTCTAGAGGGTGAGTCAGAAATAGCTAGATGCATAGACCCCGATGTCAGGTTTATATGGAGCAGTCTATTCCAGATCATTGTGTAAATTGTGATAATTTATCCTTTGTTTGCAACTCCATAGTCCTTTCTAAGTTATTTAAACTTTACATATTTGTGAGCTGAGCCTTGAATGATACTTAACTGATTAAGTTTATCACAATTATTGGCATTAGTTTTCAGATTTTTCCTTCCCACTGATGCAGTGAATCTTTCCCATTTGTCTGTTTGCAGCTTCCACCACTTACAATTGAACTCCAGGATAAAATCCAATCTAATCCAAGCCACCAGTGTAAGACTCCTCAGTCCTTCCCATTTTATCTCCCCTTGGGGCAGAGATCTCATATCATTCAACACTGTGTGGACTAAACTAGATTTGAAAAGATTTCAGGATGACCTTTTTTTATATCCAGAAGTGCTCTTACATGCAACCAATTTTTTTTTCCATCGCACGTGCTTTTATCTGTTCTATTAGCTGCCACCACTGAATCAGCCATGGTTTTTGATTGATTAATTTATATGCAAAAACGGTTAAGGGCAATGTAGACCATCAAAGGTGAGGAAGAGGTAGGGAGAGGGAGAGGGAGCGAAATCAAATGTTGTTGGAAAGGGAGATAAAGTACTCTACCCCCTGCAATGCCCACCTCTGTCTAAAGGCATTGAGAATATGGGTTGACACCACATGCTCCCTCTGGGAGACTTTATAGGCTTAAGCAGAGCTTGTGGCCAAAGCTCTACCTTAAATATTTTAAAAACATACCATATGAATGGAGCATCAGCACATAAGTGTACGCTTCCCGATTGAGGTCAAAATAGTTCAAACAGTGAAAATCAGACTCAACCACTGAGATTGGTACCTACAATATAATTGCACCATAAGACACGAATTGCCATTGTGGATATAAATCAAGTTTGACATCTTTAATTCTCCGGTTGGGAGGTCTAGCAATTTGCAGTCACTGTTGAATATTGATCCAGTTGTATGAGTGCAGGCAATTTAAATTATTTTTACTTGCTCGATTACTTAAAGTCCAAGTCTGACTTTTGAAGTTTCATTATACAAGTGTTCAGTTTCATTGCTCCTGTACTGTCCTAAGTTTGTGAAGTTGCAGTAAGATAACTAGCACCTGGTTATGAGATCCCACCTTTCCATTGTCTTCTTGTTGAAACATGCCCATCAGTGTAGCATCATCTGCTTTCCTCTAATCCAACTTGTCCTAACAAGCAGCTCAATACCCCCTACATTATGCAGTACCACCCCAGAAAAGACAAATAGTTTCAACAGGGCAGAGACTATTACTTAATCTCCCAAAAGAAACATAAACAGACAAATTTCTCGTCTATCTCATTGGCAAACCAAACTACGGAACAGCTTCTGCTGCATTATCCTGTGCTGTTTTGGAAATTTTGATTGAAATGTATAAAACCCACTCAAACAGTCACCGTTCATATTTTCAATGTAAGAATTGATATCTACTTGTGCAGTCATGCTTTAAAAGATAATTCAAACCAATGGTAAGGTTGCTGGAGATTCTTGGTACACCTACCTCATAAGATGCGAATGGAGTCTTCCCATTGTATCTGCATTCTTTCAATTCAGCTATATCACCCCTGAGCTCTGGAAATTCACTTCTGTATTTTTTACTCTTTACGTTTCTCGCTCCTCTCTGAAGACACTGGTTAAACCTTGGGAACAGGAATAAGCCATTCAGCCCTCAAGCCTGTTCTGCCATTCATTGAGATCATGGCTAATTTGTGGCCCAACTCAATATGCCTGCCTTTGGCTCATATTCCCTTAATACCTTTGCTTAACAAAAATGTATCTATAACAATATTTGAAATAACAATAGCATGCACTGCCATTTGTGGAATAGAATTCCAAACATCTAGTGCTCTATGTGTGTAGAAGTGCTTCCTAACATCTGTCTTGTTTACCAAGCATTTTGTAATCTGTTCTTTTATAAAATTCTTTCATCGGATGTGAGCATCATTGGCAAGGCCAGCACTTGTTGCCCATCCCTAAAATGCACAGGGGTAATCCAAGGCCATTTCAGGCAGCAGCTAAGAGTCAACCACATTGCTCTGGGCCTGGAGTCACATGTGGGGCCAGCCAGGTAAGAATGGTAGATTTCCTTCCCTAAAGAATGTGTTTTGTTGTGTGTCAGGCATGGGATGGGAGTTGGGGTTTGGAGTTGAACTGGTTAACCTGTGTCCCTGCAGTATCAGCTCTGGTGTCTGTCTGACCTGTCTGGTGACATTCCCACTTAAGAACTGTCTTAAGGATTGCCTCTATCTTTGATTGATAATTCTGGTTATTTTTCTGTGAAGTGCTTTTGGGAAGTTTTACTGCTTTAATGGCACCTTTTAAATGTGAGTTGTTGTTGTTTAGTCACAGCCTGGTGTAGGAGCTGTAGATCAGAATGTGAAGAAACATTCTGGATTAATAACCCTCTTGCCCTCTTGTCTTCTAAGCACTTGGGACTAATAATGGAGACAGAGTGCACAAGTCAGGATAACAACTAACTTGATTTAGAAAATTATGCTCATTTGAAGAGCTTGTGCAAGCATGGGGCTGAATGGCCCCCTTCTATGCCAGGAAACTTCTGTAAAGAGCATATCATTTTAATTTTCTGAATTTTGGATGGTAGATTAAAATGAGAAAAGGACAGTTTTAAAGGATTGCGAATTTTTTTATTTAAAAGCAAGTAAGCTGACATTCATTGTAAGTACTGTATAAACAGCTGTTTGAGGAAGCAGTGGGGAAAGCTTAGTTCCAGCTGAACGGGGGCCAGGGGCTGAGTGCACACAAAGCTTCAGCCAGCAACAGGTAGCTGATTGGTCTGTGGTGTGACGACAATATGGCTTTAAGGGGTGTATTTTGTCCTGGTTTGTTTATTAATGACGAGCAAAAAATGTTTAATAACAGGAAAAGGGTCAGGTATCATTTTCACCACTGGAGAACCACCATCGAGGGCAAGAAGAAAGACTTGCAATAATATACTGGCTTTCAGAGCTTTTTGAAGTGATTTCTTGTTGAATTGTAATTCATTTTGTAATGCAGGAAATTTGTGCACAGCAAGGACCCACAAGCAGAAATGAAACAAATGGCCAGACAATGATTTTTAGGGATAGCAATATGGAGTTCTGATGAAAGGCTACTGACTTGAATGATTGACTCTGTTTCTCTCTGACGAATGACCTCCTGTGTATTTTCAGCATTTTCTGTTTTGATTTCAGATTCCCAGCATCCGCAGTAGTTTTGATTTTGTGCGATCTGTTAGGTGTTGGTTGAGAGGTAAATATTGTTCAGGGCATGAGGTGACATGGGGGACACTCCTGCTGTTCTTCAATATATAATGCCCCAGAATCTTTTGCTTCCACCTGACAGGACAGATGGAGCCTCAGCTTAAGGCCTGATCAGAAAAACAGGCATCTCCGAGAAGCAGCCTCCCTGAATAGCAACAGCAGCTTCGGAGTGAATACCACGGACCCGTTGACATTCAAAAATGAAAAGGATGCAGGCTCCCACTGTGATTGCTCAGACACTCAGCAACTGTGCTGCTGGCCGGTGTCAGCTGAGTATGTGTCAGAACCTTTTCTTAATCCATCTCGTCCACAAGTTCCTGAATTTTCTACATGCTGCGGGAGTGAGCTTGGAAAATTCTAAGCGAGGAGCGTAAGGAAGAACAAAGGTGATGTGAAAATACTTCCACACAAAATATTGCCTTCCTTTCAAGAAGCTGAAGCTTACGTTCTGGGCAGTAACTTCTTTTTAAATTCATTTACTGGATGCAGGTGTTGCTGTCTGAGCTGCCTTCAATCCTCGGCGCGGACTGGAGGCTAGGTGCCAGAGTGGACTTGGTTGGAAGGACTGTTATTTTGAACATTTTATTTCTTTATTTTTCTAATTTTTTTCCCTAAGAACTTGTCCTGAAGAAACTGTACCCAGGTATCTTTGTACTTAAGATGGTGTGAGTGGCGACATGTAAACTTTTCACTGTAGTCATTTGAGCATGTGACAATACAGCTAATTTATTCATTCACTTGTTCAGATTGCTTTTTGCAACAATTCACAGTCATTATATAGTCTTCATTCGACTAAGCTTTCAAAGAAATTGATGCCACTTTGTACTGTGGTGGGATTCTACCCCTTGTCCCCAGAACATGAGCCTGGGCCCAGGGATTACTAATCTGTTGACATTGCTATCAAACACCTCCCCCCTCCCCATAAGAGGTAGGCCCTCCACCTCAAACTGTGTATGGTTCTGCATGCCACACTACAGGATGGATGTGAATGTATCAGAGAGAGTGCAGAAAAGGTTTCTGAGAATGGTTCCAGGGATGAGAAACTTCAGTTAAAAGGAAAGATTGGAGAAGTTAGGACTGTTCTCCTTGGTGGCTAAGAGGAGATTTGATAGAAGTTTTCAAATTTATAAGATCAGATAGTGAGAAATTTCTCCCCCTTGTAAAAGATTCAAGAGCTAGACTCACAGGTTTATATTATTCCACAAAAGAAGCTGATACAAAGTAAGAAAAGTCTTTTTCACACAGTGAGTGGTCCTAGGTGGAATGTGACTCCTGGAAATGTGATAGAGGCAGGCTCAGTGGAGGTAGTCAGGAAAGCATTGGATGGTTATTTAAATAGAAACTATGGGCAGGGATTAAGGGAAAAGGCAAAGAGACTGATACTAAGACAAACTGGTCAGACTGCCAGTGCAGATGCAATGGATTGAATGGCCTCCATTACAATTCTGTAAAAGCCTCCAGGCTATGCAATGGTGGCTGTACTATGTGGCCTTCTTAAAGAATCCATAGTTTTGCTTCTGATCTATAAATTGGAGCATTTGCTATACTTTGGTCTTCTGACCCATTAGCATTTATTTTTAGTCCTACATAAGTCACCTTCAAAGAAGTTAACCATTGAGGACACATTATTTAATGGCTGTGTGCAATCCTATGATAATTATGGGCCAGCCTTTGCTTCACCGAAGTAATAAATTGAGTAATAATGGAAAAGATTACTTTTTCTATCCTGTACTACAACAAGGATCTACTTCCATTGGTGCAATCTTTAATAGTTGTACATTACATACATTCACCAATTCACAAAATGTGAAAAATGAACATTCTAATGTGATCTAATGGACTTCAAGTTCACTGGAATGTCCCTCAACTATGCACCTTTTCTCTGAGTTACTGCTTGTCATCATTTGTTCCCTATCTTATATACTGGGATGTCTACACTCTCACCATTTTGTTCGCTGTTGCAAATAAAACGGGAGAAAATTGGAATAGCTCACAAGTTAATTCAAACCATCTGTGCCCCAGCTAAGTATACAACACTTGCCCTCTACCTGTCAATCAGGAAGCAACAGAAAATACAGTAAAGGAAAAACAAAAGGGAAAAGAAATAACAGAACAGAAGGAAATTGCTGAAAAAGGTAAGGAACTTCCTAAAGGTGAGGACACCATGACTGGAAACAAAATAATAGTGAAAGAAATAAAAGTGGAACATTTTGAAAGACTTGAAGCAAGATATTGTGGGGAAATGTGATATATGACTGAGTAATAAGTAGGGCTGTTGAGTTCTTCTGAGTGAATAAGGCAAATTCCAAGATTATTATGTGGAATTTGAGGATCTTAATTACTCTTTGTGGGGATCACATTTCATGATTCTGTCCATTTATGATCCAGCCCTATCAACGCTCAGTGTCTGAAGAAGTCAAATTCCATTTATATTATCCGGGATTATGAGATTTTGGGGAATCCATGCCATGATTCAGATCATTTTTCCGTGAAGACCACAAATTAGTGGCTTTACTCACTAGTTCCATGAAAGCACAGACGGATTTTCTGTATTCAATCCTGGGCTTTGAGTTTGTTCATCAGAGCTGGGATTGTGGGTGAGCAACAACATTGGCCTTCATTCAGTTTCAGGATTTTATCTGGCCATTGTTCTGCAGAAGGGAGTGACAGGAAAGAGTTATTTTTACTACCTTTTTCAGGATTTAACACAGTGTATGCTTTACAACTTGTCTGTTTTTTAGAAGAAAAGACACCTGGGTGAAATATGTTAATTGTAACTCAATGGGAGTTGTTTCCATGGAAATTAAACCATTCATTAGCTTGTCTAGGTACTCAGAAAACACAGCAAGCCCCGTGAATTGTGAAGTATTTTGATCCCTGTCTGAACAGAAGTCAGATAAAGATAAAACAAGAGAAAAGTCTTCTCAAAAGCAGAAACGTTATGGGGCCATTCAGGTTTTTAAGGCAAGAGAGCTGTGAAAGTTATTGACAGACTCAAAAATTCAGAAATTCTGGATGGTTAGTTATAAATTAATTTTTCCCAGTCAAGCTGGTTTCTCGTTGTGCAGAATTATAAACTTATACCCTAACAGGGAATGAAGTTTTACTAATTACATTGAATCATAACTCTTATTCTTTCTGATTATTTGTTGTAAAATGAAGGAGGTTATATATTTGTCTGATGATGCAGTATGTGGTTTGCTGTATGTAATCAGTGTAATATAAACCATGAAGACTGGGTTCTTGCTGGGACATATTTCTTGAAGTTTATTTACAACACAAGCCATTTCCATGGATCCAACATCACAGGTTACACTGATGCAGCTGAATCTCACCAGAAATCAATTAAGAGTCATTTTGGATGAGTTTCATACAGGGTTTCATGGCCTGGCACATCCTCCACTGTACCACTGGATCAACCCTGGTTCAATGAAGAGTGCAGGAGGGCATGCCACAGTCAGCATCAGCCATATCCAAGAATAAGCTGACAACCCGGTAAAGTTACAACACAGCATTTACACAGTAAATGGCCATCAGCAACAACTAATGGACAGGGCTCAGTGATTCCACAATGAGCAGGTCAGATCTAAGCCCTGCGGTCCTGTCATGTTCAGACATGAATATTGGCAGACAACTTAACAACTTGTTGAAGGAAGAGGAGGCTCTACCAATATCCACATCCTCAAAGATGGGGGAGCCCAGTACATTGGTGCAAAAGATAAGGCAGAAGCATTCACAATAATCTTCACCCAAAAGTGCTGACTGGATGATTTATCTCAGTTTCCTCTGGAGGTTCCCAGCATCACAAATGCCAGTCTTAATGCTATTTTGACTCACTTCATATGATATCAAGAAATGGTTAGAGGCACTGGATACTGCAAAGGCTACAGGCCCTGACAACGTTCCAGCAATTGTACTGAAGATGTGTTCTCCAGAACTTGCTGCTCCCCCAGCCCAGCTGTTCCAGCACAGGTACAACATTGACATTTACTTGACAATGTGGAAAATTACCCAGGTATGTCCTGTACACAAAAAGCAGGACAATTCCAACATAGGTAATTAACTGTCCATCAGTCCATTCTTGATCATCAGTAAAGTGATGGAAAGTGTCATCAACAGGTACTGTCAAGCAATACCAGCTCAGCAATGACCCACTTGCTGTTGTCCAGTTTGGGTTCCATCAGGGCCACTCAGCTCCTGACCTTATTACAGCCGTAGTTCAAACATGGACAAAAGAGCTGAATTCCAGAGGTGAGATGAGAGTAACAGCTCTTGACATGAAGGCAATGTTTGACTGACTATGGCTTCAAGGAGCATTATTAAAAACTAGAATCAATGGGAATCGGGGAAAGCCCTTCATTGCTTCGAGTCATCCGTGGCAGAAAGCAGATGGTTCAGATTGTTAGAGGTCAGTTGCCTTATCTCCAGGCCATCTCTGCACGAGTTCCTCAGGGTGGTGTCCTCGATCCAAACATTTTCAGTTGTTTCATCAACTGCCTTTCCTCCATCATAAGATCAGAAGTGGGGATGTTCACTGATAATTATGCATTATTAGGTATTTATTCGCATCTTCTCAGATACTGAAGTATTTCACGGCCAAATGCACTAGTGCGTCGATGATATCCAGACTTGGGGTGGCATGGGCAAGTAACATTCTGGGCACATAATTTTCAGGAAATAGCCATCTCTAACAAGAGGGAATCTAAGCATTGCCCCTTGTCATTCAATGGCATTACTGCTGCTGAATCTCCCAATATCAGCATCCTGGAAGTATCATTGACCAGAAACTGAACTGGACTCACCATATAAATACAGTGGCTACAAAAGTAGGTCAAGAGAAGCTAGGCATCTTGCAGCAAGTAACAAACCTCCTGACTCCACAAGGCCTGTCCACCATTTACAAAGCAGATTGGAGTGTGATAGAATATTTCCCACTGGCCTAGATGAGTGTATCTCCAGCAACACACAAGAGACTAGATATTATCCAGAACAAACCAACCACTTCAGTGGCACCACATTCACATCCTCTACCACCAACACTCAGTTGCAGCAGTGTGTACCATCTGCAAGAGGTGCTGCAGAATTTCATGAAGGCTCCTTAGTACCTTACATGTCCAAAACCACCAACCCCTAGAAGGCCAAGGGCAGCATTGTGAGTCTATCTACACCAAACAGACTACAACTGCTCAAGAAGGCAGCTAGCAACCACCTTCTCAAGAGCAATTAAGGATGGGCAATAAATGCCAGCCCAGCCTGGAATGCCCATATCACATGAATGAATAATAATTTAATTATAGTGAAGACACAATTGTTTCACAAATCTATGATTTGGTCATCTATAATCGCAATGTATTTGCAACATTATTATCTGGCTAGTTTAAAGATCTGTGGTTACTGTATAATCCCACTGTAAATATTACCTAGTCACTTTTATCTAATCAAAGTGACTATAAATGCTTTTGTTTGCTGTGATAATGCTAAGAAATTCAAGATCTGCATATTCTTGCCCCAGTAGCTGTGAAGTACCTGTACGTACTGTATAACAAGCCAGTTTAATTATTTTTCAGACAACTCCATTCAAATGATGAGGTTGAATCAATCTCATTGGTTTGGGAAATGGAAAGTGTGATGTAATATTTTATCACATCCAGTTATTTAAAGATACCTTGTATGACCTACAGGTTGTTTTGACTCTCTGTGTCACTTCACTCTGTACATTTTCCTAATGTTTATTCTCCTCTGCAATAGACCATTCCAAGTTAATGAAATAGTTATTAACAAATGCAGGTCATTTTATAATCAGTTCCTCCAGACAAGTCACATTTAGTGATTGGAATCCTGTGGCATTGTACAGATTGTATAAATATTAACTTTTAAGAACCTGTAGCTGAATTTCCTTGGTAGTAACGTGGGAACAGAAATTACAACTGCTAACAAGATTATTCCTCATGACCTTGAGTGTTACAGTTTCTATCTTGGGCTGTTGGGCGAGAAATGCAATGAGAAAAACTGAACCAGGCCACCGCAATCTTGCCCACTTTTTTCTACCTCAATGTTAACATATTCTCCAGTAGAAACTTCGAGGCGGTTGGTGGCGGGATGGGGTGGCCTGGCTTGGCGGCAGAGACAGGGACTGTTAGTTGTGGAGCAAGTGTGGATTCAGTGGCATCAGCGAAGCGGGCCCAGCTGCAGAGAGATGGTGCCTAAAGTAGGATGGCTTCTATATTGGTGGATCTGGCGCAGGCAATGAAGGTCTCACCAGCATGGCCTGGGTCAGAAAGGCAAATATTCCGAATTTTTTACTTCTTTATTTTCCTCATTTCTCCCTATGACCTGTGACGCTGGATCTCTTATCTGAATTATCTGTACCTAGAAACCTTTGTACCAAAGATGGTACAGCGACTGTAAACTTTTCGCCATACTCATTTGAGTAAATGTGACAATAAAGCTAATTCAATTCAAACTCCACTCTAACTGGGCACTCAGAGTAGATTGCAACTTAGCCAGCCGCCCAGAAAACAATACAAAAACACAGCTGAGCGATGGCATTATGTAAATTCTGGTCAAAATGAGAGTAGAAATCTAAATTCCTAAGCTCATCATTAAATTTGCATTCACTTGGAAAAGATATGTACAAAGGTGCTGATTTTTTAAAAATATTTGTTCATGGGATGTGAGTGCCACTGGCTACATCAGCCTCAATTGAGAGGGTGTAAGACAGAATGATTAGGACACAGCCTGGTATGAAGGAATAACAGCAGCAAAGAAAGCAACAAAAATACGCAATGTAGGGATGAAATGACAGAGGTGGAAGACAGGAAGAAAGAGTTGTTTTTGTGGTGGTGCTGGTGAGCTTGAGGGAATGATATCCTATCCAGAATCTGGGACAATATTCAGGTTTGCAGACAAGAAATTGGAAAGAGAGTTGAAGGGTTGAAACTGTGAAATTCATACCCAGGGTTAATGGTTGAGAGAGAACAATCTCAACTTTCTAGACTGGATGAGATTGGCTGATGACGAGGAAGAGGATTGACGAATGCTGCACTGATGACTTTCTTATCTCCTGATTCGACTATTTCAATATTGACCTGCTTAATGCCCCACTTAGCATTTGTGCCCATTCAAAACTCTGCTGTCCACATCCTGATTCATGGCATGTTCTGTTTGCCCATCACTTCTATTCATGCTGACCTACATTAGCTCTTGATTAAGCAACACCTCAATTTTAAATTGTATCGGAGATAAAAGGTACTGCAAATGGTCTAGGCCCGAAACGTCAAGCTTTCCTGCTCCTATGATGCTGCTTGGCCTGCTGTGTTCATCCAGCTCCACACCTTGTTATCTCAATTTTAAATTCTTGTTTTCAAGTCCCTCTATGACTTCATCCCTCCCTTTTTGTGTAACGTTCCTAAGCCCTGTAACCTTCTGAGACCTCTGTGCTTCTTCAATTCTGGTCTCTCGCACAACTCTAATTTTAGACACTCCACCATTATCTGGAAGCTGTGGAATTGCCTCTCTAAACTTTTGGGTCTCTTTTCCTTTCACTTCTAAGTGAAGAAGACCTTTTAAAAACTGCTTCTTTGAGCAAACAGTCATCCGGTCAACCGTCCTGATATCTCCTTATTGATTTTGATTTGATTTTTGATTTAAGCTTTGTTGTCTCATGTACTCAAGAGCAGAAGCACAGGAGTACAGAGAAAACTGTACAATATTGCCACACACAGCGCCATCTTAGGTACAAAGGTACCTAGGTACAAAACTTAGATACAAGTAGTAACAGAGAAACAAGGTTAAAAGTAAAGCATTGCCATTGTTCTTAGTATAAGTAGAAAAATAAAGAAATGAACTTGACAGTTGAGATTAAAGTCCTTCCCATTAAGTGGAAAAATAAGGAATAAACGTAAAAGTTCAACAGTATTTCTTAAAAGCACTTCCTGCAAGGGCTTGGTCTCCTCCTCTCTGACCCACTTTCTGGGAAATCCCGAGCTTCCTGCTCTTGCCACTGCAGATGCCCATTGGTGTCAATTTGTTCGGTGATCACATCCAATGACGTGCGTTGGGATGATTTATTATGTGAAGGGTGTTGTATAAACACAAGTTGTTAAATAAAGTTTTCCATTAATGCAAGGAAAAATGATGCAGCAGGCCACTATTATTCGGATAGGCTCGAGGTGATTGTTATGATAGGGGCTATTTGCTGGACTGGACATTTTATGGACAGGCCCAAGTATCTTTACCTTTAATGTAATTTCTATGTTTTTCTGTAAGTATGTAATGCACAATTGTCAAGTGTCAAATGAGGCACAGATCAGAATAATCTCAAATATTGTATTGTTTTAAAATAAACACTTATGACTTCACATGAAATTAATACAAAACTTCCCTTCACATTGGCTAAAGGACGGCGCACAAATTTGTTCTCATGGTAACTCTGTTTAGGTGACTTCTATTTCACAAAGAATAAGAAGTGATCTCATTGAAACCTACAAATGTTTTCCCGAGTTGGTGAGTCAAGAACTTAAAAATAGAGGGAGGTAGTACAGGAGCAAGAGGAGGAGAATTTATTTTACACAGAGAGTGATGAATCTGTCAAAGCTCAGTGTTTGAGTATATTTAAAGTGGAGATTGATTTTAATTTTCAATGGTGCAAAGGGTTCTAGGGAGAGTGTGGATAAAGGCATTGAAAAGTTTAATCAGCCATGATTATGTTAAATGGTGGAGCAGGCTAACTGGGCTGAATAGCCTACACCTGTTCCCTTACTTCTCTGTTCATACCAAGTTTAAGCTGAGAGATCTTACAGCAACAATGTATGGTTGGAAACATTAAGTTTCATTTTCGCAACACACTGTACACAGTTTGTAACTTACTCCCTCAGCAGTAAGGAATGGAATATTCATAACTGTCAGAAAGCTCAGTCATTTACTGTTTAGCACAACTCAGAATAATATCCCTTAAATTGGAATATGTGACAAAGAAAATTTACAAAGTGACTTTTTTTTAAAGTGTGCAATTATTTTGCAGAACAGTTTCAGTACTTTAAAAGTTGAGCAATTTGAAATACAAAATTCATTATCTATCAATGCATTAGATTTTAATATTTGAACTGCAACTTGCAAAAAAACAACCTGGAATCGAAACAAGCTAGTTCAATGGTGACCATGTAACCACTGTCAATTGTCATAAAGAAAATCTCCTTCATTAATGCCCTTTACAGAAGGTAATCTTTACCTAGCCTGGCCTACAAATGACCCACAGCAATATGGTTGACCTTTAGTCTGAACATAATTAGAGAGGGCAATAAATACTGATCTAGCTAGTGGCTCCCACATCTCATGAATGAATATTTTAACATTTTGTGTGGACGATTGGGAAAGACACAGTAGAAATGGGAGCTTTCTTCACTGGACTCAGGTTGGATTTCAGGATTAATGCATGTTGTGACCATCAAAATCATTAGCTAAGTCTAAATATTTAACACCTACAAGCAAACTGCCAAATGTATCTCTGTTATCTGCTGTTTGCAGGAAGCTCAGAGCATGTGTAAAAAGAAGGTTGAACCATCTGCACAGTAAAGTAATAAAGTTATGTAATCACAGGATTGTATTACAACGAAAAATCTAACTGCTTAAGGGATAAATAGAAGCAAACCAAACGGACTGTAAAGTTAAACAAACTCTAGCAAATATTGTCAAGTTTATTGGGCTCCTACCATCCAATATGCAAATAAATTATTTGAGTGTTCTCTATGAACTGGATCTGAGACAACATGCTGTTAGATTTGATCCAAAAGTGTAAAAATACTCAGCAAACTCTGTTTTTTGTAATGCCATCCAATTCCACTCTATTCTGAAATGTGTGATTTCTTAATTCAGGAATTAACTGAGTTGGTGGGGAGGCAATGGCCTAGTGGTATTATCGCTAGACTATTAGTCCAGAGACCCTGATAATGTTCTGGGGAATTGGGTTTTAATCCTGCCACGGCAGACGGTGGAATTTGAATTCAATAAATATCTGGAATTAAGAATCTAATGATGATTGTGAATCCATTCTCAATTGTTGGAAAAGCTCGTCTGGTTCACAAATGTCCTTTAAGGAAGGAAGCTGCCATCCTTACCTGGTCTGGTCTACATGTGACTCCAGATCCACAGCAATGTAGTTGACTCTTAACCGCACTCTGGACAATTAGGGATGGGCAATAAATGCCGCCCAGCCAGCGATGCCCTCAGCCCATGAATGAATAAAGAAAAAAAAGTTTCATATTAGTACAGGAACATCTCAAAACAGAGGTGCTGACCAACCAGCTATGTATTTCCAGTATTTATGTTTATGTTTTGCAACATTAGACTAGAATAGAATCAAGAATAGAATCTCTACAGTGTGGAAACAGGCCATTTGGCCCAACAAGTCCACACCAACTCTCCGAAGAACATCTCACCCAGACTCCTAGACACCCTATCCCTGTAACCCTACATTTCCCATGGCTAATCCACTAATTTATACATCCCTGGATACTTTGGGAATTTAGCAATGCCAATCCACCTAACCTGTACATTTTTGGATTATTAATTATGATTTTGCAATCAAAAATTAAAGTGTATGTATCAACACAGTATGGGTCAGGACCCTTCTGATGACCCTTCGAGATGTTGACTTTCCTCCTCCTCTCTTGCTGCCTGACCTGCTGTGTGTGTCCAGTTCCACTGTGTTGACTCTGACTCCAGCATCTGCAGTTCTTGCTATCTTAAAGTGTATGTGGTTATTTAATTTTTAGCCTTTCTATTTATATCTTTACTTTGTAAAATTTGGTGGGATGCTTTGCAAGGTAATCCTGAGCATAAAAACAGAAGTTGCTGGAAAAGCTCAGCTGGTCTGGCCGCATCTGTGAAGAAAAAAAATCAGAGTTAACACTTTGGGTCCAGTGACCCTTCCTCAGAACTGATGGTACACCTTGTTATCTCAGATTCTCCAACATCTGCAGTTCCTACTATCTCTCTAGCTAGGAAAACATTAGTTTATGTGCAAAAAATAGGGAGGGGGATGGGATAGGGAGTAAGTGATAGGATAAAGGACAGAGCCCAAAGAGAGAGAAGAGTAGTCAGATAGACAAAGGAGTTGATAATGATCTGGCAATGATGGTGAGTAGCTGTAAATGGGCACCGTTAATGACTAACAGTAAGTAGTGTGTAATGGCAGTCTATGTGATAATAGTTCCCATTAATAGCTAATCACTCTCCTAACCAAACTGTTATCAACTCCTTTGTCTATCCAATTGCTCTTCTCTCTCTTTGGGCTCTATCCTTTATCCTATTGTTTACTCCCTATCCCTGAGGAAGGGTCACTGGACTCAAAACATTAACTCTGATTTTTTCTTCACAGATGCTGCCTGATGTGCTGAGCTTTTCCAGCAACTTCTGTTTTTGTTCTTGAATTACAGAATCCGCAGTTTTATAACCCTGAGCACATTCAGCGGAGCCTCAAGTGTACTTACAGCATTTTTTTTTCTTACAATTTTTGGAAGGTTCAACTTAATTATTCAACCTTGGGTGCTTTGGTGTGACATCTGGCAGATTGGAGCATCAACCCAAACTTCTGAACGGCAAAAATCAAAGTTATTTTCTTGACAACTCAATTAATTTTACCCTTAGATAGAATTTACAATTCAGAAACATGTCATTCAGCCTAACAAATTTAAGATCGTGTCTGTTCTCCACAAACATAGATTAGATTCATACAGCACAGAAACAGAGCCTTCAGTCCAATTCATCCATGCCATCCAGATATTCCCAATCTGATCTAGTTCCATTGGACAGCAATTGGCCCATATCCCTCTAAATCCTTCCTATTCACATACCACCCAGATGCCTATTAAATGTTGTAATTTTACTAGTCTCCACCATTTCCACTGGCAGCACGTTTCAAACACACACCACCTCTCTTATATGATAAAGTTACCCTTCAGTTCCTTTTTAAATCTTTTCAGTCTCACCTTTAAACCTATGCCTCCTAGTTTGGACTCCCCCACCCAACGAAAGAGAGCTTGGCTATTAAACCTATGCTCGCCCATCATGATTTTATAAACCTTTATAATGTCACCCCTCATCCTTTGTTGCTCCAGGGGAAAAAACTGCCAACCTATTCAGCCCCTCCTTTTAACTCAAACCCTCCAGACCTAGCAACATCCCTGTAAATCTTTTCTGCACCCTCTCAAGTTTAACAACATCCTTCGTATAGAAGGGGGACCAGAATTGATGCAGTATCCAAAAGTGGACTCACCTATGTCCTGTACAGCCACAACACAACATCCCAATTCCTTTACGCAATGTACTGATCAATGAAGGTGAGCAAGCCAAATGCGTTCTTCACTACCCTGTCTACCTGCTACTCCACTTTCAAGGAATTATGCACCTGCACCCCTTAGGTCTCTTTGTTCAGCAACACTCCCGCATTTCCCGGAACACATCCCTCACGCCCCGTCCCCGCAACAATAATCAAAAAAGAATCCCCCTCGTCCTCACATACCACCCCACCAACCTCCGGATCCAACGCATCATCCTCCGACACTTCCGCCATCTACAGTCAGACCCCACCACCAAAGACATCTTTCCCTCCCCACCCTTATCTGCCTTCCGGAGGGACCACTCCCTCCGCGACTCCCTTGTCCGCGCCACACTCCCCTCCAGCCCCACCACACCCGGCACTTTTCCTTGTAACCGCAGGAAGTGCTACACCTGCCCCCACACCTCCTCCCTCACCCCAATCCCAGGCCCCAAGAAGACATTCCACATCAGGCAGAGGTTCACCTGCACATCTGCCAATGTGGTATACTGCATCCGCTG
>JAHRHZ010000071.1:24564604-24591603 GCA_024137785.1 Ginglymostoma cirratum
TCCCCCTACCTACACTCACCTTTACTGGCTCCATCCCCGCCTCTTTGACTTGTCTGCCTCCTCTCCACCTATCCTCTCCTCTATCCATCCTCTATCCGCCTCCCCCTCTCTCCCTATTTATTTCAGAACCCTCTTCCCCTCCCCCATTTCTGATGAAGGGTTTAGGCCCGAAACATCAAGTTTTCCTGCTCCTGTGATGCTGCTTGACCTGCTGTGTTCATCCAGCCCCATGCTTGTTATCTCTACTCCCCAGGGCCTTACCATTAACTGTATAAGTCCTGGCCTCGTTTCCGTTACCAAAATGCAACACCTGACATTTATCTAAATTAAACTTCTTCTGGTTATCATCAGATCTTTCAACCAATTTCATCTCATCCCAACAATTTACCCTGTACCAGTCATGGGTTTATCCAACTAAACACTCAAGCGTTTTACGCCATTAACCTAAACCACACCCTAATAATTTGTACATTTTCTATTTCCTTTCAATAGAGAAATTAAGGTGAAAGGGCGAAACAGGTTTTGTTGCATTTCTATAGAGTTGTCATGACCTGTTTTCACTGTTGCTCAGTTAAACTGTCTCAAAAGGTTACGTGATAGTGGTTTCAAACAACCCAATGTCAACCAAAAAAAATCACAAAGATCATCATACAGTGATGATTTTTACAACATGACTCTCAAATCATTGTAGCTCACAGCACAGAAGGGGGTCACTTGGCTTTGTGTGTAACAATCCAAGCATATTCCATTGTTCTGCTCTCCTCGCATCCCTAGATCTTCCTCTTACTGGAATTTAAATCAATTCTGTCTTTACAGAGGCAATAGCCTCTGCCTCAACCACTGCATTTCACAACAGAAAAAGCACAACTGGGAGTGGACCATACAGACTCTTGAATCTGCTCTGCCTTTCAGTATGATCAGAGCTGATTTTCGACCTCAATTGCAAATTCCTTCCATGCTGTCATAACACTTAATTCCCTTAGAGTCTAAAAGTCTTCCAGTCTCATTCTTGAATATACTCAGTAATTGAGAATCTACCTTCCTCTGCATTCGAGAATTCCAAAGATTCACAACACTCTGTAATGAAGTTCCTCCTCAACCCATTCTTAAGTGACTGAACCCTTATCCTGAGGCAATGTCATCTGCTTCTAGACTCTTCGACCTGAGGTAACGACCTCACAGCATCTAATCCATTGAGGCTTTTCAAAATTCTTTATTTTTGCATACTTCTAAACTCTAAAGGATACTGGCCCTTTTGACTCAAACTCTCCTCAGAGGACAACACTCACATCCCAGGAATCTATCTACTGAACATTCATTGATCCACTGTCCAAACAAATATCTTTCTTAAGAGCAGAGACCAAAACTATGTACAGTTTTCATGCTTCAAAAACCCTCTGGAAACATAACATGAAAATTACAAATATTTTTGGTGACCTTTTGAGCTTTTATTAAGGTGCTGAGTTCTACTCTTATTCTTCTGTCCTGGGTCACAACAACATGCTTAAAACAACCTTAGCCTAAATTTCTTTCCGTCATTCAGCCCTGTAAGAGGAAAAGTTATTCATGCTCAATAGAAAGCATTCCATTTAATAGTTACCAATGCAAATAATTATTTCATGTGATGTTGAAACAATCATTCATTTGAAATACATTGTTTAACCATAAAAATCATAATGAATAAGCATTAAAATGAGAAATTTTAATTAAAAGTTATGATGCACAAGTGACTAATCCAAGACACTCTTTCATGGCAAATAAACATTGGTGCAACCTACAACTGATAAAGTCACTTCTTGACGTGGATTCCAGGTCAGAACCTTATGAAGTGCAGAGTCTGAGCAACCAGTGGAATTCTTCCAATAGTTTTGTAGAATGTTGGCTTTATCTTATTTGGCAGAATACATAGAATTAAGAAGGCTAAAGAGAGAACAATGGCTACAAAAGCAGCTCAGAGGCTAGGAAGACTGCAATGTATAACTCGCCTGCCTGACTCCCTAAAGCCTAAAAGGCACAAGTCAGGAGAGTGGTGGAATTCTCTCCACTTGCCTGGATGAGCACAGCTCCAACAACACTCAAGAAGATTGACAACATCCAGGACCAAACAGCCCATTTGATTGGCGTCGTAATAACCACAAGAATCCCAAACTCTTGTCTTGGAGCCTATTGGAATTGACTTGTTCTGAATTTCCCATAGACTTCCATTCAGTGGGCGATCAATCATTATGACTTATGTCCCAATCATTCAAAAATTTTGTCAGGAATGCTTGGGGACCAAAACTGATTATGCAACAATTTCAAACCAAGGGAGTAACATCTACGGCAATTGTGTTGCTAATGCAAATGGGTGGTGCGTTTTACAGGGAATATTTTGCATTGCCTCATGGAATGCCGTAATGTTTAGCACAGTTGCCAATACTACGCATGCAGTTTAAGATACTCACTCAGTAAGAAGTTTGAAAAATCTTCCTTTGTGAAGAAGAATAATAACATATATTAAGCTTAAATGTTTAGCAGTCTTGTATTACTGGATGGAGCAAGTTAAAACATGATCTAATGAACCCTTTCAAAATTTGATGCATTTGAAATGTAAACAAGAAAAGCTATTGTCATTTGGTGAGTGAGCTAGAAAGCAAAGATATAAATTTGGGATCATTCCAAAAACAAGAATTTGCGATTTTCATTAGTCTAAAGGTGATATTAAGATATGGCAATAACAAATCAGAATCCAAGGTATAAAGAAGTAGAATCTAAATTATGTTTTAAAAGAGAAAAGAATAATTACTCAGAAATCATTCTGTACCCACTATCAAGAGAGAGCTTGAGAATGGGACAAAATCAATCACTGTTTCCAATGGATGAGCATGAGTCAGAAGGGCTAACTCTTTATAAATTAATAGTTGCAGTATTGTGTCCAATTTTGGGCAGCATACTTATGGAAGGATATCAAATATTAGAGAAATTGCAAAGAAGCTTTATTAGAATAATTCCAGGGTAAGAAGCTTCAATTACATGGAGAAATTCTGGAATATAGGATTGATCTCCTTGGGGACATCAAAGGAGATTAAATGGAGCTATTCAAGATTATGAAAAGATCTGTTAAATAAATTAAGAGAAATTGTTTCAAGTGAGAAAAGGACACAGAAGGACAGCAAATACATGGGAACACCACCAACTACAAGTTCCCCTCCAAGCCACTCACCATCCTGACTTGGAAATATATTACTGATCCTTCAGTTGTGTCAAAATCCATCCCTGATGACAGTGTGGTTCTTCATACAGCACATGGATTGCAGAGGTTCAAGAAGGCAGCTCGCTATCACCTTCTCAAGGGCAACTAGGGAAGGGCAATAAACACTGGTCCAGCCAGCAACTCCCATGTCCCATGGGTGAACTAATAAAATGCAACAAGAGATCAGTTCATGAACTCTGCAGAACTGACTGTTATTTCACAGTTGAGATGTTGAACATTCACTGGAGCTCAGGCATGTAACGGATTTTACATGGGCAATGTTCTGCTGGTCTGTCATAACAGTGGCAAGAAACGCAGTGACTACACTTTAATGGTTTATGAATATTAAAGAATCATTTTCCAATCAAAGTCTTGTCTTCTCTGCAGCTCAGCCCAGCATTGGTTGAAATACAACATCCTGTATCGAGGGTTTTCTTGAGGGTTTAAATCCTGTCTCATGCTTATGCATACTGAGTAACTTATAGGCCTGAATACTGTTTAAAATTAAATCAGCTTTGATTTTGGGTCCATTTGATTTTATCATGGGAACTCACCCTGTGCATGTTATGTGTTAAAACCATTCATAAAAAACTGGAATGACAAAGACCAATTACTTAAATGCTCTTCTCTCCTTGGCAGTAGTTGAATCTACTAATTTTTTTTTTCAACTTTTGCTTACAGATTACTCCAAGCATTTTTCCCTGTTCGAGTAAATCAAGTTTTCTTTTCATATCTGTTCAAAATATGTCTAATCTAAACATTTCATAAGTTTCCATTCATAGCATTTTGGTTAATAAATATTCAAGTTAAGGCTTTTAAGGGGTAACTTTTTCACACAGAAGGTGGTGAATGTATGGAACAAGCTGCCACAGGAAGTGATGGAGGCAGGTACAATTATAACATTTGGAAGGCATCTGGAGAGTTATATGACTAGGAAGGATCTAGAGGGAAATAGCCCAAATACTGGCAAATAGGACTAGGTCAGATTGAGATATTTGGTCAGCACAGATGAGATGGACCGAAGAGTTTGTTACTGTGCTGTATGACTCTATGACTCTATAAGTAATCTGTTGTTAAAAAAAAGATATTGGTTAGATTGAGCTGTATTAGTTCTGTTAGAATTTCCCTAGCATGATGTGAATTTCTTTATTATATTTAGAAAGACAAATTACTGCCACATAAGAATGGAATAGATTTGTGTCTACCATAATCCTCCTCAAGGTATAATTTGGTCCAAGTGGTTATAGAAGAGAACCCCCTTTAATAATCCACATCTATCTTAAATCATAAAGGATTTTCCTCTTTTTATCAGAGATAACTCCCTTGTCCGCTCCACACGCCCCTCCAGCCCCACAACACCCGGCACTTTTCCCTGCAACCGCAGGAGGTGCTACACCTGCCCCCACACCTCCTCCCTCACCCCAATCCCAGGCCCCAAGAAGACTTTCCACATCAGGCAGATGTTCACCTGCACATCTGCCAATGTGGTATACTGCATCTGCTGTACCCATTGTGGTTTCCTCTACATCGGGGACACCAAGCGGAGGCTTGGGGACCGCTTTGCAGAACACCTGCGCTCAGTTCGCAACAAACAACTGCACCTCCCAGTCGCAAACCATTTCAACTCCCCCTCCCATTCCTCAGATGACATGTCCATCCTGAGCCTCCTGCAATGCCACAGTGATGCCACCCGAAGGCTGCAGGAACAGTAAATCATATTCAGCCTGGGAACCCTGCAGCCCAATGGCATCAATGTGGATTTCACAAGCTTCAAAATCTCCCCTCCCCCAACCGCATCCCAAAACCAGCCCAGCTCATCTCCACCTCCCTAACCTGTTTTTCCTCTCACCTCAAGCCACACCCCCATCTCCTATCTACTAACATCATCCCGCCCCCTTGACCTGTCCATCCTCCCTACCCCCCCACCTACACTCACCTTTACAGGCTCCATCCCTGCCTCTTCGACTTGTCTGCCTCCTCTCCACCTATCCTCTCCTCTATCCATCCTCTATCCGCCTCCCCCTCTCTCCCTATTTATTTCAGAACCCTCTTCCCCTCCCCCATTTCTGATGAAGGCTCTCGGCTCGAAACATCAAGTTTTCCTGCTCCTACGATGCTGCTTGGCCTGCTGTGTTCATCCAGCCTTGTTATTTCTTTTCCTCTTTTTATCACTGCTTTAGATGGTGACAATAAACCATTAAGTCAAGAATTAAACAGTCGGAGATAGCATGCTACTGAAATGTTTATAACCAAAATTAAACACTCTAGTCCCTCACTTCAAGGAAAGATTTTAAACTTTTATTTTAAGCAAAGAAAATATTCAAGAACTGGTAGCAACATTTAAAATTAAGAAGGGGTTTCTATTGGGCGGATATGGGAAAAGTGTTTTACTGGATTTACTGCCCATTTCTAAATGCCCTTGAACTGTGAGTAACTGGGTCATTCTAGAGGGCAGTTAACAGTCAAACATATTGCTGTTGGTCTGGGGTCACATGTAGGCCAGACCAGGTAAGGACAGCAGATTTCCTTCCCTAAAGCACATTTGTGAATGAGAAGAGTATTTGTCATAATTGGCAGTGATTACATGAGACTTTTACACTTGTTTGAGACTGTTACTGAGTTCAAATTTTACCATCTGCCCTGGTGGTAACACTAATGCTCTTAACGGGAGACTGGATCCATACCTGATAATGGAGGAATACTGGGAGATGATAGATCAGTACAGGTTGGTGTGGAGTACAAAGCATTGACCAATTGGGTGCAGTAGCCTATTTGCACGCCCATGGATTCTGAATTGTATTTTTTTTAATCGAACTGCGGCAGAGATATTCTTACACACCTTTGGAACAGATAGGACTTGAGCCCAGACACTACCACAAAAGACTTTTTAATTTAAATATATGGTGGGATTGACACCATTCCAACTCTGAGTCATAGGTTTTTTTAGTAGGTTGGGACTTTTTAAAATGAATTTGGGATTGTGCTGCTAATTCATTTCTATTCAATGTTGATTTGCCTTTTATAAATAAGTGTACAGTTCAAAACATTTAGTCCTATCCTAAACATATCTTGTCTAAAACAATGGGGTCAGAAAAACAGATTGGGCATCCCATGAGTACAGTTAGTGAGGACTAAAGATGGAAGTGACTAGAGCATCCATGCTGTAAAGCACAGAAAAACATCAGATACAACGCCAACACGATGGCAATGTATAACAATGAATCTCTGGCGAAAAAAAAGATTAGAACTGCGGATGCTGGAAATCAGAAACAAAACCAGAAATTGCTGGAAAAACTCAGCAGGTCTGAAGAAGGGTCACTGGACTTGAAACGTTAACTCTGATTTCTCTCCACAGATGCTGCCAGACCTGCTGAGCTTTTTACAGTAGCCTCTGAAAAACTCAGTTCTCCGATATTAGCAAATAGTAGGATAATTTTGCAAGATGCAATGTTCATCAGTAACTGACAAGCGGCTAGAATTCAGAAGTTCATCATCGTATTTTTTTCAATGAGACTATTTAAAATAAGGGTAAACTCCAGAAAATTCATATTTCTTGACTGAGGAAATGGCCTTGAGTCTTCTCTATTTCAATCCGGCTAATCATAAAGGCAGAGATGACAAGGTGTGGAGCCCCCTTGGGTCTAGACCCCCTTGAGTCTAGGCCCGAAACGTCAAGCTTTCCTGCTCCTCTGATGCTGCTTGGCCTGCTGTGTTCATCCAGCTCCACACTTTGTTATCTCGGATTCTCCAGCATCTGCAGTACCTATTATCTCTGAATCATAAAGGCAGTTCCGGCTGAGATCTCGCCGCCGACAGCTTGAGTGATGGGACTGGGGTGAACCACAATCTGCTCACACTGTCGCCTCGGCTCGGTCTAAACCTTGGCCTCAGAATTGCCAGTATCTGAGAGCAACCGGTGCAAACTACTTGAAACGAAACCCGTTCAGTTTGTCGGCGCTGAAGAACCTAGGTTCCAATCCGCCTCTAGTACACACTCTCTCTCCTCCGGCTTCAGGCTTTGCTGCTTTGTATTAAATCAGCTCCTCCTCTTCCCATCTCCTGTCTCTCACCAGGTGGGTCACTTCGTAGTAAACTCGGGGATTGGGCTGGCGTTGTCTTTATTCAGTCGCTGTTCTGTTGTTTTTACTTGCAGACAAGGCCGTGCATAAAACTGTTTATGGGTGGCTTTACAATGAAAGCAGCCAGATGGAAAGATCTGGGTGGAAAGGACCTTATCTAGTGTTAGTCCGCAGTTCAAGACTTTTTTTTCTAATGCTCATGTCGATTATGTTGAACCTCACTATAAATCGAAAGCAGTCTGTAAATGCTTAGCCGCTGACACACACTCTCTCACACACACACACAATCACACACAATTTAGGAAAAAAGAAACAAAGGTCAGGCAGAGAGGGAAATTGAATTTAGTAAAACGTTGTAAACTATTTTCAAGGAGCGATGGTGTCTTCGTTCACCTTTGGGATTAGAGGAGTTGGTAAAATTAGCGACTTGCGCTGGGAATCTGATTTTGCAAAGAAACAGACAGTATGGAGCTGGAGGAAGCCAGCAGGTCACGCAGCATTAGGGGAACAGGAATGCTGACATTACGGATCGGGACCCTTCTTCAGAAAGGTCAACTTTCCTGTTCCTGTGATGCTGCCTGGCCTACTGGGTTCCTCCAGCTCCACACCGTGTTGTCTCTGAGTCCAGCAGCTGCAGTTCTTTGCTGTCTCTATTACAAAGAAACAGAGTATTTTTGATGGAAATCTCATTCTTTGATTCGGTTTCAGAGCCTAGTTTCCTCAACAGTCCACTGTCTCAAATACCTCCCTTACTTTCCACATCCTACTTTACAAAACACATACAGTGAACAATCCGAGAGCAGTTGCAGTAGGAATCTACCCCTTACATTCTGCTGTGATCTACCAGGAATCTTCCTCCCCCTAACAGACCCCTTCAACAGGTCTTTTCAAATATTCCACGTCAGTGGAGGTTTTTAGACTAAAATCGTGATGCTTCCATTGGCTGATGAATCTTATCATTCACTGTGCCTCATTTCAGTTTTATCCAACTATAATATTGCACTGACTAGTTTCAATCCCAAATTTTCTCACGTCCCGTGTACCTCAATTACTCCGTTCTTGCATTTAATCCTGCGGCTGTTACCTTTGGTCAGATCCCATTAACTGGGGGCACGCGTCAGCTAATGGTCCAGTTGCACGTCGCTTCTTTAAGATATTTTAGTCGAGCTATTCAGCTCAGTAATGACGCAACTCTGGAGCAGTTGGGCCTTGAACCCATGCGTCCCGGTTCAGAGGTGGAGGCATTACCACTGCGGCATGAGACCCTTCCTAACTGCTTCACTATTGACTGTACCGATAGGGGGTGGGAAGATTTCGTGTCATTCACTGGAATCACTCAACGACAATGGGGACGAATTTCTTCTGGGAGAAATCAAAAGTAATTCTTCATAATATGGTTAAAATCTCACACTACACACAGGAAATATTTCCCTAATATCTATCATTGCTTGTAATCAGTAATTGTATGAACCTAAGAAATTCCAGTTCATCTTCTTATTCAGGCTGTCATCATGTCTTAGTAGAAACCGAAAGAACTGCAGATACCGTAAATCAGAAATAAAAACAGAAATTTTTGGAAAAGGTCGTCAGGTCTAGCAGTATCTGCGGAGAGAAATCAGAGTTAACGTTTTGAGTCCAGTGACCCTTTCTCAGAACAGATCCAGAAATATTAACTCTGATTTCTGTCCACAGATGCTACCAGACCTTATGAACTTTCCCAGCAATTTCTGTTTTTTTTCCTGATTTACAGTATCTGCAGTTCTTTTCGGTTTTTATTAACATTTGTTAATTGACTTGTTAATGGACCAACTTGCCTCATTAATTTTCACTGACCTGCCACACTCAGGATGGCCAAGGATTGACGATCTAAGGGGCAAAACGTTCTCCGTGTTCCGACATCACATTTCAACAAACCCAGCCTTACCCCGTCCCCAGCCCCAACACCCAACTTCAACTCCACCCTACACCCAAATGCTCCCCTATCTCTAACCCCACTCCCACCCTTTCCTCCACCCCTACTGCCACCGACAATCCCAACCCCAACCCCACAAAAACAGAAATTGCTGGAAAATCTCAGTAGGTCTGGCGCCATCTGTGGAGAGAAATCAGAGTTAATGTTTTGGTTAACTCTGATTTCTCTCCACAGACGCTGCCAGACCTACTGTGATTTTCCAGCAATTTCTGTTTTTGTTCAGTATCATGTCTTACTTTCTCTAAAATTGTTATTTTCTGAGAAGAAAATAAACTTTCAGCATAGCAGAAACTGGAGAGTCATCTGCATTCTTGTGAATGTAAGAGTTTGTTTCAATTTGCTTCTATTTACAGCATGCTAAAAGGTCAGGAGAGATAATGATACCAAGTAGATGACCTTTATATTTCACAAGATATTTTTCCTTTGGAATCTCACTTCTTGCTGCATTTACTAAAATACCATCACTTTCAAAGAGCAAGTTGTGGTTCTATGTTTGAGGAGAGATTATATTGTATTCTTTGGAATTTAGGAGATTAAAGGGTTATTTTACCAAAGTTTTCCAGTTATGAAGGGGGATAGTTTGGCTGGATAGAAACGCTTTCTGTCAATTGGGAAATCTAAGGTGAGGGTACAAAGTCCAAAAATTAGAACCAGACTTTTAGGCATGATCTTAAGAAAATTGAGGCACAGCGTGGAAGAGGATTGGAACTCACTTCAACAAATGGCAGTTGATGCGAGAACACTTCCTAATGTTAAAACTGAGAGTGATAAACTTTTAACGAAAGGTGTTGAGTGATATGGGAGAATGGCAGGTAATACAGAATTAAGTCACAAAGGAACTCTGATCTAACTGAGTGACGGCACTAGCTCCAGTGGGTGAAAGGCTCCCAACTTTTTCTTTATTCACTTCTGGGATGTGAACAGCCACTGGCTAGGCTAATATTCATTATCCATCCCTAACTGCTCAGAGAGCTGTTAAAAATCAACCACATTGCTGTGGGTGTGGAGTCACATGTGGGTCAAACCAGGTAAGGGACATTGGCATAACACAGCGTGGAGCTGGAGGAACACAGCAGGCCAGTCATCATCAGAGGAGTAGGAAAGCTGATGTTTCAGGTTGGGACTCTTCCAAACCAGATGGATTTGACTGCACTAATTCAAGATTTTTTCAAAAAATTTAAACCATCTGCTATGGTTGGATTTAAACCAGTGTCCCCAGAATATCAGACTGGAGTTAATGGGTTTCTAGTTCAGTGATATTAGAACTGCACCACTGCCTCCCATGGTACCTGTTATGTGGCATTTTTGTCATGGTTTTAACATTTTCAGGTCTTAATGAATCCTAAAACATGGTGCCAAAGTTAAGTTTGAATATGAATTTTCATTTGAATATTATTATCCAGGTACTGCGAGTCGCTGACCAAACTTATTGATTTTGGCGTGTTTATGCAAAGCTAGATCTCCCCAAAGTGTAAAGACAATTCAGTGGTTGGGGGTGGGGGTGGCATCACAGTGCAACATGTCCTGTGCTTCTAAAACAAAAGCCTTGGCTTGTTGTATGCAATAAAAATAACTGCAACCCATGTCCCAGCTTGTGTCACTAGCGCTATCACCAGCTCATTCAGAGAATTTCTGAAATTATGTTTGTGTAAATAAACTATAAGCAGATAGGAAGAGTTGAAATCTTGTTGGTGGTCATTCTCCCTCCATCCTCAAAATGGTGGATCATGTTGGAGTCCAACCAAAGACATCATCATCACTGTTTCACTAAACTGGCAATTCTCCATGTGGGAATTTACAGACTGATTGATCATGCTAGTCATCTTCCAGCACTCTTACAACTAAGCCTATTCTAGTGCTCTGTTAGCCATGACTCATTAGGTAGCACCGTCCCCTCTGAGTCAGAAGATTCCAAGAAGGTGGTGCTGCCCTTTGGATGACATATTAAATCAAACCTTTTTTTGGGTTTATGTAAAATACAACATGGCACAATTTTAAAGAGGAATGGAGAAGATCCCTCTCCAGTATTCTAGTTTATTTTTCTCCTTCAACTAACATTACTAAAGCAGATGATACTAGGATCTGCAGATGCTGGAGAATCTGAGATAACAAGGTGTAGAGCTGGATGAACACAGAAGGCCAAGCAGCATCAGAGGAGCAGGAAGGCTGACATTTTGGTCCTAGACCCTTCTTCAGAAAAAATTACTGAAGCAGATTATCTGATTGACCTCACATTGTTGTCTGTGGGAGTTTGCTGTGTGAAATTTGGCCACTGTGTATCCTACATTACATCTGTGACTGCACTACTCCAAAGACTGTAAAACTTGCTGAGACATCCAAGTTGTTTATAAACATTTGCTTCCCCTCCTTTCTCTTACCTATTTTCCAAATGTCTGTTCACCAGCAAAGACCTGTAAATAACTGCCTAGAGAAGGATCCTGCTGCTTCTCACCACCTCTTCCAAGGATCTTGAGGACAAGAGTAGTAGATACTTTCCTATTTACCCTCACACAAGCACTGTCCAAAAGAGCCCATAGGACAAGTTTAGTATACTTTCCACTGGCCTGACTGAGGAATCGAAACTGGAACCTTCTGTTATCAAATTACAGTCTTTGCCAACCCAGTTGAGGAAACCATATATATCATGTCCTTGAAACAAATAAATGGAGGCATGTATTAATAAAGCAAGTTGAATTAAACTTTTAGAAATAATTGATTGAGCCTCAACTGAAATGTTGTCATCAGGATTGTACACTAAGCCTGGTGAAACGTAAATAAAAGTTTACCAGAATGGCACCAAAGATTTCAGTTATGTGGAGACACTAAGGAACTGCGATCATTTTATTTGGGACAGGGAATGTTAACAGGAGGTTAATACAAGGAATTCAAAGTTGTCTAGGACATGAATCTGGTAAAGAAGGAGAAACTGCTTCCAGTGGTAGAAAGTTGGTAACCAGTGGAGACAAAGTGAAAGTCAACCGAAAAAATGCAAAGCTGACCTAAGGAAATATCTTTTGCCCAGTCATAGAGATATGGATTCGTCCAGCACAGAAACAGACCCTCGGTCCAACTCGACCATGCTGACCATGTGCCCTACATTGATCAAGTCATATGGAAATGCCAATCTTTCTCATGTACAGCTTTTAAAACCTCTCAAAATAAGTAGAAAGTAACAGTGGAGTGTCCCTACCTCTGGACCATAAGTGTGTAAATTATATCCCTGAGCAGGTTGATTACAAAATATTTAACCAGAAGGCAGTCGGCGGGAACAAACATTTAAAATGTTGCATAACATGAAAAGACAAGCCAATGTTCTGGATGTGTGACCTTCAGCAAAATTGCTTCCGCAGTTTGCGGGACCACTTTCAAATTTCAAGTAGAGTCATAGAGTGTACAGCACAGAAACAGACTCTTCGGCCCAACTCGTCCATGCCGACTAGGCATCCTAAATAAATCTAGTCTCATTCACCAGAATTTGGCCCAAATCCCTCTACACTCTTCCTTTGCATCTCCGGATCCATTGTGAGAAACCAGCCAGTGAATCGTTACACCCACCCCCATAAAAAACAGAAAACTTTATAACGATCCAAGGGTCAAAAATGTCTTGCGGATGTTGAAAATGTAAAATGAAAATGCAAGGAAAAGAAAAAAAAGGAGTTCACGTTTCGGGGTCTGAGTTCGAGTTGAAACAATGCCTATCTGGTTTTGTCTGCACAGTTGCTGTGAGAGCTGCTTAGCGCTCTCTGTTTGAATCCTAATTTTCTGATCGACTTCATCCACTATTTACACACGCACACACATCCCAGTCCAAAGCCATCGCCCTGCTGCAAAGGGGACAGCGGATTCCCACTGTCATTTCACCCAATTCAAAACAAGTTGGGGATTTCCCTGCCGTGGAAAAAGGAGAACAAACAGCTGAGAGAAACGGTTTTCAATCCGTACGTGCTGCTATTCAGCAACAGAATTGCTGCGATGTCGTTCAATATTAAAGGCAAAGTGAAACTCTGTTCGGCTTTCCAACGTTGCAAATTTCCCGGAGAGCTGGAGCCAGGAAACCGAGTAATCTGAACAACGCAATAGTTGTACAAGCTGCTGCGAGCCCTCTGTACAGAGCCGGTGCTGGCGTTCACTGTAAAGTACAACTGGGGCTCCATGACCTTTCAGTACAGCAATGAGCTCCCAATCAAGACTGGAGCCAGCCTTAAGTCAATAAGGATTGTGGTGCCGTGTTAAATTAGGCATTCTCAGGGAAAAAAAACGTCATTTCCCACTTCCCGCAACTCATCAAAACGCTGAGAACCAGGGGAAAAAATTTGACTTCGCAGAGATTACCGCTTCTAAATGATTCAGGGAATTCTGAGAATTAATAGATACGGGGGCGGGAGAGAAATGTAACACACCATGGGATTGGTTCCCTGTGAACATACTTTTGAGCTTTGGAGAAAATAAATGGCAATACTCGCTTCTGAGTAATGATAGGGTAGGAATCTAATGAAGGGTTTTGGGCGGGGGTATCACGAATTGCGAGTGGGAGGTTTCTAAACAACTCAAAAGGCAGTAGGCGGTGAGTTAGAGAGATATGGCATTCTAGCGTCGGGCAGGGTGGGAGGGGTCATTGTTGGGCCAGGTGAATATTAAGGATCCAGAGGGACTGTTTCGAGAGAGAGGAAAATGAAAAGTTGCTTTCTGAGTGTCCTGCCTACACCGCCAACAGATGTGAAGAAAATAACAGAGTTAACGTTTCGGGTCCGGTGACCCTTCCTCCGAACTCAAATTCATCTCATTGCCGTCGGTGGGATCCTGCTGTGCGCAGAAGGCCTAAACGGGGTCCACCATCTTACATCGGGTCCATTTGCATCGCAGTCGTAATAAATTGGAGGGGACATATTGAGGGATGTTTTACAGGGTGGGCGTTATGTAAATACAAGTCCCTATCCGATTCTGAGTTGAGGTGACTCACTCTGACCACTTAGAGGTATTTGTTCCTCCTCATTTTTAAATTCATGCTGGTTGTGTGTGTGAGGCCGTGTTTAAGTGAGAGTAGCAGAGGCGATGAAGGGGTAATTGAGCTCAGTTGGCTTGGTTTGCAACACAAACTGATGCCAACAACATTTGTTTCATTCCTGTACGAGCTGAGGTTACCATGAAGGTTTGTCCTTGTCAACCTCTGCCCTCACCTAAGGCGTAGTGAGCACCGCCAGTCATCTCCCTCTCTAAAGAGAGAACAGCCCACAGGAGAGGTGAAAAACCATCGCTGTCCTCGAAGCCTGTCTTCCTAAGATTAAGTCCAATTATACCTTGAAAATCTAGCGAAACGTGCATTCGATTCAGAATGGCTCAGGTGACAGAATAAATATGGAATAGGTGAAATGAATGCTAGTTCATGCAAAATTACAACTAAAAGTATTGAAAATCCACCTTTAAGTACATATCCAAATTAACATGATTTGTTATAACAATTTAGAAAACAATGCTTCGGTCAAAATTCAACACAAATGTACTTCCATGTTTGGATAAATAGGTTCAGACTTTAGTATTTATTAATCTTTATTTTTTTTCTGTTTATAAATGTTTTAACGGAACGAAGCCCAGATTTTCTGGTACCAATGACAGCCCGCAGTGCTAATGTGCTGTTATAAATATATCATCGTTTCATTCTCGGAAGATGTCTGCTTGCAATTCTTTATGTTGTATCATAATACTCTTTAGCAAATTGGAAAAAAAACATAACCCCCAGTGTAATTCCCGACAAGTCTCTTTGAATCTGTCCAATTTGCTGCGGACAGTCAGAAATTGTACAACATTGAAATAATGCATCTCACAGATTACTTTGCAATTTGCTTTTGACACCTACAAGCGCGGGGTTGTGGGAAATATTTACAGATGTAGTCTTTGTCGACTTTTTTCATCCTCAGTGAGGACAACAGAGCAGAGTTTCGGACAGTAAACCTTCACTATTGGACAATACTTTAGTTGGTTGCAAACCCTAAGTAAGGGCAATCTGAATTAGGTTTTATAAACGATCTGGAGACTGTGTCAGCTATAAAGTTTCTTTGCAAGGGTTTTAAGTCGGGCCGCATTTTCTCCCTGAATTCGCGTTTGACAGATAATGCAGCCGCTGTCCTGATCCACAGCAACCAGGGCGATTGTGTTTTTTCTTAACTCAGTGAATGGGTGATTTCCATATACCCATTTGGACGTTTCTCAAAAAAAAAGCCAGATGCACACTCTCTAGGCGGTGGTACGGCCTCTCAATAATAAGATATCGTAGACGCACATAGTAGAATCTGTTTATTAAGCATTAGCCAGTGTGCAAATCAAGCTATCTCGTCTGTAAACTTTGGCCTTTTTGGAGATTGATGCGCACAGTAGATTAAATGAGAAATGCTAGAGCTACCAGCATCAAGCCAAACCGTTACAAATATTCATAACTCGACAAATTAAGGAAAGACCCACAGAAAAACGAGCCCATTAACCTGCAGCAATTCTCAGATTACGAAGTGGGGGTGTGTTGAAAGGGATGTGGACTTGTGGTCAAACGCTGGTGAGGCGCTGAATGAAAAAAATGCATAAAAGGTCGATTTGTGAGGAGTATAGAGGCGGTGCGGGACTACATGAGAGTGACTGTGCGAGGATATACAACAGTGAGTCATTCACAACAGGTCAGTCTTTCTATTCCTAATCTATTAACCAAGGCGCAAGTCAAGTGATCATAGGTATGCAGTTAGAGGACATGCTTTCTTTTAACCTTTAAAAACACTATAGATAATTATTTCACATACAAAAGGAAAACAAAAATGTTCATTATATATACAGCAGACCCCACATTACAATCTAGAAGGCGGATTGTAATGGTCATGCATATTTTGGATTGTATATCATTAACATTTCTTTGTCTGCAATAGTTACGAGTATAACACTTTCATGAAAGCTCTCTAAAACCTGTCCAACGTGAAATGGGAAGTTGTCTTCGCAGTAGGACAAGCATTGTTTCAGCCAGCGCTGTCAAGGTACATTGAGGGGTCAAAGGTCATATATTTAGGGTGAAACCGAATGTTAACAACAACCATTAGGCTCATACAGGTCTGTCCACAGCATATTGACACGGACTTAGGTTGGACACCTGGTTCTGGACTCCCGGGTAGCCGAAATTGGTGTGCTGTTTTGCCTTGAGCCTCAGGCTGGCGAGGCTTGAGTTGCAGGTATCTCGGTATGAGTAGGGGCTGGCAGAAGATGCATAAGGACAGGCGCCGGCGGTCATGGCCGAGTTGAGGCTGGGGTTGTTAAGGTTGTTCAAGCTGTTTAAATTATTCAGGCTGCTCCCGGGCACCGCAGAAGGAACCATGGAGGCCGGCATGGTCATAGATGAGATCGAGCTGGGGGGAGAGAACATGGGCTGCGTGGATAAGGGCCCGACGTTCATGGAGTTGAAGAATTGGAAGCTCTTGGCCGACAGGGGGCTGCTGGCCAAACTCTTGGTGGCCCAGTTGTTGTAGGAGTAGCCGGAATACATGTCATCGTAGGGTTGCATGACTCCGTTGAACTGGACGCCAAACCCATTCTTGCACAGCTCGGCCTGTTGGTTGCGCTCCCTTTTCCTCCACTTGGCCCTGCGATTTTTAAACCACACCTGGATCAGACAGGAAACACTTCATTAATGCTGGCCTGGCCCGCGGTCATCGGCTAAAATCGACGTTCAGGTTCTGTTTGACTCAATATACTAACACCCTTCCCGTTTCTGTAACAGACAGATGCAAGAGATCTGAACGAAAAACAGAAATTGCTGGCGAAGCTCTGAGGAAGAGTCACTGGACTCGAAAAGTTAAACTGTTTCTGTCTCCGCAGGTACTGCCAGACCTGCTGAGTTTTTCCAGCAATTTTTTTTTGTTTCTGTGACAGACAACCTCGGCCTCACGTGGTTTTAGCCTCGACATGAAATGATAATTTGTTGGTCATCATTGTGGTGACAAGATGGACAGGACAGCAGCTATTTCAAAACCAAATTGAATCCAAGAATAAACTGCAACATAAACATGGTAACGGCACAGGTATGGGCTCGCTCCAAAGAATCGTAGGGTTGGAGGTCTCATAGAAACCGGTGAAATTGTAACAGGGCTGGACAGGGTAAATGCAGGAGGATGTTCCACATGACCATGGAGTCAAGAACCAGGGGGTCACAGTCTACAGATACAAGGTAGGCCATTTAGGATTGAGATGAATAGAAATTTCTTCACCGAGAGTGGTGAGCCTATGGAATTCTCTGCCACAAAAAGCGCTTCACAAAACATTGAATGTTTTCAAGAAGGAGTTACATATAGTTCTTGTGGGGTAAAGCGATCAAAGGGGATGTGGAGAAAGGGGGAACAGGGTACTGGGTTAGATAATCAGCCATGATCATATTGAATGATGGAGCCGGCTCGATGAGCCGAATGGCCTACTCCTACTCCTATTTTCTATGTTTCGACGTTTCCATGTCCTGTCTTTTTCCTCCTTCCCTGTGGAACTGGGATGTACTCTCCCTTTACCAATATTTATCCAATTCTCCTTTGAAAGCTTCTGTTGAATCTCCTTTCGCAGCGCTTTGAGTCAGCACGTTCCAGATCACAACAACTTTATTTTTAAAAAATGTTATCCCATCTAGAGAAAAAAATCTACGTGACTTGTGCCTATGAGTTGGTTGTCAAAATTACATTATGGCAAATGAGTCCATATCCGACCAGTGTCACTCCTAGCCTGAGTTATATCCAGGGCTTGCTCCAAGGGGCAAACAAATCGGAATAGCTATCAGATAGTTATAGCGTCTGGTTTCTACTTTGTAATCATTCGAGAGAGACCATAACATTATTAAAGCTGCTGTCTAAACCTGTTCTCTCATTTATAATGCAAGGTTTAATAACAAAACCCCACCGTTAATCACTAACAACATGTCGAAGTGCAGGAAACAGCTTGGGCTCGGTAGCTAAATGACCCAGAAACATGCATATCCAGAAGGTTTTACAGGACTCCCTCGTGTACACTCTCACTCGAGATTTCCTACATTACCTGGGCACTGCTCCTTTTGTGAAATGGCCAATAACTGTCAGGGCTTGGGTCGAGATATATAGAGAGTGTTGGTAAATATCAGATGGTGAGGCCGGAATGTGACCTATCAGTTGTAATTACTCAGACTCCAACAGGGGTCTGAATCAATCACATGACATAAAATATATTCGGGGCATGAAGGGTATTACCATTACTATATTCAGGGTCCGGCCTGGGGAAACAATCAATAATTGGGCAGGCAATGAAGGCTTTGTGGTTTGATTAGAAACCTGTCTCTCTGTGACACGCTGGACTAACCCAAACAACCCGCCAGCAACGAAAACGGGAAAATGATTTGATTCTTTGGAATATTCGGGATCCGGTGTTTCTTAGAGATCCGGTATGTGCTGAGGATCGGGTATGTCACAGATATGTGTTAGAATTGAAGGGTCGGCTATGTATTGGGGATGAGAAATGTCTTAAGGATCGGTGACACCTTGGGGGTGAGTTATGCCTTAGGGATCAGTGTTGCCTTAGGGATCAGTGATGTCTTAGGGATCAGTGATGCCTTAGGGATCAGGACGAGTGGGTTGCGAAGCAGCGTGATGCCAACGACGCGGGTTCAATCCCCACACCGGCTGAAGTTACCATGAAGGATTGTCTTTCTCAACCTCTCCTCTCATCCGAGGCGTGGTGACCCTCAGGTTAAACAACCACCGGTCGTCTCTCTCTCCAAAGAGAAAACAGCCCTATGGTCTGGTAAGACTATGGTTACTTGACTGGTTGTCCTTGGGATAGAGCATGTCTCAGGGTTCAGGTATGTCCTGGGGATTCCGTACGTTGAAGGAATTTGCTATATCCTTTACCTTGTACAATTTCTCTAGATCATTGAGGAATCCATCAAAACACGCTAACGTGGCTTGAGTGGGGCTCAGTGTGCTTCAATTCAGAGTCTAAAAATTGATAACTGACCCCACGACAGCCTTACCCTTACTCGTGCTTCGGTTAAGTGCGTCCAGACAGCTATCTCCTCCCTGGTCGACATGTCCGGGTATCGGTTTCTTTGAAAAGTTGCCTCCAGCTCTTGCAGTTGTTGGCTTGTGAAGTGTGTCCTTTGGCGCCTCTGCTTTTTCTTGATGGAGGGGTCCTTGGAATCCAATTCATCTGTTTGATTTTGCTGGGTTTTCTCATTATCTGCAGCAGGAAGTGGGATGCTCTGAGTTAATCCCAAACCCTGGCCCTTAACAAACATAACAATCGCCGACACTCGCAGAAATCCGTCTGTTTATTTGGCGGATCAGTGTTAAATTAATAAATGGAGCTGCCTGTGTTCTAACTAACAGCACCACAGCTCTGTCGGCAGTAAGATTCTCCCGGTATTAACGAAGAGAAGGTATGTCAGCCTAAGTAATTTTATCTTTTTAAGGTGTTTGTGTGAGCTACAAATCGCTACTCGCGGTCATTATTCTTTTGAGGGTTTGAAATAAACCATTTGGTTCGGAAAGCGTCAGGACAGTTAAAATTGCAGTCAGTCACCAAGATGGGCCGAAAGGACACCAGAATGGGGGGCGGGGGAAGGGAACCGTTCTAAAGCAAATATTAATTTCTATTAGCGCAGGTCTAACCTTTGCAGTAATCTTTACCAAGATTGAAGTATAACTAGATCAAGAATATTCTGTCATTTGAAAAGGTCGTGTTATTGTAAAGGCCCTGTTTGGAACGCCCGGACTGCAGGAGATTAATAAAGGACAAACTATGCGAATTATTTTCACCTTGATAGCCTCCAGCACACCCCCCCCCTCCCCCCAATGACTCTCTTTGATGAACAGTTAATGATAGATTCAGGGACAGAGGGGAATGCGGCCTTTCTTTGTCAACAATCTCTTCTCACCCGGCTCCCCTGAACCGATTGGATCACTGGTCATCTACGGGAGTCCGTTCCTCTCCTACCTGCACATTGGCTTTTCCGGTTGTTGACCAGTTGATCGGCGAATTGTCCTTTATGGGCGCGGAATGTCTGAACGCTAGATGACATTTTTGCAAGCCACAACACCAGACAGATAAATCACAAATATTGGTGTTTCTCTCCTGCCCAACACAGACGGGCGCTCAATTTGGCTTAAAACTTTGCCTTAAACCTTTTCCTGGAAAAAAAAATGTCTTGTGCTCTATCGTTTCCCCAAGTCAGGCAAGCCTCTCCCAATCTCGGGACCCCACAGAAGGCATCCGTTTAGTTGCAAGTAAATCCCTGGCTCAGACAGGCTGACAAGGGCAGGTATGAGGACCCCCCTGCTCGCCGCCTTTCCTCTAACTCGTGTTTATTAAAGGCTTAGCTTCGGGGGCAGTTATAAATGAGCAAGAGATGAACCCTCAGACCCCTCCTTATTGTGAGGAGTGTTAAGGCGGGCCCCGTTAGTGATGCAAACTGTAAAACTGACGCGGTATGACTGTCAGAAACCCTGAGCTTCCTGGGAGAGGGAGGGTGGGGGAAGTGAAAAAAATACCACGCATGTCAGAAAACCTTGAATAAATCAGGGCACCCAATAATATTCCCAGCCCTCCTCCCCCCACCCCCGAACCTGGGAAAAATTAACTCCAGGAAGAGGGGCTGAAACAAAATATGCTCAGCCCTCCTTAGATTTTATGAACTATTTGTACTCTCATAGGCACCCAGTACATTTTGCATCAGTGCGCTTCGCCCTTTGGCTCACTCCACTTCCGGTGGTCCTTTTACTTTGAGTAATTTGAGCAGTGATGACCTTTTTTATTGAATACACTTTCACTGCAACATACAGGCATCACTGTAACTCATCACAATGGAGGGGAGTTTTTTTAATCCTATTTTCACTGTTTCATGAAATAATGGCGGAAACTAACAACTAGAAAACGTCAACTTCCAATGAACGGATGGATGTGATGTTCCTGTTTGTAAAAACCGCATCTAATTCATAGATATCTCTCTTTAGGAGAGTTCAAGGACGAGGCCATTTCGGTTTATCTGCTGATAAATCAAACGAATTTTTCTAATATAAACAAAAAGGAATAAATAAACTTCCCGGGAGAGTTGATTTTTTTTATTTCAAGCCCTTCGCTTTTTAGTTTTGGACCTTCACGGACCTGTATTCTAAAATCGATCCGTATTAGTGCAAACTGCATTTCGACCATGAAGAAACCGGGCCACACAAATACAGTCAGATATTTCTCTCCACGACCATTATTTGGGTTCTGCGCAGTTTCGGATGCTTTTGCACGGGCGGTTACGGATAATTTATAGAGGGATAAACCTAAACTTTGGTGGGGGTGGGGGGAATAAAAGCGTTTTGCAGAGAATGTGGACGGCCACAACATTGTGCACCTTTCTCAGAGACTGTTCCCTCTGCTCGCTCAATCTGGCCTCTATGTTCAGTTAAAGTTTAAACCTGGATACGCAGGTGGCTTTTTTATGGCATCAGATTGTCACGTCGTATCAGCAAAAGTATCATCAAATCTCCCAGTGGATATTAGCTTGAAAAGAATTTACGATGTGAAAGTCCTCGGCGCCAGCATCTACAGGTGAGAATTGCAGCAATTTCTAGCTTTACACTTTTAAACGTCAACTTTTCGCGTGCCTATCTACAAATTTCAGTAACCGCTGCTCTGCTCGGGCCGTTGCCTGCCGATGTTTGAGCTCTTTTCATTATTGCAATACAATAATTTCTTGGTCTTTACTCCCCATTGTAAAAAAAATTCTACACTTGGGGTGAAAATGCTAAATGAAACAGGTTAAATCCTTCCTGTATCATCAATGGAAATGAGTATTTTCTTTAAACAGCGGGCAAGTTAATATTCATGGTGTACAGTCATAATATTTGATGTTCGTGCGGCTAGAGGGAAATTTTGCGAAATATTCCTAAATGCCAGTTTCCCTAGATAGCGGCTATTTACAAAAGCAGTCACAATATCTTCTTGTTCAATATTTGCTACTGTCTCTCTGACTGTAAACTCACTCTGGGGAGCGCTTCTGGCATTTGTTCATAAACTGAAGGTTATTTTAACTCGATTTAAAGTATTCACATTCCAAAGTCCCAGAGGTCCTGCCGCAAATGCTTTTCAATCATGCGGAAGGTTAAAACGTGTGTAACGCCCATCAAACAAATAACCAGATCTCCACATTGTTTTGAAAATTCGCAATCTGGACCGTTCACACGTTGCACTAAAGCGCAAGAGAATTGCACTCATTTATTTTGTGTTTTCTTTATTAATTAGCAGTAAAACGATCAATACAACCTATGATCATTTGTGATTAAAATTTGTAGTCTGTGGACAATAGACTTTATCACAGAGACTCTAAGGACGGGGTCACTGCTGTGCGCTTATTGGTGTTACCTGTTTAGCCCAGGACGATGCAAATGCTGACGACGAAGCGGCATTTAATAAGCTTGTTTTACAAATATAAACCTAGAGTTTGAACAAAAACGGGAAGTGTATATGCCTCGGGGGTGGTCATTGCAAAACTAATCTTATTGGAAAGTAACTCCCAGCTGAGAGGATACTTTATCGAGTTGGGTTTTTCATAATCATAAAGCGCGCATGCATTTTAATTTCGATAATCCAAAGGCATCGTAATGGAGAGAGGGGATTACTGTTTATTTCATTCTAGTCTGAAAGCATCGAAGTGATTCAGATTTGAAGAAGAGTGCCAACAGAGCCCGGGCTCCATCCGCACACTCTCTTCCCTTTCCGCGTTACACCCAGACTTATCAGAATGATTATAGGAAGAAAGCACGTTTACAGTTTCTGGAGAAGAGTCACTGGACTTAAAACGTTAACTCGTTTCTCTCTCCAAAGATGCTGCCAGACCTGCTGAGTTTCTCCAGCAACTTGTTTTTGTTCCAGCGACATTTTCTCGCTTTTAAATTAGGAGCTTGGGCTGTATTAATTAAAATCCAGGATGGGGGTGGGGGGAGTTGTGAGGTAGGTGAGTTCCTGTTTGTGGCCGGATCACACAATTTATCTTCGAGCAGGCAGGTGGGCTAGTTAGTTTATTTGTTTTTCCCTTCAAGATACAGCATTTTGGGGGGTAATGTTTTCGTCTTGTTGTGTTGAACACTGTGCAAAAACAGACATTGCTGGAGAAACTCATCAGGTCTGGCAGTATCTGTGGAAAGAGGAACAGAGTTAACATTTCATTTCCATGCCCTTCTTCAGCGGCTGTCGATTCTGCGTGTATTAAAATGTCACCGCTAACGGAGGGGCCACTGCTAAATGAAAGTCTCATTTGGTCCAAATATGACCATTTCAGATCAAACTGAGCAAAATACGGCAGTTCACTTGCGAAATGAGCCTCATTCTGGGATGTGGTCCATGTTTTGTAAAACAATTGTTTGTGTGAGTATATTTGCTGACGTTCCTGTAACGAAAATTTGACTCCCGTTTTTTCTCGTACCTGAGTGTATGATACGCCAAGGTACTGCAACTACATTTACTCTGGATGTTTCTCCCTCGTTACCGAGCTGTTCCAGCTAGAGTAATGTTCGAAGTGATTTACAAATCCTTAACTCTCCCTGAAACTCGCACAATCTGATTCATGTGTAACGTTCAACCGTGAACCGCGGAATAGGGGAATCAGTCAATTCCCAGCTAAAAGTGTAAACGGTGAGTAGATTTCTGTACAAATCACAGGGGCCGCTTGAAAAGTAAAGATTGTGTCAGACCCTCTGTGCTTATGATGTGCCTTATTCTTGTTGAACCACATCACCCTTTCTCTCTCTTTCCATCTCCCCCTCTATCTCTCTTTGAGCCCAGACCTCCACCAAATAAAGATGTGACAGATCTGTCAGTGAAAGATTAGCTTTTGGAAAGTAAATATTTTGATGGTTTTTAAACAGAGAGCTCATTGCGTGCCAGATCGCGGCACCGTCAATCCCTTTTTAATCAACTCGCTTCAATTCAATTAAACTCCCCTCTCCCCTCCTCCGCACTTCTAAAACTCCAAGCTGTAGGATCTGCTTCGGTTTGTAGCACCTCACCTCCCGGCGCTGGGGAAGAGCCGGAAAATATGCCCAAATTGCGGTGCTCCCCGGGTTTTACATCCGGAAGTGACCCCGTCTGTTTAGATCTTTGTTCAATTCTTTTCTCCACAGAGGCGGCAATTTCTACTAATCCCCGTTAAAACTTGGGGAAAACGTTTCGAAAGGAAACGACGCCTATTTCGACCTTGCCAGCAGTCTACAGTGCACACTGGGAATATAAAGGAGGACTTTATTTTTAAAATACAGCAAACTCTGACCTTTATTGAATGGACACCAACTGGGAGTGCTTGAATGCTGTGCCAGTTTGTAGCCTGCTGGGGAAAAGCCTCTTTTTTAACAGACCACATTGTAAACCAATGGACTTCAAGACTGAGCAGTTATCTTCATTTGGAGGCAGGGATGGGTGTATTTTCCAGCGCGGTTGCTCACATCTCTGTTAGCAGCACGCTGGTTGGGGGGGTGGGGGAGATCAGATCACAGACTAAAGCAGTCCTTTGTCTGAGTAAGGGTGTCTATGTATGTGTGTGTGTCTGAGTGTGTGTGTGTCTGTGTGTGTGTGTCTGTGTGTGTGTGTGTGTGTGTGTCTGTATGTGTGTGTGTGTGTGTGTCTGTACGTATGTGTCTGTGTGTTTAGGGTTTTACATCAAAATACCTCAGGACTTCGATGCCAAAGCCGTACACGCTTATCTTTGAATGTTGACCTCCGTTTTAATGAGTCGTGATTATCAACCAAATAAAATCTGCACCGTTCATTAAGGATCCTGATCCGTAACAAATTCCGCTGTGAATTATCAGACCCAGAACGAAAATATTATTTCAACGGAACAACCCGCTTGTGAGCAGAATAAAATTGGATGTGTCCTAACTGAGAGGGGGGTTACCTCAGAGAGATCCATAAAAAGAAATCACAGACTTGAAACAAAGTGTAAACGAATTTGGCTCTTCTGGGATTTCTTGTGGGAATTTCTTATGACTTAGATCGAGGTTTATCCGACTTCCTAGGTAATGTCTTTATTCCACAATTCCTAGTGGCGTTATATATTTTCTTTACCGGGTCAGATTCCTTTGTTTGCACTTCCGCCAGATTATATCATATAATGCATTTTTTTTAAAAAATGAGACGGACGGTCGATTGGATTGTATTACGAAGAGGATATCTCATTTTTACCAACTGACCAATATTTCATTTTTATCTTTCTGCAGTTTTTAATCAGTCCTGAACAGGTCTCTCCCACCACAGAGGGAACACTCCGCAGTCAATTTCCAAATCCCCTCCCGCATTGAGACGCAGCAAACCCCGTCCACATTGAGGAGGCATGTCACGGGTATCAATTTAAAACAATGGGTAGGTTTTAAAGAACGGGCGGCCCTGGATTTACAGTGGGCTCCGTGTCAGCGTAAGCCAAGGTGTGACTCACAAAAGGTTAAAGCCCCCTTTCAGTGTAGGTGCCCGGGCAAAATCAGTTAGGGTGTTCTGATATTTCCATAAGAATTAACTGAAGCTGCTACAGAACGCAGCAGGGCTGTCAGCATCTGTGGAGAGAAAATCGGAGATAACGTTCGAGTCCAATCTGAGTCTTCGCTTTCAACTCCCAGAACTTGTTCTGAAGTCCCTTCCAAATTGCAATCAGATTGGACTCCAAGCATTAACTAGGTTTCTCTCTCTCCACACATCCTGCCAGACTTGCTGAGTTTCTTCAGTACTTTGTGTTCGTTTCAAATTTCCTTCATCGGCAGCATTTTGTTTTTGTTCGGCCAGATTGTCAATGTTCTTGGGTCGTTACTTGGAAACGAATGCAAGTGTTTTGCTCCTGTAACAGAATCTAGAATTCCAATCCTGATCGCGGGCTGAACCGGGCCAGACTGATCAACCAGATTCTATCACCTCAGACTGATGATGAAATAGGGACAGGTCTGTCTGCACCTAACCCAATGGAGCTACCTCCTCTTCTCAATTCAATCTGACTTGCTTTAATTCTGCTCGAACGGTGTTATCTAGGGTCCTATTATCTTGGGACTCGCTCGCCTCAAACGCTACTGGCCCCTTCACCCAGAGCACAGCCTGGAGCTAAACCCCTCCGTCTGTACCTTCAACATGTAACGAGCACAGTAAATATTAAACAGCAATTGTAAACAACAAACAGGATCTGAAAAACGATTTGTGTTTGCAACCAATGTAATGTCATATGATTAAAAATTTGGAAACTAAATCTTTATTAAATTGGATGCTTGTTTGCAAGGTTTAGCGACAACATATTTTAACTTTACAAATATGCGAAGGGGCAGAGGAACATGATGTAGAAAGAGTTTTCATTATCACACCTTTATTTGTGGGAGCTTGCTCTGCGCAAATAGATTGTCCGTTCCGACACTGCAACACTCCGGATGTACTTAATTAACTGTAAAGGTCTTTGAGTGGTCCAGGTGGTCGTGAACGGCGCTATGTAAGTGCAAGTCTTTCGTTTTTTTCCTCTCAATTGACACCGGCGGCAATACGTTCCGGCCTGAAAACCTTCACTCACCTCAGCATCCACTAGAGGTCGCCAGGTTTAACAGAGGGTTATTTGCAACAATTGAAAGCGGCCTCAGGCCTTTATAAGATAACAAGGTCCGGGGCTGGATGAACACAGCAGGCCAAGCAGCATCACAGGAGCAGGAAAGCTTGACGTTTCGGGCCTAGACCT
>JAHRHZ010000071.1:24592003-24640611 GCA_024137785.1 Ginglymostoma cirratum
GGTCTAGGCCCGAAACGTCAAGCTTTCCTGCTCCTGTGATGCTGCTTGGCCTGCTGTGTTCATCCAGCCCCGGACCTTGTTATCTCGGATTCTCCAGCATCTGCAGTACCTTTTATCTCAGGCCTTTATAACCTCTTAATCACCCATCACTCTTTCTACTTTCGTTAATTAGCCCCTTTTTAAGTTTAGGAAAGCTGTTTTCAGGTTTCAGCCTTTTGATTTTATTAGCCTACCTCTCCCCATCTCTGCCCTGCCTCTGATGAGCTGCAGTCAATCCCCAAGTTCAGTGAGAATGTTCAGAAACTCACCACTACTCTCCTGGTGGGTCTTACAGATCGGTTCTCGCTGTGGGGTCCCGGAGTCCGAAAGAGTCATAGGGCTGTGATCAGGAGCGTCCGAGTCGGTCAGAACCCCGGCCGACAGGTTGTATTCCATTCGATGAGCCTGTCCTGCGGAAAAAGCAAGGCAGATTCACATCAGCCAATCCAAACTAAACAAAGACCCCTGCCCTCATAACACATATACACATTCAGTGATGTGCAACGTGCTGGTACCTATTTGAGGAAAAATTCATAGTAATGATATGAGGGTGGTTTGACTATTGTCGCCTGTGAATCAATAATTTTCCTAAACTAGAATTTGAGATGATTGACCCTGCGCAGGTTACCAAGTTCTGGATCTGGATGCTGTTTAAATTTGAACCTCGGAAAAGGGAAAGTTCGAATATTGACAAGGGTATGTCTATCATTGGTTAACCAAATTCCAGCTGCGATTTGTAAAGCATAGCTTTTCCTGCTTTATAACCATTCGTTAAAATCCAGGTCATTCTAATAGATACGTTGCCAGATACAGGACAACCAGTTTCCTTTGTTGTCAATATCAACTAGACTCACTTTTTAAACATTCAGAGACGGTAAAATATATACGAAGGAATTTTGCTTGCAATTCTTCGTTGTTTTAAGCTATTATTATAACCCATCTTTTGGCCCCGACAATCAGCGAATTTACTCATTTTGTAAGATTAGTTACCAGTTGTGCGTTATTGAGTCATGCACTGCACCGCACTCTTGAGAGTGAAACGACTGAATTAAAATTTGAGCAGATTCCCAGCGTTTGTATTTTGCAACGATGTCATTTAGTTTCGGGTCTATTCTGTATATATTTGTAATTAATGCCACGTTAAAGCTGGGAAATCAGAGCTATTGGGTCTTTCTATCAGACGATTGTCAACAGTGCAGAGCTTGCTTCTTTTGTCATAGCGAAATATTTTTCCTACAACACGTGTCTTTAACTTGCCTAAACAATAATTACAATATTCCATAAAATTATTTATTGTACGATTGGTTAAGAGACATAATACAATACGATAGAAATATATGCTATTTTTCTCCCTAACTAAAATAGAAATACAAACAGTAACATCGATCGGCGAACCTAAGGTTTGAAACGATATTTAAATGAAAGGCTTAGACACCCAGAATGACACTTGTATTAATTCAACGTTTAGTTTTGTCTACTGCATTCGGTTGAAACTATATGACAAAGGCGACTTCTCGACAATCGACCCGATTGTTAATTTATCCCAAAGCAAGTATTTTGAGGTATTTACAAGACGAAACTTAGGTTGGAAATAATGCTTGATATCAGTTGCATTTTCTGACCTATTGAATTATGTAGCGTATACATCAATGTATATAGCGCCTGTCACAACCTCCAGACATTCCAAAAAGGCTCTACTGTCGTTCTGAACCATCGTTGCTGTTGTAATATACATCTTTCATGCTTCTACTATGAGGATGTTTCCTGGGTTCGAATTATTTTCTTTTGCTCCTTTGTCGAAATGCGAATGGAGAAATCAGCACTTGGCGTCAAAACTGCAATATCATTTGAAATAAATACTATCAAAAGACTCATTGTGCTGAGACTCCAGGCCGCCACACTTTGCTAGCGAGGGTCACCCTGCCTTGGTTTCGGGTGAAACAATAACGGAACATGTGTTGCCCATAAACTGGGTTCAGGATGTGTTTAAAATGTCACTTATAGGAAAAAGCCAACAGGGTAAACAGTATATCCTCCAAAACATGAAGTCAGGTGCCTCCGTATGTGACCAGAGACATAGCTATGGTTTTATACAATCAGATAACACCTTTCACGGAGGAGAGACTGAAAAGATGATAAACGCGCCGTGAATTAATTTCTTGGATTAAGATTTGATTAAGATGTGTGTCAATTTGCCGTCCCATAACTTATTAAAATGCGGCGCCTCCCGGGCTGTCCCTATATATACAATATAGATATAGAGGGAGAGGGAGCAGATGGAAATTCGACGGAATGTTTGTTGATGATAATTTCAGCTCTTCTGCGCCCATTTGCATCTGATTGCGTCTGTCAGTCGCGTTGCTTTTTCGCCAGAGCTGCCTGTCTCAGGTTGGGGGGTCATGCAGATCAGAAACAACTTCATTTAATTCCAAGTCACATTTATTATCCAATCTGTTTGGACGCATTAATATTCAATACTGAGCCGAGACGGAGCTTATTCGTGTTCTAAGTCGTTGTGGAGTTAATTCAATGTATTGGGGGAGTGAGGGTGGTTGGGGGTGGGAGGATCGAAACCATCACGCTAATGGCCCCCACGGTATGTTGGACAATAATAGGTACAGGGAACAAACGTAACAGCACCGGCAGGTAATTTTGCATATGTGTCATTGAAAGAATTGCAAAATCTTCAACTGTTTTATCACAAGGAATAGAGATGTTTGCTGAATGAACATCTTCTCCCCGTTTACCGTTCGCCCTGTCCTTATTTTCTACAGTATTTATATTTATAATTTTTCCTTCTCCCTATTGAAGTTATCCAGAGTGGGTTCACTGACCAGAAACGCGTATTTTGGGACATTGTGCAGCGAATGCATACGCACTCGAGCCAATGAACACGCACAGTATCCGCGTTTTAATTCCGATTTTCAGCAGATTCCAATGATTGTTCTGGGAATGTTCAAATTAATTATCTTCGCTTCTCTCCCGCGTTCGACCAACCTGTGATAATGAGCCCGGGATAAGTCCTTTGGAAAGGAAATTATGCCCGTGTGAATTTCATAATGAACATTAGAGTCAAAAACTCGCAGCAACCCGCTCCAATTACTCTCCAATTCGCGTCTTTGTAATGCTTCACAGAGTGAACAACATAAAGAGATCTCTTTGTCTAGTTTGCACGCGCCGATTATCTTTTTAAAATGCAAATATTCCCAAAGTATCATTTCTCCACTGCAGGCTTTTTTTTTTACGGAAAAATCACCAGTTTTAATCGTTTGGTTTGTTTTACTCAAGGGACAAACTGCCCCTAACACACACATAGAGACACGCTCCCTTTTCATGGAGGCTTCTTTAACGGGGGCAGTGTATTTATAATTTTTAAAAGGGGCAGATTGTGTAAAAGTAGTTGCAGAAATAATTCAGGCTTCTACCTTAAAAGCACATCACGTTGGGAGTCTGAGGGGAAAACGAAGGTACTGGCTATATTCAGCGGGTCTAACAGTCTCTGTGGAGGCAGATAGTTATCGCTTCAGAAGAATATTACATTTTTGTATGTCCAGCACTTGCTGTTTTTATGTCATACTTTTATAATCTCTCAAACGAGTACACACCGACGATACATTTTGCTGAGTTTCCTCGCGTGGTTAAACATAATCGGCGGTGAATTTGTTCTAATATTAACATGGCAATTGGAGTGTGATATTCAACCGGGTTCATTTCTACAGAAATTTACTTCGAGATGCGATTAATATTTCCATTAAAAATAAAGTGACACGTGCCATTGATTTAGCTATTCAGTGTGAACTGCTTTCGCTGCAAACTTATCTAAACTCGTCCCAATCTGTTTCGAATCTCATAGCGTGCGCACTCGGAGCTATGTGGAGACACTCACCAGTCATCGCTAGTAAAGACGGCGTCACAATTAACTGAAAAACTCCTTATATTTCCGTGCCAGGCTCACAGTTACTGGGTGCGAGTGACTATTCCTCTGTGTATGGATGGAGATAATTCCCTCCTTCTTGCGATGTCGTTTGTGGCGTCGAGTGTTTTCTCCAACTTGCTCGTTGCCTCTTCCAGGAACCGTACTGTAAGCTTGTGGATCTTAAACAGAGTCTCCCGTGGCTTAGGCGCACCTGCCAGCCATCAATTTTCCACTCGGACCCCTTCGACACAATTGTGAAAGATTCCTTTTGTTCCTAGCCCAGCCAAACACAGCCAGCGGAATGTCTCCATCTACATTGTCCGATGAAACAGCAAGCAGTTCGTTCCCAGGGCCTACCTGGATTGAAAACAAGCGCCAGGCACAAAACCGCTTTTCAAACGATCTGCCCCTAACCCTTTGGTGTGTTCAACTAAGCCCAGTGTTTTCGGCAGCAACCCTAATAAAACGACTGCTACAACTTACACTGGTAAACTCAGGATAATTTTAGGAAGGGCAAAAAAACTATAAGCTTTTTGAGAAACAATATTTTCAAACTGCCTTTGATTTCAAAATCTCTTTATGTTTAAATAAAAGTTGAAGAGTTGGTTAGGGTATTTTCAGTACCTTTTTCAGGTCAGCTTTTTTTATTTTAAATATTTCACTCGATTAAGGTCAGAGAAGTAATAATCTGAACAACATTCAATTCCTTGTCAAATGGTGGCTCTGACGGTTCTCAACGCGTGCTCTGTGGAAGAATGCTCAATGTTGCATTCGCAGCTGCCCGCTAAGCAAAAAGGGTGACATAATTTCATGAGAATGTTATTTCTGCAGAAAACAATTCTGTCATATTCTTGACCGGCAGGGAAATAAAAGCCTTGTTTGTGCCTTCATATTAAATCGTTAGATTTCACCAACAAAAAATACCCTGCAATGGAATCCACTGTTGACATGTATTTGAGATGTGCTTTTACAAATCTCACATTTATGGCAAACATCTTTGGGGCTGCGATCTCTGCCTGACGTGTTTTATTCAGACCTTACGTCTGGAAACAACTCTCAAGTACACCCATATCTTTCAATGCCCCCTTCATCCACAAAATTGTTGAAATTGACAGTTGCCGTTTGAAACCTGTTTCTGGTTATGTGGCCGAGTAATTGTTACGGAGTTTCCTTCCTGCTGTCAAATTGTTTTTTTCTCTCTCCAATGGTATCGGAGTTGAAAAGAGAAGCCGACCGCTGACACCATCGGGTAGTTAAAAAGAGGGATTTAGCATTCAGCGAAATGAGAACAATCCGTGTCGGAGTATTTCCAATTTTCTCCGACACATTAGCCAAGAGAAATAAAATTCGCTTTCGGTCTAAATGGAGAAACGGCTGTAAACTGTGGATCATTAATCATTCTCAAAATATCCTGTTAACAGGCCTTCGATAGCGAGCCCTGGACATAAGGTAATAGGTCATTCTGTCTTTAAAGAGAATAAATCACAGGCAATCTCGTGCTTTTGGATCATTGCTAACAGGGTCAAACGTTAGGAAAGTTCAGCAACAATCCCAAACAGTGAAGTGAAGCATTGTTAAACGATGTGCACAGGTCCAAAACGCTGCCTAAAAAACATGTAACTCACAGTAAAGCTGAGCCATACATCATAGATTCAATGCTGGCTGATCTCCTGTTTGAAGCAATAATCCATTCAGTTGTATATATATTCTATAAAAATAGGGATATGAATTATTGAGAATACATAAGGACCCACACGACATCTGGGCCGCCCAAAATGCAAGCGGTAATTCAAAGCACAAAAAAAGGGGCAGAAACTCAAGCACTTATCGATGGGAACAAGTCGATACCAGCAATCGCTTACAACAAATCCCTCTTTAAATGAATAAATCCGGGGATAGGATAAGTTTACCGAAGATTAGTGGTTGCTTTACCTGTCAGAATTAAGATCCCCTTCGAAAACACGCGGCCAGGTCCTTGCAGTTGCACCAAGAGTCTCGGTGAAAGCCAAGCTATGCTGCAAGGATTGATTTTATGCCAATATCATCGGCAGCCACGAAACGACGCGACCACTGTGTGTGAGCGGAGAGGTCCAGCCCACTCGGGTAGACTATAAGTCCCAACCCCTCAGATTCATTCAGAAGGGTTGAGGGAGATTGGATTCAATCTCCGCCTATGCACAAAGCCATGAGAGGCTGACACTTAATAAATTCACGACCGACAAGCCGGGTGGGTGGGGGGGGTGGGGGGAGGGGGACGGAGGTGAGGAGGACGAGGCTTTTTTTGGATTATAGAATTAACTTTCTTCCGCATTATGAACTGCTTGACAAATCTGCTCATTCATCCGCCGGAATTTCAGATATACATCTGACTGCAAAAAGTGATTTTAAGCAGCTGCCTATTTAAGATGCTCATCTGATATTGCAAATTTCATAAATTCGGAGTTGTGACGTTTGAAAATTTCACCTCAGGGGTAACAGAACTCCCTGGGAATATAGGCAGCTCCACGGTCAATGTTGTCTGCCGCACGTTTACAACAAAGGTACGAAGGACTGGGTCAAAGTCTACAGTTTTCTGTATATGCCATGTAATGAAATTGCTGGTAGGGACTCTTGTGGCACATCAGTAGTGTCCTTACTTCTGAGTCAGGTGTCCCACTCTCTAGAGGTGTGTTGATTTTTAAATAAAAACACTAAATGTTGGTTGTTTTTACTCTATAAAATGAATCAATTTTGACTATTAATCAAAACGTGTGAAATCTCAGCAACCAAACTAGTTTGACTTATTCCCATCAAATTTGCTCAACTGCCGATCCCAACCTTTGCAAGTCAAAATTTGTCCTGGGAAATGGATTGCGCTGCCAAGAGAAAGTCCGGCTATGATAAACTTATGAATAGAGATTGTCATAATGCCTATCAAACCCTATTGCGCATGGCAAACGTGAGCACTGTCGATGATATTTGCAAACTCTTGGTCTACTGTTTCAGGCATTAGTTAAACATCGATAAAAGTGCATCACGACAATGACAGAAGCACAACATTCTTGCAGAGTGGGTGCCACGTCATTCCGCGAAGTGCCAGCACAACATTACACAAGAGTTCAGGGTTCACTGTGGATTGGGTTCAGGAGTTCACAGCAAGGGCACAGGATCAGAACTAAACCACACATGCTGAGAAATTCCATTTCACCGAAAAGAAAGAGTTCTGATACTGCACAAACAGAGCTGCGAAAGTTGAAGCGGGCTGCAATCGATTGTCAAGCAGTTGCCAGCACAGGAGCTGCTTTACCGTAGAAATAGGAAAGCACCTTGACCCAGCAGCCTCTACGAGCACGGCCTCTGCGGTGTCAGCCTAACTTTATGAAGCTGATGTCCCACCCCTCGACGGGCGCCGATTGGTCTACGTCACGGCCGGCGCCAGAAATACGACTCTTCATTGGTCAAAATGTCCAGCCCGTCGGCTCGGCGTCCGGCAACAGGTTAGGTCGGCCCCTCGTTTTTTTTTCCCCCGCCCTTCTGCTTCGCACGCATGCGTACCACGTCACGCAGGCAGTGCCGGTTCCTAGGGAGAGAAGTGCTGTCGTTGCCGATTGTGCAGCGTCTCGGGTGGGCCGAGAGAAAACAAACACCCTTCGCTTGTCACTTGGGGCTGCGGACTGAGATGTAACTCGGCAGGTTAGCGGTGGGGGAAAGCTGCCTGCTGTCGGTGTGCGGGTATGAATGTTCCTTGGGGTGGGGGTTTCTCTACCTTCTTCCCGGCTGCGGTAACCAGGCCGCCATCTTGGATATGTTGGAAATTTCCCAACCCCCTAACCCCTCTCCCCCCCCCCCCCCCCAACTTCGTCCAACTGGAGTATTGTGTGCCCCCGTGGGTGCAACCCCATAGAAAGGACACAGGGCCTTAGTGAGGGTTCAGGGGGTATTTACAGAATGGGATCAGGAACTTCACTTATTATGAGCTTCTCCTTGGAGACCAGGTGTTCAAAGTCATGAAGTTTTCTGATGAAGTAGCCTTATTTCACCTAACAGAGGGGTTGGTGATCTACACTCTGTTGAATAATCTTTGCTTTTTTTTTGTTTTGAACACATTATGAGGGACCCAGTAGATGTGTGTATCAAGATTTCCAAAAACCATCTAACAAGGTGCCGCACAAAAGGCTGCTGTATAAGATGAAGGTGCACGGTGTTATGGGCAATGTATTAGCGTGGATAGAAGTTGGGTTAACTAACAGGAAGCAAAGAGTGGGTTGCTGGTCAGTGACTAGTGATGTGTCTCAGGATCAGTGTTGGGACTGCAATTGTTTACAATTTACACAGACAATTTGGAGACGGAGAACACGTGTAGTGTGTCAAAATTTGTGGTTGACACAAAAATGAGTGGTAGAGCCAAGTATGCAGGGGGATATAGATAGTTTAAGTGAGTGGGCAAAGATCTGAGAGATGGGATACAATGTTGATAAATGTGAAGTCATCCATTTTGGTAGGAAGATCAGTAAAAAGGACTATTATTTGAACAGTAAAAAGTTGCAGTGTGCTGCTATGGAGAAGGGCCTGGTTGTCTTTGTGCATGTGAAACTAGAACAAGAGGGCATAGCCTCAAAGTTAGGGGGAGCAGATTTAGGACTGAATTGAGTAGGAACTTCTTCACCGAAAGGGTTGTGAATCTGTGGAATTCCCTACCCAGTGAAGTAATTGAGACTTCCTCATAGAATGTTTTTAAAGGTAAGATAGATAATTTTTTGAATGATAAAATTATTAAGGGTCATGATGAGAGGGTGGGTAAGTGGAGCTGAGGCAATGAAAAGATCAGGCATGATCTTGTTGAATGGTGGAGTGGGCGTGAAAGGCCAAATGTCTGTCTCCTCCTGCTCCTGGTTCTTGTGTTCTTACGCCCGTCTGTGCTTATTGAAGATAGTGTGGTGGTGAGATAGACAATCATGTTGAATGACGGAACGTATTTGATGCATGCCCTGTTCCTCTCCTGCTGTCCATGTTTCATCCTCCTCTTGGAACTGACTACTCTGGACTCCAGTTCTGTCATCAAATTATTTGATTAGAGTAGGTGTAGTGTAACCAACAGTAATTACTTTTTGCCCTGATATGATGTCTGCAGGAACACATACCTACGTTCATCTGGTTACTTTGATCCCCATTGTGCATTTAATGAAAGGGCAAGTACACTTGATGTTGAAAAGTGATTTCTCTCCTGGAGAGCAGCTGCAGGCTGGACCAAACCACTAAGTCCAAGTGACGTCAAGAGTTTTAGGAAAATACTGGACTGTATCTTTTGCCTGTGCTTCCACAATGCCTGCAGAAACAACTGTTTGTATTTCTATAGAGTTTTTAAGTAGTTGATATCTCCAGGTGCATGTCCAGTATTATTAAAGTAAAACTTTCTGTTGCATCATGTAAAGTGATATTAGGGCAGACTACTAAAGGCTTAGTCAAGGAAGTAAATTTTACAGTGTGTCTTAGGGGAAGAAGGAGGTATCGGTTTGAAATCTCAGTCAAGATCTTAAAAATATTTTTAGAATGAGAAAATGTATATGAAATGTCTTATTTTCTATATGAAGATGTAACAGCAAATATTTCATTTCCAAACATCTAAACATTTTTCAGGAGTATCAATTTGACAAAATGTCAATACAAAACAGTAGTATGCATTGTTTTGAGATTAATAATAAGGTAGTTCAACCTAATTTTATATATAGGGTCAAAATGTAGCTGAAGTATGTTGAGTTTAGTATAAGCTTGATGTTGATCTTTTGGCTAATATGTACCCAAATGTTTATTGTTTATATCAGTCAATCTTGTCACTTGTTTACAAATGTGCCTGGTTTGCGAATTTGATCGTAGAATAGGTGACAATATAATCAAAGTGAAATTGATGTGAAACTTAAATTGCTACACATTTCAATAGCACACTTCCAACAACCACGTTTTTTTTAGGTTAACTAAAAACTTAAACAGTGTGAAAAACGTGGTCCAACTCTGGCTAAAAAGAGAAGGTAAAAATAGTACAATATTGAAGGAATAAGCTTAAAATTTTACCCAAAAAATAGTAAGGCTGCAGATTTGGAGGATTTTAGCTGCGAGATAAACTTGCCAAGAAATTGATAGAGAGCAAATAAGCATGAGTAAGCTAATGGGTCATAAAGGCAGACTTTGAAAGTTGAAATTCTGAGATTTTGAAATGTTAAAAAGAAATGAGTGAGAGTAAGCATTAATACCTTGGAGGCTAAGACGGGAGAAATTTATAAGGTGGAATATGGAAATAGGGTCATTAAACAGACACTGTATTTGTCTGCATGGTGGAAAACATCGAAAACATTCCAGAAATCATGGAGAGCCAACAATCCAGTGGAAAGAAGCAGTTCAGGGATATTACTTGCAAAGATAGTGTTGGCGAAATTATAGGGACTTGAAAATGACAGATCCCCTAGACATTATGGCCTGTATCCTATGATTTTAATTCTAGACAGTTACAGAGATTGTAGATACGCTGGTTTTGATTTTCCAGAATTCTCTCAATTTTAAGATATGCCCGTAGAGTAGAAAGTTGCTAATATAACTGTCATGTGATAATGGAGGTAGTCTGTTGTTTCTTCACTATCGGTCAGTGCACCTGGTATTAATATTAAGGGAATAGTAGCAATGGTAACAGGACACTTGGAGAATCATGATATTATTATCCAGAGTCAACCTGAGTTTTTGAAAGGGAAATGGGATTTGACAAATCTCATTTATGAAGACGTAACTCTTGGTTGTCAGAGGGTCCTGGATGTATTTTTCTTGAAATACAGAATGTAAAAATGCAAGTACAGCGGAAATGAGGAGGTAAATAATATATTATCTTTTATCAGAAAGGGATTAAAGTTTAAGAATGAAATAACCTTACTATAATTCTATAGGAGAAACCAAACCTGGAGTAGTCTGTACAGTTTTAATCTCTTTGCCTAAGAGGATGTACTCACCTTTAAGGGAATGCAGCATCAGTTCATTTGGTTGATTCTAGAAAGGGATTATATTCTGTGGAATTTAGAAGCATAAGAGATGATCTCATTGAAACACAAAATTCTTAAGGGGCTTGCTGGGAGGATATTTCCCTTGTTTGGAGAGCCCTGAACTAGGGACCACACACTCAGAATAAGAATTAGCCATTTAAGAATAAGTAGAAGAGAAACTTGTTCACTTAAAAGATTGTATATCTTTCGAAATCTCCCTAAAGGGTCATTGAATATATTCAAGACAGGTAGAACTTTGGAGATTAAGGGATCTGAGAATAGTGTGGAAATGTGGAGCTGAAGTAGACCATGAATCAATATTGTGTTGAATGGATTAGGCTTGAAGGGTCACGTAGCCTACTCACATCAGATTGGATTGCTGAAATCTTTGGGCTGTTGCAAAACATGCTGGCTGTGAAGTGATGACAATGCAATTGACTACAGTTTTCGGAAGTTGGGTAGAGTTGGTGATTAAACATAGACTCATACAGTGTAGAAACAGGCCCTTCAGCCCACCATGTCTATGCTGATTAACAAACACTAAACTAATTATGTTTACCTGCACTTGGTCCGTAGACTCCTCTGCCCTGACATTTTAAGATGCTTTTTAAATGTTGTGAGAATACCTGCCTCCACTGCCCTCTCAGGTTGTTCATTCCAACACCCCTCTGGGAGAAAATATTTTTTCTGATTTCCTCTAAAGCACTTACTCCTTACCTCATCTGTGCCCTCTGGGCTTAAACATGTCTACCGTGGAGAAAAGATTCTCATGATCTTCCCCGTCAATGCCTCTCCATAAGTCTGTATACTTCAATCAGATTCCCCATCAGCTTCCTCTGTTGCGGGGAGAACAAACCCAGTTTGTCCAGTCTCTCCTCATAACTGAGATATGCTGATGAACCTACTCTGCATCCTTCCCAGTGCAAAAACATCCTTCCGATAGTGTAGCGACCGGAACTACACGCAGTATTCCAAATGTGGCCTAAGCACTGTTTTGTAAAGTTTTAACAAGACTTCCTTGCTGTTAAGTTCTGTGCTCCAGCTTTTGAAGGCAAGCGTCCCGTCTGCCACATTCACCACCCTGTTTACCTGAGTGTTAGCTTCAGGGTTCTATGGATTTGTACTCCAAGGTCCCTTTGTACCTCGGTGCTCACTAATGACCTGCCATTCAGTGCGTATATCTTCCCTTGTTATATCTCCGAAAATGCATCACCTTGCACCTATCAGGATTATTTTCCATCTGCCATTGCTCTGCCCAATTTACCAGCTGATCAATCTCAGGCTGTAGTTCGAGACCATCCTCCTCACTATAACAACTTCACCGTTTTGCGTGTCATCTGCAAACTTACAAATTATACCTTTTGCATTCGCGTTCAAGTTGTTAAAGTATATAACAAACAGCAATAATCCCAGTACAGATCTCTGTGGTCCACAACTGGTCACAGGCTTCCAATCACACACACAACTCTCCATCATCACCCTTCGCCTCCTATTTGCAAGCCAATTTTAGAGTCAGTTTAGCAAGTTACCTTGGATCCCATGGGCTGTTACCTTTTGGACCAGCCTTCCATGAGGGACCTTGTCAAAATCTTACTGAAGTTTATGTAAACCACATCAACTGTATGACCCCCATCAATATATATAGTTTAAAAAAAAAACTGGTTGGTGTTAATTCGATAGCTTTGGAACCATTTGCTATTTGTTTAGCCAAGAGTTCTGAAGAAGGGTCACCAGACCTGAAACGTTAACTCTGTTTTTTTCCTTCACAAATGCTGCCAGACCTGCTGAGCTTTTCCCGCGACTTTGTTTTTGTTCCTGATTTACAGCATCTGAAGTTTTTTTCGGTTTTTATTTAGCATTTATTTTGTTCTTTATGTTCAAGCTTGGCACCTATAAATAATAATCATTGCTGCAACCAATTGCTGATTCCCATTGATTAATTAAAAATGATTAATTTGGCCTGTGATCTTGGGAGTATATTATAATGGAAAACAAAGCAACATGCATTAATTTTTCAAGACTCTGTTGTATACAGATGGCATCAGCATAAAGACTTTTAGAAACCTACAGGATTTTCCAAAGAGTTTTATGTTATTCTAAATGTCTTTTCAAGTATTTAGTTTTCAGTAAATTTGGTGTAGTATTTATGAGTTTGACTTAAAATGAAATGAACAGTGACGCAGCAAAGAACTAATTCTATAGAAGGGATATTCCTGCATATATGGTTGCAAGGATGGTGTTACCCTAGTCTGGAGGAGGCTAAATCAGGGAGACAGCCTAAGAATAAGTGGGAGACTATTTAGGATTGAGATGAGGTGGAATTTCTTCACACAGGATAGAGGTTGTTTGTAGTTCTTTGTAGTTCTCTGCCCAGAGAGCTGTGAAGGTTATTAGGTATATTCAAGACAGATTCTGTAAATTTCTTGATATTAATGATATCAAAGGGATATGGAGTAGTCTCTGAAAACGATGCTGAGGTAGGATATCAGCCATGACCTGGTTGATTGGTGAAGCAGACTCTAGGGGTTAATGGCCTGATCTGCTCCTGTGTCCTATACTGCATCTACAAGATATTTTAACTTTGAAATCTTTAGTGAAGTTGTGTTTACACTGTTTTGGTAAATCCAGATCTTGAGTTAGTCTTACTACAGTAAGCACCGGTTGTTGCATCTATGACGATACTTTAGTTTTAAGAGGTGTTTTTTTTTTTGAGAGGTTGAGACAGAGGTACCGAGTGGTCTGTTACAAGCCAATAAAGTAAACAGCTTGTCAGGCCGTGGGTTTTTGTTTTAAAATATTGGAACAATAGAAGCAGCATGAATGGGTGGAATCAGGATTAGAATTAGTAAAATCAGGGTTTTTGTTTGGCGTCCAGGAATTGTTTGGGTTTTGAAGTTGACTGTTGTTCCTGTTGTTGAAGCTGTTATTCCTCTGTTACAGCTAAAAGCAGGAGTTCTCTTTGCCAGAATTACGTGCACGACAATTTATTTTCCTGAATTTTCCAGCAATTTGTGTTTTTGTTCCTGATTTTGAGCATTTGCGATTATTCAATTTTAAAAAAAAATTTTGCCTGTGGAATGTTACTATTGTTAGAACAGTTGCTGTTCAGTAGTTAAATGTACTATTCTGTTAACTTTAGCTCGAGTGGAAAACTTAAATGAATTCCTCTTTCTTTTGTTTGTATTTTAACTATAAATTAAGAATAAAGTATGTTTTTCTTAAAGCCGAGCAGTGTAACCAATCAAGTTACACCTGGAACACAGCACCTTATGCTTACCTTTAAATAAGAAAAAGTTAAGGTCTAGGCTATCTCTCTGATGTATTTGAACGGGGTTTGGTCTGGTCTGTAACACATCGCAAGAGTGACGTTGGTTTGTAGTGATGTCAAATATGTCTTTTCCTTTTGGGATCGCTAAGTAATGAAGAATATAGGCAATTATTTCCACTGGGATTAGTCTAGGAATACCTATGCAAATTACTTGAGCATGTTTGTAAACCACTATCAAGGCATAAAATTAGATGAAACTCGACTGTCTGTCTTCTGCAGTGCTGAAGTCCACATCCAACACATGGATACAAAGGAGTTAACATTGTATTTATGTTAATATTAGGGAATATTGATTAAGTTTGAATCAGATTATAGCAATCGTCCCTATTGGAAGTCCTTGTTTGTCTTATCTTTACAATGTGACTGTGACTGAGAATAAGCTTCTGTTTTCAGCTTCAAAAATAATTTGGATGTGTATTTATATAAGTATATACACACAACAGAATGAAATCCTCTCTTGACAATTCTTATAAAGTTTCAATTTTGTTGTTTGCAGATCCTTCACGATGATCGATAAAAGCATTTATATTGTGCAAGGTGAAATAAATAGTGTCGTGGGTGCTATAAAGCGAAATTCGAGATGGACCACTCATACTCCATTGGTAAGTTTTCTTGAGGAAATTTCCTTTTTGCGGTTCTGGTAGGTTACATTGATGTGGTATACAGATTATATGGTATAAGTGTGCAACCAAATCTGTTGCAGATGATACGGGCAGCACTGCTGCCTCTCAGCGCCAGGGACTCGAGTTCGATTCCAGTCCGGGCGACTGTCTGTGTGGAGTTTGCACATTCTCCCCATGTCTGCGTGGGTTTCCTCCGGGTGCTCCGGTTTCCTCCCACAGTCCAAAGAGGTGCAGGTTAGGTTGATTGGCCATGCTAAATTGCCCGTAGTGTTCAGAGAGGTGTAGATTAGGTGGGTTACAGGGGGATGGATCTGGTTGGGATGCTGTGAGGTTTGGTGTGGACTTGTTGGGCCGAAGGGCCTGTTTCCACACTGTAGGGATTCTATGATCTGTGAATTTGATGATGGTAGCATGGCTGTACTTGTCTGCTGGCCAGTGTTTGAGTGTTGGTTGTGCATTTTTACTATGTCTCTTTCCTCGTGAACCTTAAGCAATGTTGTAAGGATTATTATATGTTATTCAAATGCTACCCAGCCACTGGTAATAGATGAAGAAGAGTGAAAACAAAATTTAGAAACTACTTTCTAATTTAGCTGTTCCAGGATACTATCTTTTTTCCAGTCTGGCCTGCTTTGTCTAGTATTAGGCAAAACTAGGAAGTTCAGCTGTTGGCATCCCAGTGGGCTGAATGCAATGAGGGAAAAGGCCAGGAGCTTTCTTATCTTCACAACACAGCCTATATCCAAATACAACAAGACTTGGAGAGTATCCAGACTTTGCAGAAAAGTGGCAAGTAAGATTCTTGCACAAAAGGCACTGTAGAAATTCATCAAAGATTCTGAGATAGCACTTTCCAAACTCTCAGCCATTGACATCTAGAAGTACAAGGGCAGCAGATACATGCGAAACCACCACCTGCAAATTCCCCTCCGAGCCACTCACCAACTTGACTTGGAAAAACGTTGTCGTTCCTTTAGTGTCACTGGATCAAAATCCTGGAGTTCCTTCCCTAAGGGCATTGTATTTGCGTGTGCCTACAGCATATGGAGTGCAGTATTTTAAGAAAGCCATTAACCAGCACCTTCTGAAAGGCACCTAAGAATGGGCAATAAATGTTGGCCCAGACAGCAATACACATGTCCCATGAGTGAATTAACAGAGAAAACTTGCGTCACTGGGGACAAGCCTATACTGGATCCAGGATGACTGCCATGCTCAGTGTGTTATTTTGCTGTTCTGAGGCATACAGTTAAATCACTGACATTGAGTGTGACAAAGGAATAGTTATCGTGTCGTCCCTGACACTGACCGACAGAGACCACAATAAGAAATAGCAGCAGGAGGAAACATACTACCATTAAACCCATGTTTGCTGATGTTTTATGACTGTCATTATTTTTCAGTTCTAAAATATTAAATGTCATCCATTTAAATTAATTTCTCAAGTTTGTGAGTTGAAATCTGCCTATTAACTGAAATTTCTTTTGTTCAATTAAATCTTAGTTTTCCAACCTTCATCTTTGCTGGGAGCAGTGAAGAGATAATTGAAAGAACTTTGTGTCCAGCTTATTTATTTAATGCTGAAAAATACATACTTCAGGGTGGTCTACTGTTCTTTTATATCACTCCCCTCTCAAATACCAACTGCTTCTGCTGTAGAGTTTCTGGCAATCCTTCACTGTCATTAAATAGAACATATTTTATGTTTGTGCCCATGCCCAATGTATTGGCAATGATAACACCATTTGCAACATCAGAGGTGCATCTGATTTTACCTTCATCTGAACGGCACTGATTTCAGCAGCAGCTGCTAAATGGGGTGTTGTTTTTATCCTTTCGAGGTACCAGTTGTAAACTATGATGTCCCAATTGAGTGTACTACAAGGCAGCCTGCCTGTGAGGGTTAAGAATCTCTTTGGACTCTTGTATATAGTTGCAAAGTCAGTAACTAAAATGTTTATTAATTTTCTAATAAAACTTCATAAATGTTTTTAGTGTGGGCCATAACTCTTTAGCAGGGTGCATTTGGAGAAATCAGTTTTCTGAATGGCAGATTCTTAACGTGTGTTGCATGACTGTGTCAGGGCACATGTAGTTTTGCAGCTCTGATTCATCACATGGTCAGTAACTAACAGTAATGTTGCTGGCAGTGGAGGGTACCAAGAGGAGGCCAGGTACTTGATGGCTGAAAAAGGGAGAATTATTAGGATGTATCAGAACATTGTGATCATTTGCCTGATTCTGATTATAGAAGAGTCTAGGGAGCGACCGTGGTGCATTTCATTTGACAGTTTTTTTTTGAAAAGAAAGGTGAGTGTAAAGAAATACTAATGAGTATGTTGTGATGTAGAAATTTTTATTGATGAATCTGCTTCTCAGATTTAAACTGTAGTTGTAAGGAACAGAAGATTCTCATGTCAGTGAGAGGGCTGCTGTCTCGTTCTGCAAATTTCTTGTTTAAAAGTCTGTGTTTATAGGTCTCTGTCTGGAACATGTGCTAGAATGAGATGAAAGTAATGTTTCTGATAGAGTTCTGATTTTTTAAAAAAGTTTCTTCTCTCCTAATTTTTAGATTGTTGTTTGTAACAATTGTAATCCTTCACTATAATTGTGTTCATTGCTTGAGGATTTATTCACAAGCCACCCCTTATGCTTGCTGCGAAGTATGTGCTGTTGCCTGTCCCATGCTTAGCAAAAGCTTGATTGAGAGATTCTAAACCTGTTGGCTTAAAGCTAATGTTTAGGAATTTTTTCAGAAATGTTAGCTACTAATTCAAAGCCGAGCTCATGTTGGGTTCTTTAAAAGATAAATTCACGTTGCGATACATTTTTCCAGAAACTGTAATGAAAAAGAAACCTTCATATCTGTCAATTTAGAAATGTTTTGTCGTGTTCAATGATCTTTATTATTGAGCATAACTAGAAATGTAGAAAATAGGAGCATTTTGCCCATTGAGCCCACTCCACTATTGAACTTTATCATGGCTAAACCTTTATCTCGTTATTATAATCCTGTTCTTTCCCCATAAGTCTTTACACCTTTAGAGTCTGATAATCTATCAGTTTCTTCCTTAAACGTATTCCTGGACTTGGCCTCCTTAGGCCAAGTCTGTGATAGTATCCTCTGACAAATCTCTTATCTCAGTCCAAAATGACATATTGCGTACCCAGAGTCCATGGCCTTTTGCTTTGGACTCCCCAGGCAGGAGAAATATCATCTCTGCATTTGGTTTGTCTAGCCCTGTTTGAATTTTATCAATGCAATCCCCTTTCTTTCATTTGAACTCCAGTGAATACAGGCCTAGTCGACGCAATCTTTCCTTTATATGGCAAAAATGCTATCCCAGGAACCTTTGCTGCACTCCCTCTCTGACAATTATGTCTTGGATAAGGAGACCAAAAGTACCACTGTAGTAAGACTTCCTTGCTTGTATACCCCAACCCTCTTACAATGAAGGCCGACACATCACTTGCCTTCCTGACTGGTTGCTGCACCTTCAGACTTGTTTTCTGGTGTACGAGGACACCAGGCCCTTTTTGTACATCAATCTTTCCCTCTGTATCACTATTTAAATAATACTCTGCCGTTCTTTTTTTTTTCACCTAAATTGGGCAACTTCGCACTCATCCACATTATACTGCTGTGAATTTGCCCACATGCTCAATTTCTCTTAAATCCTTTGAAGTCTGTTTACATTCTCCTTGCCACTCATGGTCCTACTTAGTTTTATGCTGTTAGCTATTAACTTTTATTTTGGAATTTATTCCTTCTATGTCTTTGCATTTATTTATTGTTTCAGTGGACTTTTAAATTATTGTTTATTCTTTTAACCTGTAAAATCAAACCTTTGTTCTAAGTGACATTAAAACAGAAAATGGTGGAATTGCTCAGCATGTCAGGCACCATCTGAAGAGAGGGAGAAATAAGTGTTAAAATTTCATGGAATGATATGCTTAGTATTTCTACTTTTTTGTATTATTTCAGATTACCAGCATCTTAGTTTTTCTATATTAGTCGAAAATGAGAGTCATTATCATTAAATTTAGTGACCATATTACTTCACGTAAAGGATTGCTAATTTCTGGTTAATTATTACTGCACTGTTGGTGTAGATGACAGAGAGAACCAGAATCTCTTGGGTGAGCTGCTGTAAAATGGTTCAAATGGCCACCAGAATACAATGGCAGAAAATTTTTAGTGATAAGCCGGCAATGCTCTTTAAGCTTGTGAATGGTAACCCAGTATACTGAAAAGACAATTTCTACAAGGCTAAAAATTGTAATAGCTTTTTTTTTAATTTCATGAAAGGATTCTCAAATGTTTACAACTTGGACTCCAGAATAAGTGTTAATTTTAATCACCAAAATAAACCGTTTCAGCACAAATAACACTGAAATATTTCTACATGGAGCCAATTATAACTGTTTGCATTTGGTTGCTGTTCATGTCTGTCTTAGTTGGAATTTCTTTTGCTTGGTGTTAATTCAGTTAAATTATTGTCAGATCGCTATGTAGGAAGAATGTACATCACCTTTTTTGATTGATAAATGATATTTTTAAAATTTGCTTCTTTTGCCTTTTAAAATATTTTCTCTAATCAGTGTTACATTCTGAAGTTTTCTCTGTATTGGTTTCTCGTGTATGTAGTCTTCCATGTTAGACTTGATTTCCTTAAATCTATGGTCCTTCTGAGCCATGACTTAACCTGCGTGTGAAGTACTGCAATTAAGATGAGTCCCAAACTCAAGAATCCCAAATCTGACCTTGTCTGGTTTCTGCACAAATATACTTTCCAGCCAGTATCATGGCAGTGCTAGATTGCGTAAGTGGTTTGGAAATTTAATTGTTGGCATTTTAAAAATAGGGTCTAGAAACGAAAGTGAGAATTAGCTGAGTGAGTCTCTCCTGTATATGGCTGTGGCCACCTTGTGAAATGAATCAGAAGATGCTAGCTTTTCTCAGCTGCCCTTTCTAGCTTATGGCTTTTTCATTTTTTCTTACTGCTTTGTTTTCCATTTCCCATGCTGCTGCAGGCTGTGTTATTGGGGGAGAGCAAAACAACAAGGCCGTATCAGGTATGTCATAGTTTTTACTGTGATGTATCTGCTGCGAGCTGTTACTTGACTGTAGCATCAGGTGGGTGCAGATTTTTATCTGACACATCACTCATACGTCATGTGGCTCATTTAAAAACTAACATGGCATTGTTAGAATTAGTGTTGTTTAATTTGGGAGGTAAATTCGGCTGTTAGATTAGAATACTTTTCTTGATAGCATAATTGTAATGGTGAACTGAAAAATGAAAGTGGTTTCACTAAATTTAAAAAAAAACTTTCTCTGGATATATTTGACTGTCTTTCTCCAGTCCAATAGTAAATTACTCCCAGCTGTCATTTTCCATATCTATAGCCCATAATAGTTTTACAGTAATTACTGCTCAGTGATATTTTCAATCTTTTAGAATGCATGCCTAGACTTTTGTTTATAGTGAAGGTACAATTATATTAATTCAGTCATTATCAGTGCATTAACCCCAAGGAGAAAAAGCTGCTGTAATGTGGTTCAGAATTCACCTTTCACACTTAGGATTTTGGTTTGAAAGTGACTTTTGACTATTTTGATAAGATCTGCACCTGTGCACATGAGGTGTTTAATACAAAGAGAAGTAAGGGCAGGAATCAGCAATTCAGCCTCTTGAACTCTTTCTGACATTTGGTGAGGTCTGTTTCCTAGGTCCATCCATCTACCTTGGACCAATTGCCTCAAATTTTTGCTAGCTCAGGATATTATTGGCCTAGGCTCCAGAAAAGGTAACCAAGAACCTGCGATAGCAAGAACTGCAGATGTTGGAGCAAAGACAACACCTTGTGGAGCTGGCAGAATACAGCAGGCCAGGCAACATCAGAGGAGCAGGAAAGTTCATGTTTCATGTTGGGATCCTTCTTCAGAAATGGGGAGTGGGAACGGAGCTCAGAAATAGAGGAGGGTTGAGGCTGGGGAAGGTAGGTGGGATGGTGAAAGCTGAGTGCAGGTAGGGAGCATTGGGGATTGGTCAGTAGGATGGGAGGGGCGGATAGGTGGGAGAGAAGATGGACAGGTTGTGTCAGGTCAAGGAGGCAGGGATAAGAGGGAGGGTTGGACATGGGATGAGGCCGGGGGTGGGGAAATTTTAAAACTGGTGAATTCTATATTTAAGCCATCGGGCTGTCGGCTCCTGAGGTGGATGTGTTGCTCATCCATTTTGTGGGTGGTGTCATTGTGACACTGGAGGAGGCCTAGGGGGAGTTAAAATGGTTGGCGACGGGAAGGTGTTGTCGTTTGTTGTTTACAGAGTGCACATGCTCTATGAAATACTCTCCGAGTCTGTGCTTGGTCTCCCTGATGTAGAGGAGGCCACATTGGGAGCAGCAAATATGGTAGAACAAGTTGATGGATGTGCAGGTGAACCCCTGTCTGATAGGAAAGGTTTGGGCCATCTCCGATACCTTCCTGTCCTTGGACTTCTCTGCCTCCATCTCTGGTGACTGTCTCAAAACTGGCATCTATTTCAAGTCCTCCGACTCCCACAGCTGCCTGGACTATACCTCCTGTCACCCAGCCTCCTGCAAGAATGCAGTCCTATACTCTCAATTCCTCTGCCTCCATTGCACCTGTTTCCAAGATGGGGCATTCCACTCCTGAACATCCCAGATGTCCTCCTATTTCAAGGACTGTAACTTACCCTCTCCGGTGATCGAAAATGCCCTCAGCTGCATCTGTTGCATTTCCCGCACTTCTGCCCTCACACCCTCTACTCCTCCTCCCCAACAAAAATAAAGACAGTTTTGAGGAAGGGTCACCGGACTCGAAACGCTAACTCTGATTTTCTCTTCACAGATGCTGCCAGACCTGCTGAGCTTTTCCAGCAACTTCTGTTTTTGTTCCAAAAATAAAGAAAGAATCCCCTTTGTTGTCACATATCACCCCACCAACCTCCACATCTAGCATGTCATTCTCTGCAGCTTCCGCCACCTACAATCCGACCCCACAACCAAAGAGAGAGATATTTCTCTCCCTACCCCTATCTGCCATTTGTAGGGACCACTCTCTCTGCGAATCCCTCGTCCGCTCCACACACCCCACTAACCCCACCACACCCGGCACTTTTGCCTGCAACCGCAGGAACTGCTACACCTGCCCCTATACCACCACCTCACCTCTATCCAAGGCCCAAAACAAATCTTTCATATCAGACGGGTTCACCTGTACATCCGTCAGCTTGGTCTTCTGTATCCGTTGCTCCCGATGTGGTCTCCTCTACATTGGTGAGACCAAGCGTAGACTTGGTGACTGTTTTGTAGAGCATCTGCGCTCTGTATGTGACAAACGGCAACACCTTCTGGTCGCCAACCATTTTAACTCCCCCTCCCACTCTCTGGGTGACATGTCCATCCTGGGCTGCCTCCAGTGTCACAATGACATCACCCGCAAACTGGAGGAGCAGTACCTCGTATTCCGCCTCGGGACCCTACAGCCTGATAGCCTAAACATGGAACCCATCCCACTGACCAATCCCCACCACTGCCGACTTGCACTCACCTATTACCATCTCACTTATCTCCTCTCTCTTTATTTCTCAGCTCTCTTCCCCCTCCCCATTTCTGAAGAAGGATGCCAACACGAAACATCAACTTTGTGATGCTGCCTGGCCTGCTGTGTTCCTCCAGCTCCACACTGTGTTGTCTCACCATAGAATCAGCTGTCTTTTTGTTTGAACACATCTATCACAAAATTACACTTAGATTGCAATACAGATTATTTGGGATTATATGCTCAAAACACAAAAATTATGCACAGTTAATTTTTTTCAGAAACTTGGTAGTGTTGGCAGCATTTTACAGAGGCCACGGCTTAGATTTGTATAAACTTCTCACCTCAGCATGGAATCTTCAACATGCTCATTATGATGGTAGTAACAATGGCACTACAAGTTTGCTGGAACGTAGTGGTATGGAAATTCTGGTGCGTGATTTCTTGGAATGAGGATTGAATTGGTATTGATAGATAAACTGGCCAGCTCGTGACAATATGACATTGTGCTCTAAATAAAGCTCCTGAGCTTGTTCCTACTTTTTGAATTCAGTCACCTAAATGAGCTCTGCTCCTAGTGTAATCTGTGGTGCTTTTTCAGAAAGTCAGCAGTTGAATGCTTTGAATGCATTTGTAGGTAGTTATGGATCTATGTGGATCTGCCTTCACAAAATGCTATGAATTCCAAAAAATTAATGTGATCATTCCTAAACTATCATTTTGAGTTCATTTTCATCTGCTCTGTTTTGAGCCGAGAAAATTTAGTTCTGACTCGGGTAGCTCACTCAGTGAGGCTACTTGGTATTTATGCATTTCCAATGCAACATTTCTTAGAGGCAATTTAACCATGAAGCGTGAGTGGCATGCCTACATTGAATACCAGGCAAGAGGTCAGAAAATCATGCTCCAAAATTGAACATGATTAGAGCTTTAATTCCTTTTGTGGCAGCAAGTTTAGCATTTGCCAGTATCAGTGTTGTGTAGGGGTTGTTTTAGTCTTGCACTATGTTGTGTTTAGATTACTGTGAAGCGTTCCAATTTGAAACTCAATAACCTATTAGGTAACAGTCAAATATATTACAGCTCACCTTTAATTATAACCAGAATTTGCAACACATTGTCCAGAAGACAATTGGGACAAAGACCATAAGACTGTTTTTTAATATATATTCATTTATGGGATGTGGGCTTTGCTGGCCAGCCGGCATTTATTGCCCATCATAATTGCCTAAGAGAGCAGTTTAGAATCAACCACAGTGCTGTGAGTGTGGAGTCACACGTAGGCCAGACCAGGATATGATGGCAGGACTTAAGTAAACCTAGTGGAGTTCTCCATCTGGTTGTATGGTCATCATTAGACTCATAATTATGCCACTAACTGATGTGGTGGGTCATGAACCTGGATCCCCTGAATATTTGTATCAGAGATAATAGGAACTGAAGATGCTGGAGAATCCGAGATAACAAGGTGTAGGGCTGGATGAACACAGCAGGCCAAACTGACCTATCTCCTCCCTACCTCCCCACCCACACTCACCCTTACTGGCTCCATCCCCGCCTCTTTGACTTGTCTGTCTCCTCTCCACCTATCTTCTCCTCTATCCATCTTCTATCCCTATTTATCCCTCTCTCCCTATTTATTTCAGAACCCCCTTCCCTCCCCCATTTCTGATGAAGGGTCTAGGCCCGAAACATCAGCCTTCCTGCTCCTATGATGCTGCTTGGCCTGCTGTGTTCATCCAGCTCTACACCTTGCTATCCCCTGAATATTTCTTTGGTTTTCAGGATTACTAGTCCAGTGACAGTATTGCTAAGTAGTTGTCTCGTCAGTGATGTACGATGCCTCCCCTATAAGATATAGAAGCAGAAGTAGGCATTTCAGCCGAATCTGGTCTACCATTCAGAGTGGTTGTGGTTGATCTGATAATACTCGGCTTCACTTTTCCTGCCTTTTCCCTATAACCCATGATTTCTTTACTGATTAAAAATCTGTCAATCTCAGCTTTGAATATACCTAATGACCACCCCTTTGTGGTAAAGAATTCCAGAGATTCAGTATCCTTTGAGAGAAGTATTTCCCCTTTTATTTCTCTTAAACGTACAACCCCTGACTCTGAGATTATGCCCTCTGGTTCTAGACTCTCCCACAACCTTTTCACATCTACCTTCTTAAGCCCCTTAAGAATCTTGTATTTCAATATTCTCATTCTTCTAAACTCCAATGAGTACAGGCTTAACCTGCTCAACGTTTCTTCATGAGACAGTCCCTTCCTACCTGGTATCAGCCTTGCAAACCTTCTAGAGTGTGTCCAATATTAGTATATCTTTCCTTTGGTAAGAAACCCAAAATTGTTCAAGGTATTCCAGCTGTGGCCTGACTAGTGCTTGTATTGTTTTAGCAAACCTCCCTACTTGTAAACTCCATTCCTTCTGAAATAAAAGTCAACATTTCATTTGCCTTTCCTACTACACACTGAACTTGGATGCTAGCTTTTTGTGATTCATGTGTGAGAACTCCCAAATCCCTCTGTTCTGTAGATTTCCTCTGTCTTTATCCATTTAAAAACTATTCAGCTCCTGTTTTCTTCCTGCTAAAAGTGCATATCCTTGCATCTACCCACATTATATTCCTTCTGGTTCACTTGATTGACAAGTTTATACTCTCTGACTCTGTGTCATCCTCACCCACTTGCTTTCACACCTATTTTTGCATACTTGGCTATAGTACATCCGCTTATATATATATATATATATATATATAGTGAATAATTGTGGTCCCCGTACTGATCCCTGTGGTACTCCATCAGTGACGTTTTGCCAAAGGGTATGAATCAATGTGTTAGAAATGGCTAGGCACTTCAGATTCTAAACTGCATATTTCTTCAATTGCTCTTTGTGGATGGTTGAATACTATATTCCTTGAATCAGTGTTAATTATCTATTTTCATATTTCATATTCTTATTTCAGGAAGAAGAGCAAGATCTACTTCTAAATAGTTTCAATCATCTCAAGGATATCTTGAACAATATAACAGGTACTGTACAAGTTCACTGATAATGATTAAACTGAGCAAATTGTGCATCAATCATTTTAAAGGTCACCTTAATCAAACTTTACATTTTTAGTTGCTAGATATTCTTTTAACTGCATTTGGTATTTAACGTAGTTGCAGAAATCAAAATTAATTAAAGGATTTCTTTATAAAAACGTATAAATTTGTAATGTGCCTTTCAAACAGCAAGTTGGTGAAGTTAATATTCTCTTGTAAGATTGTCTTTTTTAAGGTTAGTAGAAATATTCAGTAAATTCTTCTAATCCTGTGTGCTGGATTGTAATAAATTCCAACTTGGTTTGAAATGCCTTTTTTCTTTACGTACTCGGAACTGAAATATTTGATCAGGTGTCGTGGAAATAACCATTGTGAAGTGGTGTTCTTTAGGTTTGTCAATATTATCTCATTTTTCCATTTTATGGGTTTCAGGGTTTATTTATAATTTTCAGATTCCCTTAGGAAGTGGTAACATGGTCTGTTCATTATTTAACCAAAAATTGTAATGAAGTGAGCGAGGCAGTGTAAATGTTAAGCAGTGTTCCAGTGGTGCACACTTTGCTCCTGTGTGCTGCCTGCTGGTATCTGAGCAAAGTGTTGCCTGTAATCCCTGACCCACCTGCACAGCTCTGCTCAGTGGAGGTGCTTACTGTAGCATAGCACACATAATAATAGACTTTCATAATGTTCAACCTGGATAAACAAACCTTAGTTTAAAAATAGGTGTATGTTGCCTAAGCATCATTGTTTTGGATTGTTTTTCACATTTTAAAGTAATAATCAGCAATTCAGGAGGTTTATTTCTTTACATGGCATTGTTAGTGAGCATGATATAGAGTACTTGGATATTGATGTACAAATGGGCCATTGAATCCTTGCAATAAGTCTGTCCAAAAGTGAGGTCATCTTACACACAAATATAAAAGTGAACTGTTGGCTTTGGAGTGCATGGTTGTCATTTTGAAATGTCATCTGCTTCTGACACGAATAGTGGACATGTGCCATGCATCTTTGCAATATGGCCCGTGTTGTCTGCTTAATTACTTAAATCCGATTATAAAGTACTGATAAGTAAAATATAAATTTCTGGGGATACCGTTGGAGTCTCACTAGTACTGTAAATGTAACGAGGCTGCAAAGGAGGCTGATCTACCCAGTATATACAAAGACACGATTTGTTTTTGGAGTGATCTTATATACTTTGATTACCGGTAGCTGCCACATCTCTGGTAAGAATGCATATGCCAGACAAACTGGTCACAGGATATAGTCTATGACTTCCTCCCCAAACTATTATGAGAATCTTTCCGTCTGTTGCTCACAATCTTACTGAGTTTATCTCCACTGGTGACAAAGGATTCTGATCAAAACCTGGAGCTAGATAAAATGATAACCTACTTGAGCAATCTACTTCATTCACAGTGAGATACGTCTTTCATTGACTCCATGATCGCAATAAACATTCTTGGATTCTGCAAGTGGCACACAGACTCACTGCTTTCTTGAGAATAACTGCTTTTCAAATCTGGCCCCTTTTAATATCAAGACCTTCATAGATTTAGTACATGATATTGTCTGTTCAGTTGCCCAGCCATAGAGTCATAAGAGTTGTACAGCATGGAAACAGAACCTTTGGTCCAACTCGTCCATACTGACTAGATATCCTAAATTAATCCAGTCCCATTTGCCAGCATTTGGCCCACATCCCTCTAAACCCATTCTATTCATGTACTCATCCAGATGCTTTTTAAATGTTATTGTACCATCTTTCTCCCCTTTCTCTGGCAGCTCGTTCCAGACATGCACAACCCTAAGTGTGAAAATGTTGCCCCCTTAGGTCCCTTTTAAATCTTGTCACCTTAAACCTGTGCCCTTTAGTTTTGGACTTCCCCACCCCAAGGAAAAGACCTTGGCTATTCACCCTGTCCGTGCCCTCATGATTTTATAAACCTCTATAAGTTCGCCTCTCAGCCTCCCATGCTCTAGGGAAAATTCAGCTTCTCCCTATACCTCAATCGCTCCAATCTTGGCAAACTTCTTGTAAATCTTTTCTGAACCCTTTCAAGTTTCACAACATCCTTCCTATAGCAGGGAGACCAGATTTCACGTCGTATTCCAAAAATGGCCTATCCAGTGCATTGTACAACCCCAACATGACCTCCAACTTCTATATTCATTACATTGACCAATAACGGTAAGCGTGCCAAACGCTGCCTTCACCATCCTATCTACCCGCGACTCCACTTTCAAGGAAGTATGAACGTGCACTCCAAGGTCTCTTTGTTCAGCTAAACTCCCCAGGACCTTACTATTAAGTGTATAATTTCTGCCCTGATTTGCCTTTCCAAAATGCAGCACCTCTCGTTTATTTAAATTAAACTCCATTTGCCACTCCTTGGCCCATCTGATCAAGGTCCTGTTGTACTCTCCGGTAACCTCCTTCATTGTCCCCCAGCACCTCCAACTTTGGTGTCATCTGCAAACTTACTAACCATACCTCCTGTGTTCACATCTAAATCTTTTATATAAGCGATGAAAAGCAGTGGACCTAGCACCGATCTTTGTGGCGCACCTCTAGTCATAGGCCTCCGATCTGAAAAATAACCCTTCACCACCACCCTCTGTCTCTTACCTTTGAGCCAGTTCTGCATTCAAACAACTCATTCTCCTGATATTTCAGGTGTTGTAACCTCGCTAACCAGTCTGCCATGAGGAATCTTGTCGAATGCCTTACTGACATCCATATCAATCACGCCCACCACTCTGCCTTCATGAATCCTCTTTGTTACTTCAAAAAATGTAATCAAGTTAGTGAGACACAATTTCCCATGCACAAAGCCATGTTCACTATCCCCAATCAGTCCTTGCCTCTCCAAATATATGTAAATCCTGTACCTCAGGATTCTGTCCAACAACTTGCTCACTACCAATGTCAGGCTCACCGGTCTATCATTTTTTGGCTTTTCCTTACCTCCTTTCTTAAGTAGTGGTACCACATTAGCCAACCTTCAGTCTCTGGCACCTCGCATGTGGCTATTGATGACACAAATACCTCAGTAAGGGGCCTAGCAATCACCTTGGCTTTCCACAGAGTACTATGGTGCACCTGATCAGGTCCTGGGGATTTATCCACCTTTATGCATTTTAAGCTGTACAGCACCACCACCTCTGTACTATGGACATTTTCCAAGATGTTGCTGGTTATTTCCCTGCATTCTCTATCTTCCATATCCTTCTCCACAGTAAACACTGATGCAAAATATTCATTTAGTATCTTCCTCATTTTCTGCAGTTCCGTACATAGTCCACCTTGCTGATCTTTGAGACCCTATTTGCTCCCTAATTACCCTTTTGTCTTTAATACCCTTAAGCTTTGGAATTTCTTTGCTTAATTCTCTGCCTCGTTGCCTGTCCCTCCTCTCTTAAGACGTTCCTTGGGATAGATTAGCTCAGTTGGCTTGTAAACAAAGCAGAGTGATGTCAACAGCTTCACACCCTTGTCCGAAGTGTAGTGACCCTCAGGTTAACTTCAGTGCCAGTCATGTCTCTACAGAGAGAGCAGTCTGTACTGCTCTGGGAATATGATTACTTTTACAGAATGTTCCTTCTGACCTATTTTGGTCACCTGTTGTAATGCCTCTCAGCTTGACTGTAATTTTAAAAAAATTTATGGGCTGAGTGTATTGCTGGCTAGGTGTGCATTTATGGCTGCCTCAAATTACCCAGAGGGTGGGAGTCAACGCAACAGTCAGCTGCATTGCTGTGGGCTTGGAGTTGCAGACAGTAGACCAGGGTAGGATGGCAGGTTTTCTACCCTGAATGGTGTTAGTGAATCAGATGGGTTTTTATGACAGTTGACAGTGGCCTGTGTCCACTATTAGACTAAGTTTTTATTCCAAGTTTTTCTATTGAATTCAAATTTCACCTTCTGCTATGGTGGAATTTTACCTATGTGAGAATGTTAAGGGTACTGTATAAAAGCAAAGGAAGAATTGAGGATTGGGATAGGCATTTCAAACTGATACTCCCCTTCAGTGTCACAGGGATACTGAAATAAAGTTAGGCCGCTTCTCCTGAGGTTAGTCAAATCAGTACTGGTCAGTGTGGCTTAGCAATATAGCAATTTCATGTAATTCATAAATGGGGTTTAATATACTGTATCACGTAATCATTCATCTCATGCTATTTTTCGGTTCCATATACCAAGCGTTTTGAATCAGGTTGCATTGTTCACATTACTTGTTCAGCCTTCCTATATCAGCATCATTTGCAAACTTGAAGGTTTTATTCCTCATCTAATTGAATGTTATGTAACAAGAATTCTAGGGTTATTTTCTGGTGTTCCTCAACTGTATCAGCATCCTGTCCAAGGAGCTTACTTGGTTCTAATAGTGGATGTTTAGTGGTAAACTGACCATTAGTTGAGGCTTCCTCTAAATGTAAATGGCTGTGACCAAAAGGATAAGGTTGTATTGAATGGGACTGCTGCAACAATGGTCCATTTTTCTGCATTGTGTTGCCAAGGATGTGTCTTTTCTTCACATTAAGGAACTTGCCTAGTCTCTTGTAAGCAGCAGCAGGGCATTAGGGTGGATGCTTTTTATTCTCAAACCTGTTTTGCATTCAAAATGTTCTATATATGTTAACTAATTTGTGGATTTTTCAGAATGGTGTTCTGTGGTTAAGGCCCTCATTAGTGAACAACTGTAAAATCTTCAAGTGGATTGCAAGGGAAAAAGAGAACTTACATTTATATAATGCCTTTGTGACCTTGGAAACATATCGAGAACTTGCAAAGCCCTTTACAACAAATGAAATATTTTAAAATGTTTTGAGTAAGGAAATAAGGTAATGACTTGATGATCATTTTGGTGACGTAAGGTGATGGATTTATACTGACCAAAACATAAGGAACTCCCCAACCACCCTAATAATACTAACATTAGAATTTTTGTGCCCATCTGAGGGGGTAAACAGGCTCTTGGCTTGATGTAACATTTCAAATAAAGCATCTCCGGGAAAAAAAAAGACTATTCCTTAGCTGTGCACTGAAGTGTCAGCCTGGATTATGTGATTGTGTGTGGAATTAGGCTTGAACAGGCATCCTCTGGCTTAGAGATGCTGTTTTAATCCAGCTAGCCAGGCAGTGAAGTATAGAATTGGAGTTAAATCTTTACAGCCTTATAAACTTTTGTTTACAGACATGCAGACTAAAAATATACACCTATTAATTTGAGGACAGGACTGTTTCAGCCTGCTCCATCATGTACCTATTTTGTACCTGCATCCTGCATATACCCTCTTATTGAGAGTCAATCAATAAAAATGTAACTAGTGATAGCCCATAAAGGACCACTGTAACAAAAATCAAGTAGTCAAAAGAAACTTATAACCTTAAATTAAAATGTAATTCCAGGGACTAATGATATACTCCAGTCCCTGTGGTGTTAAGTATAACTGAATCCCCAATTAATGGCCATCACTTGAAGTGCTCAAATATTATATAGTTGACAGTGAGACTGTTGCATCTGAATCAAGGCTAGCATTTCTTATGAAAACTGTTAGAGAGAGCTTCTGAACAAGTCTAGATATGTGACATATTATAATGCTGCATTCGAGAGGATCAGGAAACCTGGCACACCGTCACTAGAATACGCAGATATACTCGATTATACTACTTCATCACATAACGGTTACTACTAAAGGCAAAGGCTGGTTCTGGTTAGGATTTCTACTTTATCCTGTTCTGCTGTTTTAGGTTTCCATAGGATTTCCTATTCTCCATGTGGTATGGAACTATTCTAAGTTTTCTCCTCCCTGGCCTTTTCCTTCTGTCTGTTCTTGTTCTGCCTCTTTTCATGTCCCATCTTGCATCACATGTCTAAACAAATTAATGTGTTTTTTCTGATCATAAGAGTTAAATTGTTTTTCTTGTGTCATTTACAGCATCACCTTGGCTTCTTTATCCACTTCCTCAAAGCATCTCCTACTTGATGACATGCCTCATCAGGAGAGCAGGTGGTGGCCTGCTCTCTGGTTGTCACCAGCAAGGAATAACTTTGTTTTAGAGGAATAGAATTATTTTGATAAATCTGTCCAGTCAAAATGTTTTGTATTAGAAGCTTTTTTCTCTCCGAACACCACCTGACTTAATCATTCTTATTAATGAAATCAAAAAGATCATATGATTAGAAATTCATCCTGATTGAGTGAATGCATGCTAGGAGGTAAAATGCTTTTAGGTTAATTTAGAATAATTGAAACGTATTAGACACAGAGGTTAGATCAATGAAGCTTAGAAAATATGAACAAGAGTAGGCTATTCGACCATTTGAGCCTGCTTGCTATTCAATGTCATGGCTAATCATCCTACTCAATACTCTGTTCCTGCTTTCACCCCATACTCTTCAATCCCTATAGCCCTAAGAACCGACTCTTGCTACAGATACAGAGGCCAGTATTTTGTTTCAGAGGCTCTTCTGAGATTTTTTCAGGCCTTTTAATTCTTGCATAAGAATGTAAGAAAAAGAAACAGGACTAGGCCATTCAGCACTTCAAGCCTGCCCCGCTGATCAACAAGGTCATGGCTAATTTTCTTCAGGCTTCAACTCTTTATTGTACCAGCTCAACATAGCCGTCAACTCTCTGATATTTCAAAAATTGACCTTCTTTCTCTTTAAATGCAATAATTTATTAAGAGAGGAAGAATACATAATGAGAGTAGCTTGCGGGATAAGCTGATTATAAAAGCTTCTATAGATATGTGAAGAGAAAAAGATAAGTGAAGACAATTGTAGGTACCTTACAGTCAGAAACAGGGAAAGTTATGATGAGAATAAAGAAATGGCAGACGAATTAAATACAAATTTTGATTCTTTCCTCACAAATGAGGAGACAAGTAACAACCCAGAAATGTTAAGGAGGACAGGGTTTACCAAGAAGGAGGAACTGAAAGAAATCAGTGTTTGTAGGGGAATGGTATTGGGAAAATTGGGTTAAAGGCAGACAAATCCCCAGGGCCCCAAAATCTACATCCCAGAGTTCTTAATGAACTGACCCTAAAAATAGTAGATGCATCTATGATGCTGCCTGACCTGCTGTGTTCATCCAGCCCCATGCTTGTAATCTCGGATTCTCCAGCATCTGCAGTACCTTTTATCTCAGATGCATTAGTGGTCATCTTTCAAGGTTCTAAGATTCTGGAACCATTCTTATGGCTGGTAGAGTAGTTAATGTAATCCTTATATTTAAGAGAAGGTGGAGTGAAAACTGGGAATTACAGACCAGTTAGTGACAGCAGTAGTAGTAGAGAGTGTGCAAGTAATAGAAAAGATTTAATGGTAGATCACTTGCAAAACAGTGATAAGATGGACAGAGTCAGCATGGATTTAGAAAAAAGAATTCATGCTTGAAAAATCTTTTACAATTTCTCAAAGCTGTAACTAATGGAGTTGGTCAGGGAGAACCAGTGGATGTGGTTTATTTAATTTTTGGAAAGGTTTGGTAAGGTCTCAAGAAATAGATTAGCGCACAACATTAAAGCACATGGGATTGGGCATGGTGTACTGGTATGGGTAGCGAACTGGCTGGCAAATAGGAGACAATGAGTAGGAATAAACAGGTAGTTTTCTAAGAGACAGTGACCAGTTGAATGCCATAAAGATCAGTGCTGGGCCTCCAGCTGTTCACTACATAAATGATTTATATGAGGGAGCTAACTGTAATATCTCCAAGTTTGTAGATGTCTCAAACCTGCTTGGGAAGGTGAACTGTGAAGAGAGTGTAGAGCTGTGTGATTTGGGTAAGTTTGGTGAGTAGGCAGATGCATGGCAGATGAAGTATAAGGAGGATAAATGTGACTTTGGTAGTTAACAATAGAAAGGCATGTTATAATCTGAATGCAATGAATTGAAAAAAGGGGAGGTCCACTGAGCCCCTGGTGTCCTTGTATACCAGTGGTTGGAAATAAGCAATTGGATGCAGGAGGTGGTGAAGAAGGCAAATGGTATGTTGGCCTTCATAGAAGGAAAGCTTGAGTACAGGAGCAGTGATAGATTGCTGCAGTTGTGCAGGGTCTTGGTGAGACCACTCCTAGAATATAGTGTGTAGTTTTGGTTTCCTTATCTGAGGAATGATGTTCTGGCTAAGGAAGGAGTACAACAAAGGTTTCTCAAACTGATTCCTGGGATGGCAGGATTAACATATGAAGATTGACTGGATCGGATACGACTATATTTACTGGCAATTAGAGGAATGGTTTGAGTCAAGTCTCATAGAAACCCATAAAATTCTAACAGGACTGGATTAGATAAACACAGGTCAGAAGTCCCTGATGACCAGGGAGCCCAGAGCCTGACATCACAGTCTTAAGGAGATGGGATATTCCATTTAGGACTGAGATGTGGAGAAATTTCTTCACCCATAGAGGGGTGAGCCTGAATTCACTGCCACAGAAAGCAGTTGAGGCCAAAACATTCAATGTTTTCAAGAAGGAGTTAGATATAGTTCTCAGGGCTAAAGAGAGCAGAAGGTTTAGGTGGAAGCAGGAACAGAGCACCGAGTAGGATGATTAACAATGACCATATTGAATGGAAGCAGGGTCGATGGCCTATTCCTGTTCGTATTTTCTGTTTCATTGATCTAACCTGCACAACTCTCTGGGTTAGAAATTTCCAGACATTCGCTACTTTCTGGGAGATGAAATTCTTTCACATCTCAGATTTAAATGAGTGCCCCCTTATATTGTAACTGTCCCCTTGTCCCCATTTGTGGAAACATCTTCTCAGCCTCTACCCTTCAATTCCCCTCAAAATCTTGTACGTTTCAAGAAAATTATCCTGCCTCCTTTTAAATTCTAACGAGTAAAGACCATATCTGTTTAGCCATTCTTGACAAGTCAACTTTTCATCTGAGGGATTAGCCTAGTGGATCTCATTTGAACAGTCTCCAATGTCAGTATATCGTTTTTTTGAACACTGGGACCAAAAGTGTACACATTACTCCAGATCCAGTTCACCAAAATCCTGTACAGTTGTAGTAAGATTTCCCTATTTTTAAAATCCAAGCACCTAGCAACAAAGGCCAAAATTGCATTTGCCGCTTCTGAATTATTTGCTGCACCTGCATGCTCACCTTTTGTGTTTCATGTACAAGAGCGTCCAGATCCCTCTGAGCTGAACTTCTGGAGCCTATCTATTAAAATAATAGTCTGCCTCTTGATTCTTCCTGAGATGGTGCACAAGCATACACTCCATTCGACTCCATCTGCCAAGTTTTTCCCACTTACCCAGCCTATTTGTTTATTAATATTATTTTATATTAGTATTTACCCTGTTATGGTTTCCTTATAACCTCATCCCAACATGTCCTCTCACCTAATTATGTATTGTCAACAAATTTGGATACATTATACTGTGCCCTCTCCAAGTCATTCACATAGATAGTAAATAATTAAGGCACTAGGACTGATCGTTGTGGTACTGTACTGATGACGTCTTTCAGACCTGAGAAAGGCCCATTAATTCTGACTCTGTCTTCTGTGTGGTAACAAATCCTGGATCCATGCAAATTATCCTCGATACTGTGAGCTCCTACTCTTTATTTTTCAGGCTTTTTTTTCATTCTCATTAACTTCTTTAGGCCTCCCAGTCACATGTATTTTTTGGTGTATGGGCCATTTGAAATTGCACAGGAACAGCATTATATGATTTCATCAGTATCCTGAATCATGACTGTTCAATTGAACTTAAAGACACAATGTACAAGGAAAGCATTAATTTTCTCGATCGAATTTCCTTAATTTAAATTGACAGTTGAGGAATTGGCAACAGGCATAACATAGCAACAAATGCTTTATAAATACAAGAAAACTGATACGTGCTTCAGTGTGCAAAAAGCCATCAAGATAAACATGCATTCCCCAGACTTTTGTGGTCACAGTTAAAAGGTTGCGTGATTGTCTTCAGTAAGTCACTGCACCTCAAATAAATCACAGTAAATGAGAAGCTTTGCGATATGATACCAAACTGCAAACCGCTCTGTCAAAATTTTAGTGTTACATTATCCAAACAACAACTTTGACAAATTTCAATAGCATCTGCAACATTTTTTGCCCTTGTAGGATCCCTTGAATTCCTGCAACCTTGATTTGGAAATTCCACATTGAATTTTCAAGGAATTAATTAACTCAGTTTTCCTAGTTTTCAGTTAGCTGAGCGTTTCTTTATTGTAAAACTGCTCTCCCTATAAGTCCCTCTTCTCCACTCTATCCCTATGCAATCCCTCTTTTATTGCCTCCCAGTTCCCCTTGAGCCTATCAGCCACAAATGAGAGAGAGAAACAACCAGGATTGGAGAACCAGCTTCTCGGAGATTCTGACAGTTCTATTTGTAGAGGTGATTTTCCTCTGGTTAATTTAACATTCCTAGACGTTTTGGGGTCTTTTGGGCACAAATTTGTCTAATATCCCTGTGTATTTTGGATGTTAATTAGAAAGCGTGAGCAATTTTATTTTGATCCACGTTGGGTTTTCCCTATATTAATGGACTACAATGAAAAAGGTTCTTCATAAAGGCAATTAGAGACCCAAAATAAATGCAGGTCTAGTAAGCAATACCCACATTGTGAATCAATGGGGGAAAATAAAAATCAGATTGCAGAGTTAAAACTTAACCTCTTGCTGGCGCAGATTGTTATACTATTAATTAATAAAAACAGTATGTTCAGTGATAGAATGCAAGTAATCGCTTTCTGTGGATAGCTTTGTACCATACAGCACAGCTGGCTCCACAGGGAAGACATGAGATGGACAAGCACTTGTGCCTGCAGCATGGCATGAGTCCTACAATGGAGTTTTATTCATCACCAAACTTGTAACTACTTGCTCATTCTGAAGAATTGCCACATGTGCCTAACTCTAAACTGATACTTTTTTGTTTGATGCTCATATAATGATGTGCCCTCACTTGCTTCACCTCCATCATTACTTTGTCAGTGTAGTATTTCTGACACTGAAGAGTAGTTGCTGTGTACAAATGTATTTTTTCCTTGACAAAGGCCCAATAGAAATTGGTGTGTATTCTGTTGCTGTTCTATTTTCCCTTTTAAAAGCTAGATTTGCAGGTGTGGGTGGAAAACCAATGCAAATACTTAACGGACTTGAATTGGTTCAAGTCTTTATCTGCTTTTTAAACTGCAATTTCCCTCACATGCATGTCCATCTCTCCACGGGGCAGTCCGTGTGCGCTCCACTAAATCTGATGTGTTGAAATGCCAGTATCAAATGGTGCACTTTCAGGAGAATGGCTTCATTACACCTTCACTATTAAAAGAACTTCAGCAAACAAGCAGCTTAGATTAGTGGGTCATTCTCATTTTCAGGTATTGTTTAGAAAGTTTTTGAGGTCTCAAATTAAAACTTTTAGTGGGAAAATGTCCCCATTGACTCTACATTGTATTGGACAAGATGAAAAAATATGTTACAGTACATTTCTCTACAACTTGATCAAAACCAATAAAAGGGAGATAACCAGAAGAATCAGTGATTGGGAATTCAGAGTTCTAATTGGTTTTTTTGTCATTTGTGGGATGTGGGCGTTGCTGGCTGGCCAGCATTTCTTGCCCATCCCTAGTTGCCGTTGAGAAGGTGGTGGTGAGCTGCCTTCTCGAACCGCTGCAGTCGTCCAGCTGTGGGTTGACCCACCGTGCTATTAGGGAGGGAATTCCAGGATTTTGACCCAGTGACAGTGAAGGGATGGCGATATATGTCCAAAGTCAGGATGAGGAGTGACTTGGAGGGGAGCTTGGAGGTGGTGGTGTTCCCGTATATCTGCTGCCCTTATCCTTCTGGGTGGGTTTGGAAGATGCTGTCTGACGATCTTTGGATTTCTGCAGTGTATCTTGTAGATAGTACACACTGCTGCTACTGAGCTGATTGGAGCATTAATTCGTTTTAACTTGCGTCAATTGCATTGTGATTACACAGGCATTTTAGAAATCATATAAAGTAAATGGCAAAATTCTGCAGGGATGCAGGAGCAGAGGAACCTGGGTGTATAAGTACGTAAGTCTTTGAAGGTGCCCGGGCAGGTTGAGAGTGCAGTTAATGCAGCATACAGTGCCCTTGTCTTTATAATAGGGCGTAGAGTACAAGAGCAAGGATTTTGTTGAATTTCTACAAAACATTGGAACAGGAGTAGAATGCGCAAGTTTGGATGCCACAGTTTCAGAAGGATCTTAAGGTGTTCCAGAGCAAGGAGAATGGTTCAGGAGAATGCTTTTCAGGTTTAGGAACTTGAGTTAGAAAGATATATTGGTAAAGTTAGGGCTGTTTTTCTTGGAGAAAAAAGGCTGAGAGGAGATTTGATAAACTTAGAGTTTAGTTTTTCCTCTAAGACTCTGCCACTGGCACCAGTCCATCGTACTCGCTCTTGCTGCAGTCCAGGTCCTGCTCTTATGAATATCTTTAAATGTGCTTCTCCAGGCCCCCTCTGGCTGGTAGTGTCTTCATTTTCTGTTTTGGTTTTATTTATTCATGGGATGAGGGCATCGCTGGCTAGGTTGGCATTTATTGCCCATCCTTAATTGTCCAGAGGACAGTTAGGAGTGAACCACATTGCTGTGGTTCTGGAGTAGCGTGTAGGCCAGACCAGGTAAAGATGGCAGTTTCCTTCCCTAAGGGACATCAGTGGACTAGATGGGTTTTTCCAACAATCGACAATGGATTTGTGATCATCGTTAGATTTTTAATTGCAGATTTTTAAAATTGAATTCAAATTCCACCATCTGCTGTGTTGGGATTCAAACCCAGGACCCCAGAACATTACTTTGGTCTCTAAATTAACTGACCAGTGGTAATACCACTAAGTTGTTGCCTCCCCCATGGTGGTGTCCATTTGACTGTCATTGTGGAAGGGTGTAGTCAAGGAGGTGAAATACATGTCCAGCCAGTCTTGGTTATCTCTCTGCCATGATTTCCTGTAGATACTTCTGACCAGTCCTATATAGCACTTACTCTTTGATCATGTCTGTCCAAGTGGTGCCCAAGATCTTGCTTATAAGTGATGCAGATGTAAGACAGCTAAATTGCATGAGTTCTCTTCTGTTTCTCAAAACTGGTGGTGCCTGCTGACTTTGGCATCATTTTGATAGACCTGGAATGTGCGCTGTTCTTTGGCAAGTTGTTGTCATTTGTTAAATCGGTTATCAAAATGATGCAAAAGTCTGCGCCCGCCATTATCATCCTCATGATGAAATCAGTAACCAAGAGGAAAAGAATAGGGAAGAGTATGCAAACTGCCTGTACTCCTTTGTTGGAGTTTGTGGTAGCAGTACTGGTCTTAATGCAGTACTTGAAATTGCCGAATGTTGTACTGTCTTGAGGTATACCAGAGTGATGCTGGCGAAAACCTTCTTAAAATTAATGAAGTTGATAACAATTAGCTTTTGATACTCTAGGCTCTGTTCTCTGATCTCAAGTGTAAAGATCTGCACAGTGCTTAATATGCCAATCCAGAAGCCTGCCAGTTCTTTCACCCTGCTGATTGAAAAAGGAGTGTTAGGTGTGCGGTGAGCATCCTTGTCCTGTTATTTAAATAAAAAAATTACCACTGTAGAAGCAGTATGAGATTGCCAGCAATGGAGAAAGGAAGGCACATCCAAAGACGTATATATAATGTGATTTCCTTAAAACCTAAAGGAAGTCCTGTCCCTGACATGTCAATGTGCTAATGAAATTGAAGAACAGTGGGAAATCTTTAAATACAGGATTAAGGAAAGTGACTGATTTTATTCTAATTACAAATCCAAATTCCCATTCATTTGCTTGCTCGCCTAAAATCTATCCACTACAGCTTAAAAATATTGCAAGACACTGCTTCCATTACCTTCTCGGGAAGAGAGGTCCAAAGGTTTACGATCTTCTGAGAGAAATATTCGCTGTCATCTCTGCTTTGTGAGTGACTGCTTATTTTTAAACACGATCCCTCGTTCAAGAATGTTTCTAATCAACCTATTCAGACATATGACACAAGATAAGGGGTAGCTTTTGAGGAGCCTCTGCCTTTGCAAATCTCTCAACAGTACAAAGTTCTTCCAAGTTGTATGGAAGACAGCAGGAACTGCAGGGAGGATGAGAGAAGTGACTAAGGCACCATGGTACAGGGAACCATTCAGGTGAGGGGAAGAAATAGGAACATGGTGGTATGGGACAATATAATTAGCATTGTGGTTTCTTTCGTAGAATGCTGGCATGAGTACTGGTATGGAAGTGATTCAGATGTTCAGATTTCTAAACAGTAACAGAATCTGCTGGTTAAAGGGAAAAGGCAGGAAAGTGCAGTTGAATGTTATCAGATCAGCTATGATCTCATTGAATGGAGGAGCAGACTCAATAGGCTGAATGGCCTACACCTGTTTCCACATCTTAGCATATTAAACTAAACTTTGAAGGTAACCTAGCTGGTAGCCGAAAAACAGACAGAAAAGGCTTCTTTTAAATATATCAAAAGGAAAAGTGAGCCCAAAGTGAACGTTGTTCCCTTAGAAAATGAGGCTGGGGATAGAATGGGGAAATGGCAGAGGAGTTTAAACAAAAACTTTGCCTCGGTCTTCATGGGAATGAAATGAAGAGCATTCCCAAAAGAAAACTAAATCAAGAATCAAAAGGTGGGAAGGTAATAATTACAATAATTGTCACTAGAAAAAAGTGCTAGCAAACTATTTTGGCTAAAGGCCAATGATTCTCCTGGACCTGATGGGTTACCTCCTAGGATATTGAAGGAAATAGCTACAGAGATATTGGATGCACTGGTAGTAATCTTCCAAGAATCCTTAAATTCCGGAAAAGTCCGAGAGAATTGGAAAACTGCTGATGTTAACACCGTTATTCAAAAAGGAAGGAAACAAAAACACAGCGAAGAATAATTAACTTAATATTTGTTGGAAGACTGTTAGTGTCTCATGTGAAGGATGTAGTCGCAGAACATTAAGAAATATATAGTATAATGAAGTAGAGTCACCATGACTTCATGAAGGGAAAATCGTGTCTGACAAATTTATTAGAATTTTTTTTGAGGCGGTAAGAAATAAGTAGGTAATGGGGAACATATATAAGTAAGATATTTGGATTTCCAAAAGGCATTTGGTAAGGTACTATTTGTGAAGCGACATGAGGTAAGAGCCCTTGATGTTGGAGGTAATGTAGAAGATTGGCTAACTAATAGAAGACAAAGAGTTAGAATGGGTGAGTTTTCAGATGGCAACCTATAACTAGTGGAGTGTCACAGGAATCGGCGCTGGGACCATATTATTTACAATGCATATTAATGACTAAAATGAGGGAAGTGAATGTAGTAAAGCAAAGCTTGTGGATGACAGGTGAAAAGGCAGGTTGTGAGAATGACTGTCTGCAGAGCGTTATAGACAGGTTAAGTGAGTGGGCAAAGATTTGACCAATGGAGTATAATGTGGGAAAATGTGAGGTTGTGTGCTTTGGCAGGAAGAGCAAAGGAGATGGATATTACTTAAATTATAAAGACTACAGAAAGCTGCAGAGAAGGATTTAGTTGTCTTCGTACACGAATCACTAAGCTAATGTCCATGTTCAGTGGGTAATAGGGAAGACAAATGTAGCTTTGGCCTTTATTTCAAAGGTAATGAGACATAAAAATGGGGAAGTTTTGCTAAAACTATACGAGGGAATAATCAGACCATGACTGGAATACTATGAATAGTTTAAGCCCCCTTATTTAAGAAGTTATACACTGACATTGGACAAAGTCCAGGGAAGGTTCATTTCGTTGATCTTGGGTATGGAAGGGCTTTATTATGAGGAGAGGTTGAGTAGGTTGTACTCTGAGTGGCAACCTTGTTGAATTATATATAAAAGTTGGAGGACTGAGAGCTTGTTTGACCTTGTAGGAAACTCGGGGACTAGAGGATATAATTTGAGTAAGGAGTCGCTTATTTGAGAGAGAGATGAGGAATTTCCTGAGGGTAGTGAATATGTGAAATTCTTTACCACAGAGGGCTATGAAGGCTTCTAAATCAGCATATCCCAAATCTGAGTTGGGCAGATTTTTAACTAGTAAGCAAATCAAGGGATATGGGGAAAAGATAAGAAAGTGGAGTTTGAGGGTTATCGGATCAGACATGAAATCATTTAATGGCAGAGTGGACTGGATTAGCCAAATTCCCTACTTATGGTCCTTCATCTTACGGTCTTGCCTTCATGTCATGGCTTGAACCTGGATCTCCTGGTCTAGAGGTATAGGCACAATTGCTACATAACAAGACTCCATAAGACATTGAAGCAGAACCAGGCCATTCAGCCTATTGAGTCTGCTTTGCTATTCAGTGAGATTGGTGTTGATCTGATAACACTTAACAATTTTCCCCAGTACCATGGAATCTTTTACTGATTACAAATCTGTCTGTCTCACCCTTGAATATGCTTAATGACTTTGCCTCAAGACCGCTCTGCGGACCAACCAGTGCTCCTCCTATGAGTCCCTTCATAGCTGGAATTAGCCTAGTGAACCTTCTGTAGACTGCCTGTGGTACCAGGATATCTTTCCTTTGATAAGGAGCCCAAAACTGTTCACAGTATTCCAGTTTTTTCTGAGTAGTCGTTCCATACTTTAGAAATAGAAGTGGTATTGGACGCTGTTTCTTTCTGGTGATGATTCAGAAGCAAAAAAAAAGCCTCTCCCAACAGCTATCTGGGAAATACTTCAGATTTGAAGTGTAGTTTTTGGTAAATTTGGTTGTGAGCCTTAAAATGTCAAACAGTTACAAACAGTAGAACAGCACAAAATCTGGCTCATTCATTATTTTCGTTGCCATTGATGTGAACAACGAATGTTGCCCTTCGCAGGCGTAATTTGTTTTTACTTGAATTGATTGAACACTTTTACTTGGTAGTTGAGGATTATCATTTTGCCAAGTGCTTAAAAACACAATTACTGCAGAGATTGAGCACATTACCTAATATTATTCGGGTTGTTATCGTTAAATCATTTTGAAGAAAATGGTTTTCTGATGAATTTTAGTCATCAGTTCGTTTCCTTAATACACAGTTCTATATCTTCTTTAACAAATGATTGACAGGAACATGTGTATATTGTACAGCTGGAAGTATATCATCTGCAAATTCGGTTGGGTAAATATAGTAGACAGTCTGTCGAGTCGAGAGATGGATTGTTCTGGGAAAGGAAGTGCTGTCTATATTCTGAAAATAATTTCCTGCACTTCTGGGACTTTTTTTTTGCAAAGACAATGTGATGAGGGAATTGGCAAGTCTGTGTGCAATTGAGGAAACACTTGTGGTTGTCTTGTTTGGGGGGAGGGGGGAAATCACTGAAGTTGTAAGCTAACTGGTTCATTCCCCAGAAGCGTAGGTTTCTTTAGGTGTGCTTTGCTAAGTAGCTGCCAAAATCATGTTTTGTACAGAAATATGTTCAGTTTTTGAGCATATTTTTCATTCTGTGATTTCATTCATTCTTATATTTTTGGTACTGTAGAACAATGGGTAGACATCACCTTTGCTTGTGAGATGTGCTTTTTTTCCCCCAAAAAAAACATTTTTTCGCTGTAAAGGTCAGTCTTTGATAGCTTTGTGGAAGAACAGAGCTGCTAAATCCCCTCATTTTTATTCATACAAATACAAGCATTTAGTGAATCCCAGACAACCACAAGGCTCAGTGGCAGGTTGAATTTTGAGTGACAGCTGCAACAGGCTCCCCTTTCTCCCTCCACCACTGGTTTGAATTAAATTTATCGGCACATTTCCCTATTAAGGAAATTGGAGCTAATAGTTCTGTCAGTTTTTCTGGCTTCATTTGGTAATTTTAAACACAACATTTCTGACAATTCTGTTTGTCATAATTTTAAGTTTGTCTGCACTAAACTCCATATTTGCAAAAGAATGTTCAAGGGCATACATAATGTGATACTATCAGGAATGAAGTCAGCGGCCAGGTTAGCAATGACAGGCTGTTTTATTTGTTTTGGACTGCAGCCTATATTTACGCTTTCTTTCCCAGTATTGCCATATAAGATTTGAAACCTTGCGGAGCTTTCCAGGGCATTGACTGGTGCTTTATTTCCTAAAATAACCCAGCTTGTGAAGAAACTACTTACCTGGGAATAAAATTGATAATTGAAAAAAAAGAGTGTGCAAAAAGTGAATACGTTTCCATTTGCATTGATGGAACCTTTGGAAAATGCATCAGTTTGCATCTTGAATTCAGGGAATTTAGCCGTTACCAGTTATCACTTTGATTCATTGAATGATGAGGGTTAATTAAGAAACTACTCTAGAATGAACAACAGTCATGTTATTTATTCATAAGTGTATAGAAACATGAAGTTGGCTGTGATCATTTCTTTGTTAATGGAAAGCTGAAAATTAAAAAGGTGGGGTAATGTCATTTCCATTCTCTACTGAAAAGTATAAGAGTCATTCTGTGCAGTTCTCAAATGCTTTGGAGTTTGCTTTATGAAACTGATACCAATAACTTGCAATGCTCATAAATTTGTTTTGTTGATTTCTTAAATTTATCAACATTTTTACAATTGACAGTTGTTGAGGATAAACATCAATTCTAAATGGTTTGGCTTCAAGCTGTAAAAATAGAATCAACATTTGAAATTTTGGTAAATTCTAGAAATCAATGAAGTAGCAATTTTGTAATTAGAAGTTAAAATATTGCAAAAGTTGTGGAATAAATTTATTGCTAAATTTAATAGCTTTTCTTCCTCTCCCCACTTTCTTCGTTTACAATCGTCCCCAGAATCTATCTCTCTGAAAGCTTCTGGTCATCCATTATGACATTTCCTTCAGCTTGCTGTCATTTTATTTTGTCTTTTTGCATATGAAATGCCTTCGGATATTTTATTTAATTAGGATGCTATTTAGCAAGCTTTGTGCATTACATCTGGATACGTTGCAAATCCAAGTTGAAGGATTTGATCGTTTTACATGAACTGATAAATTTTAAAGTCATCGTTTTTTTTTACCTGCATGCCTCAAAATGGGCGACCAATATAGATCTTTTCTTAAAAAAAAATTAAATGAAATGATTAGTTCAGCTATAACTAGATTCACAAGGCCTTCTGCCAAGAAGTTATACTTCAGGTTGTAAATCTGAGTCGTTAACGGCGGTTTAAATGAGGACTGACAGCCTGGCTTAGGCATGATGTGGGGAAGGATGTAACTTTTTTTTTAAAAGCGTGGTTCAGTTATAGGTGTTGAATAATTTAAGTGTCCCAGCAGGAGGTAATTAATCACTCATTTTTGTGACTTGGTGACAGAAGCATTGTGTAATACATTTACAGATTAAATTCATGAACTTTGGATACAGCGTTTATTATGATGGTCATTGAATTTCCCTGAGCAATGTTTGATATAAGTCTGTTGCTGCTTGATTTTAATTACTAACCCTTTAAGTTGGATTTGGAGCTTTAATTAATTGTATTGAGGAGATTGTCTTCTAATGGAAGTAAGGAATGGTTAGGTTGGTCAAAACACTGTACTCAAATTTTGAATTTCGAAGTTTGAATCCTCAAATTTGCCAATTAATTTGAGGTCCATAGTTTACCACCATCATTTATTGTTTAGTATTATTGGACACAGTTGGACTAGTGGTTTATCTTTCTGCAGCTCTTTTGTGACCTTGGAAACTTACTGCCTAGTTTAGATAGTTAAATGGTTGAACAGAAGTTAAGAAATAGTGGGCACCCATTAGAACAGCGTCAGCTGAGTTGAGAACAACATTCTCGAGCAACAATGATTAGCATTTAAAGTTTTTGAGAAGATTTGTAGCTTGGATTGTGGATGAGATTATGGACTTGCTCGCTGATCTGGTGTGTTTGGTTGCATTTATGGTTAGCATTTATTATAGGGTTTTTAACATAAGTCTCTTCACAGGACTGTGTGTGAACCTCCATTACAGATTTTGTTCAATAAGGAGCTGCTTGGACCATGTCCAAAAGCTTGATCAGAATAATAGGTGTTAAAGAGAAGGGTAGGGAGGATAACATCCACAGAGATTTAGGGAGAAGATTTTAGAGGTTAGGCTCTGAGCAATTGAAGGTATCTGTGGTGGAATGGTGAAAATTGGACAGCGTGGAAATCCCTGGCTGGAGATGATTCCCGAGATAGGGTGGGATGAAGCTGTGAACACTTTTGGAAGACTGGGAATTTTTAAATCAAAGTGTGGGAATTTGAGCAATGTAACCGTATTTCAGAGTGAAATGTATGAGGACACTGAGCAAAAATTATGAACCTGTTTAGATTTCTATCTGTCTTTGCTTGCATCTAAATGGCCTAGTGGTATTATCGCTGGACTGTTAATCCAGAGACCCAGGTAATGTTCTGGGGACCTGGGTTCAAATCATGGCAGATGGTGGAATTTGAATTTAATAAATATCTAGAATTAAGAATCGAGTGATGACCATGAATCCTTAGTCAATTGTCCAGAAAAACCCATCTGGTTCACTGATGTCCTTTAGGGAAGGAAACTGCCATCCTTGTCTGATCTGACTCCAAACCCACAGCAAGGTAGTTGACCCTTAACTGCCTTCTGGGCAATTAGGGATGGGCAATAAATGCTGGCCTAGCCAGTAATGCCCTCATCCTGTGAACGAATAAAGATAAAGAAAATTTAGAGCCGTTAATCTTATTGCGGTACAGTTGTTTAAAACCGTGGACATAATCTCAAGGGAATCTCATGAAGTTCAACTGCCAGGACTGCTATGTTTATAACTAGACCACCGGGATGGAGCAGTATATGAAAATATTATTTACTCCTAGATTTGAGTACAAGGAATGGCATGATGCCTTTGCACACTGGAATAATTGAACCATTAACAGTTGGGCACGCGTAGAGTTTTTTAATCCACCATGTTGTTTAACGATACCTGTGTTGATATTTTCTGGGTTAGATACATTTGAAAGACGGAGGATATTTAGTATTGAAGTTTATTTAAGAAAAGTAGTTAGGAAAAGGCAGGGAACCTGTGAACCTGATGTCAGTGGTGAGTAAGTTGTTGGAGAGGATTCAGAGTGTCAAGATTTGCATGTATTTCAAAAGGCAAGGACTTATTAGGGATAGTCAACATGGCTTTCTGCATGAGAAATCGTGTCTCACTAACTTGAATATTTTGAAGAAGTGACAAAGATGACTGATGAAGATAGATGTGATAGATGTTGTCCATGTAGACTACAGCAAGGCTATTGAGAAGGCTCTGCATGGTAGGCTTAGATCTATGGAATCCAGGGGAGCAAGCCGTTTGGATACAAAATTGGTTTGAAGGTAGGAGATGGAGGCCTGTGACCAGCGGCGTGCTACAAGGATCGGTGCTGGGTCCGTTGCTTTTCTTCATTTATATAAATGATTTGGATGTCAATATAGAAGGAATGATTAGTAAGTTTGCAGGTGACACCAAAATTAGTGATGTCGTGGACAGTGAAGAAGTTTATCTAGGAGCGCAGTGGAACCTTGATTAGATGTCCACTCGAACATGGAGTTTAATTTAGATAAATGCGAGCTGTTGCATTTTGGCAAAGTCAACCAGGGCAGGATTTATACAGTCAATGATAGGGCTCTGGGAGTGTTGCCAAACAAAGGGATCTAGGAGTGCAGGTGCATAGTTCCTTGAAAGTGGAGTCACAGGTAGACAGAGTTGTGAAGAAAGCTTTTGGCACGTTTGCCTTCATGGTCAGTCCATTGAGTATAGGAGTTGTGGCTGTACTGGACATTGGTTGGACCACTTTTAGAATACTGTGTTCAATTCTGGTCTCTGTGCTAAAGGAAAGATGCTGTGAAACTTGAAAAGGTTGAGAAAAGATTTCGAAGGATGTTGCTAGACTTGGAGGGTTTGAGCTAGAGGGAGAGGCTGAATAGGCTGGGGCTTTTTTCTCTGGAGCATTGGAGGATGGGGGGTGATCTTATAGAGGTTTAGAAAATCATGAGCATGGTTAGGGTGAATAGTCAAGGTCTTTTTCGCAGTGATAGTGGAGTCCAAAACTAGAGGGTGTAGGTTTAATGTAAGAGGGGAAAGATTTAAAAGGGACCTAAGGGACAACTTTTTCATTGAGGGTGAACATGTATGGAACGAGCTGCCAGAGGAAGTAGTGGAGATGGGTACAATTACAACATTTAAAAGGCATCTGGATGGTATATGAATCCAAAGGGTTTAGAGAGATATGGGCCTATTGCTGGTAAATGGGACCAGATCAATTTAGGATATCTGGTCACCTTAGACGAGTTGGACCGAAGGGTTTGTTTCCATGCTGTATGCCTCTATCTGGAAAAGAGAGCTGTTTGCTTTTCGTAGGTAATATACGCTTTGTCAGTAATGATAGCTAATATTCAGCTTGGCTCATTTGAAAATTTATCTGTTTAAGTGCATAACTTGATACCTTCAGTCTTTTTTAATACCTTTTGTTCAAAATGCCATGTACATTTCTAATGTTATATGAGGAGCAAAAGGTAACAATGGAAGCTAGTTGACATTAAAAGGATGGTACAATGTAGACAATTGCCTGTCAAAATCTCAAATCACAAGACTGCAGAATGTGTTAAAAGAAACTTAAGCAAGACTGAAGGGAATATTTTTCATAGATCACTAGATAGAATTGTGGAATTCCATGTATTACAAACAGAATTTACTTTGCAGTATATGAAAACAATGTTTAATCAGTGTTGCTAATGTTTTTATTCATTCATGGTGTTGCAGCTGAGCTAGCATATTGGCCATCCTTAATTCCGGTTTGAACTGAGTGGCTTGCTAGGGGCATTGCAGAGGGCAGTTAAGAGTCAACCACAATACAGTGTATCTGGAGTTGCGTATGGTCTTGGCCAGGTCAGGATGACACATTGTCTTTCTTAAAGAACATTATTAAACCAGATAGATTTTTAGAACAAGCAAAAATGGTTATATGAGATAGTAGGAACTGCAGATGCTGGAGAATCTGAGATAACAAGGTGTAGAGCTGGATGAACACAGCAGGCCAAGCAGCATCAGAGGAGCAGGAAGGCTGATGTTTCGGGCCTAGACCCTTCTTCAGAAAAAATTTT
>JAHRHZ010000071.1:24641011-24682184 GCA_024137785.1 Ginglymostoma cirratum
TCAGCCTTCCTGCTCCTCTGATGCTGCTTGGCCTGCTGTGTTCATCCAGCTCTACACCTTGTTATATGAAAATTGGTTATGTGGTCACTTTTAGACTAGCTTTTAATTCCAAATTTTGGTTGATTCAAATTTCACTATTTGCCAGAACACATTATCGACTGCATGTTCCTAGGATATTAGACAAGATCTCTGGTTTGATAATTCAGTAATAATGCCATTATGTCACTGCTTCCTCCTAATTGTAGTTTGATGGAATTTTGTGCTGCACTTCCAAAAGTACTAATTTAAAATGCTGGAAACCCTTGTTAAAAATAGAATCTAACTTATTCTGTCACTGGAAATCAGTGCTTTAGACTGCAAGTTAAACTGTCAGCTTCAGTCAAAAATTGACCAAGATGTACACAGTCTAGTCATTACAAGCTGTCTTAGTAATTTCTGTAACTCTGGGATCAATAATTTGCTTCTGTCAACTGCATTATTTGTATGCTGTCAGTCAGTCTTATCTATTGCTCAGCCAGGTTAGAATTCAGTTGAGTAAAAATCAGATGTGTTGTGCAAATCACTTCAGAGATCTGCACCATGGGATATGATTAAACTTGCAATTGTCTTTTGTGTCTCTGTATGCCTTCATTAAAATTTTCACTTGAAGTTTCCAGCCTATCCCAAAAGTCTTGGCTTGGAGCTGATATTTTAACTCGGAGCTGTGCTGCTGTGAGCTTAATTTGGATTTTGTAGTCCGCACGTGCAATGCACCCAGTTTTCGAGAATACATCAGTGCCATTCAGTGAGTTGTCGAGAGATTTTGTTTCTTTAGCTGGTAGAAGTTTTTACCAAACAGACCTCAAAATTGTTTGTAAAGGCCACGAATTCCAAAAGTTTTCTTGAGGACAAATTCAACAGACTTTTCTCCTTAGAAAAGAGGAGGCAGAAGGGTGATCTACAAGAGGACATTAAGATTATGATAGGCTGGATTTGATAGGCTGATATAGTGAAAAAGTTTCCACTTGTTGGGAAGAGCAAAATCTGGTAGCCATACATTTAAGAGGCATTTAAAAAAAAAAATCCAGATGTGAATTCAGAAGGTGCTTCCTTTTACTGTGAGAGTTGAGAATGTTGAAAATGCTACCACAAGATTGAGATGAACAGCATAATGTGCAATAACATGAGTAATCGACCGTTAAATTTTGCACTTTTTATGTGTGTGTGAAAGAGGTGTACCTTATGTTCATCAAAGTGAGATGCTATTACTTGTGTTTCCATTGGGTTTCATTGGAGCAGTTTTGGAGCTCAAGGCCAGAGTGGGTTTTAAAGTGGCAAGCAACTGGAGTATCATTGTGGCCTGAATGAAAGAAACCATTCTTGTAAGTGGTAGGGCAGTATAGATTTTGTTTTAATCAGTTTCATTTGGATAAATGTGAAGTATTGCATTTTGGTAAAGTGAACAAGGACAGGACTTGCCTTGTTAATGGGAGGGTGCTGGGAAGCGTTGTAGAACAGAGAGACCTAATGGTTCAAGTTCATAGTTCTTTGAACATTGCATAACAGGTAGACAGGATGTTTAAGAAGGCATGTAGCACATTTGCCTTCATTGCTCAGACCATTGATTATAGAGTTGGGACATCATGCTGAGGTTATACAGGACATTGGTGAGGCCACTTTTGGAGTATTGTGTACAGATCCGGTCACCTTCGAAAGGAAGGACGTTATTAAATTGGAGAAGATTCAGAAAAGATTTTCCAAGACTAGAGGGTTTGAGCTATAAGGAGAGGCGAGATCGCCTGGGAGTTTTTCACTGGAGCGTAGGAAGTTAAGGGCTAACCTCGTAGAAGCTTATAAAATTATGAGGGACATGGATAGGGTGAGTAGCAAAGGACTTTTCCCTAGCGAGGGGGAGTTCAAAATTAGGGGACATTTTTTTAAAGTGAGAGGAGAAAGCTTCAAAAGGAACCTAAGGGGCAACGTTTTCACACACACTGCTTCGTTTGTGGAATAAACTGTCAGAGGAAGTGGTAGATACGAGTCCAGTTACAACGTTTGAAAGACATTTAGACAGGTACATGAATAGGAAAGGTCTAGAAGGTAGAGGCCAAATGCTGGCAAGTGGGACTAGTACAGTTTGGGAAACTTGGTTGTCATAGACGAGTTGGACCAAAGGGTTTGTTTCTGTGCTGTATGATTCTGACTAGTTTTTGTATAACCACTTAAAACACAAACTCTGCCAGTGTTCGTTAATATATCTATATGTTCAAATGTTCAAGTTTCTGTTCCGTGCTTGAGATCTGTTGTCTTAATTGCCATATCAAATGAAAAATTCAGCTTTCCCAATTAATTCTGGTTACAGTTTCACCTTTAAAGACAGATTTTCAATCTGTGTTCTTTACAATGATATGACCTGACATTTGAGCCATTTCATGAACAATTTAGCATGATCTGTGGTACGGTGATCTTTATTCAGCTATTTGCAGTGATTTTGCTATAAGTATATTATATCATGTAATGATTTAGTCAGTGTTGTTTAGCAGTTACCAGTGGTGCATTAGTTTATGGAAACTGTTTGATACCACAAGTTATTGGACATTTGGTCACAGCTCGTCAGTCAATTTATTAACATGTCTGTGCTACAATCATCTAGGTGTGTTTTTAGAAGTGGAAAAGTGAGAATTTTTTGATAATTACAACAGATTACTTTTTAAGTGCTGCCATTTGTATGAATATGAACAATCACATAGATGCATACACAGTCGCAAACCATTTCAACTCCCCCTCCCATTCCTTGGATGACATGTCCATCCTGGGCCTCCCGCAGTGCCACAACGATGCCATCCGAAGGTTGCACGAACAGCATCTCATATTTAGCTTGGGAACCCTGCAGCCCAATGGTATCAATGTGGACTTCTCAAGCTTCAAAATCTCCCCTCCCGCGACCACATCCCAAAATCAGCCCAGCTTGTCCCCACCTCCCTAACCGGTCCTTCCTCCCACCTATCCCCTCCTCCCACCTCAAGCCCTGCCTTCATCTCCTACCTACTAGCCTCGTCCTGCCTCCTTGACCTGTCCGTCCTCCCTGGACTGATCTATCCCCTCCCTAACTCCCCATCTACACTCACCTTTACTGGCTCCAATCCCGCCTCTTTGACATGTCTGTCTCCTCTCCCCCATCTTCTCCTTTATCCATCTTCTATCTGCCTCCCCCTCTCTCCCTATTTATTTCAGAATCCCCTTCCCCTCCCCCATCCCTGAAGAAGGGTCTAGACCCGAAACTTCAGCTTTCCTGCTCCTCTGCTGCTTAGCCTTCTGTGTTCATCCAGCACTACACCTTGTTATCTCATGATTAATAACTGCCTTGTTCTGCTGAGGTTTTTTAAACTGTGACTTGATGGAGTGATTTGCGATCTGGAATTAGTTGGGACAAAGAAGATTCTGAAGAAGATCTGCCCAGCAACAATCCTATTTCTCAAAATAACCCTCTTGTTGAGTTCAGGGTGAAACCTGTTTGTTCCTCTGGGAAAGCAATTGAAGAAACTCCTCAATATTGTATCTGATAAGAAAGCTGTATGTGCCAAGACTCTTGAGACAACTAGTGATTGTTTACTTGATGACACATACCAGAAGATCACAATGAGACTTTGGAACATTCTGTGTTTTGTCCTTGGCGTCCCACGAGTAACCCAAATGGCCAGAATATATTTTTCTTTTTTTTTTTTGCTTTGAGAGTGAACCACTACAGAGAGAAATTGTTTCTTCCCCGTTTTTCCTGAAGTGTGTGTGTTTGAGTTTATATTTTAGATTTTTTTAGGAGCAATAGACATACTGAATATGCTAACCAGTTATCGCATTTTCATTGAATATGTCATGTTTTGATAACAAATTGGTAATTGCTCTTTTGGAATAAAGTGGGTTGATAAATTTTTTTTGAATTTGTACCTGGTTATATTTAAGATATGAGTTATCTGTCAAGAATTCTTTCAATTAATATTTATTCAACTTTGAATGCATGAAAGATTTTGTCCTGCACATACTTTTGTGAAACACCATGAAGTGAGAGTGAAGAACAGTTTTGGAAGAAAAACCAGAAGAATTGCGGATGCTGTAAATCAGGAACAAAAACAGAAATTACTGGAAAAGCTCAGCAGGTTCAGCAGCATCTGTGGAAAGAAATCAGAGTTAATGTTTTGGGTCAAGTAAGAACTGAGTACGGGTCACTTGACCCGAAACATTAACTCTGCCAGACCTCCTGAGCTTTTCCAGCAATTTCTGTTTTTGTTACAGTCTTTGAAGAGCAGTTTTTACTGATCGAGGTGTAGTGAACATTGTGATTCTTTGTTGCAAACACATCTTTTTGGATTATATTAATGCATAAAATGAACTTTAAACTGTGGATTCATTGGACCATGAGTATGTTTTCCACAAACAGCATATTTGTGGGAGCTGTGAGGAAAACATAGAACAAAAAACATAGAACATAGAACAATCCAGCACAGTACAGGCCCTTCGGCCCACGATGTTGTGCCGACCTATTATCCTACTAAGGTCAATCTACCTTGCATACCCTACATATTGCTATCCTCCATGTGCCTATTCAAGAGTCGCTTAAAAGCCTCCAAATTATCCGACTCCACTACCACTGCTGGCAGCGCATTCCACATGCCCACCACTCTGTGTGAAGAATCTACCTCTGACATCTCCCCTATACCTTCCTCCAATCACCTTAAAATTATGCCCCCTCATTATAGTCATTTCCGCCCTGGGAAAAAGTCTCTGACTATCCACTGTATCTATGCCTCATCATCTTGTACACCTCTGTCAAGTCACCTCTCATCCTTCTTTGCTCCAATGAAAAAAGCCCTAGCTCCCTCAACCTTTCCTCATAAGACCTGCCTTCCAGTCCAGGCAGCATTCTGGTAAATCTCCTCTGCACCCTCTGTAAAGTTTCTGCATCTTTCCTATAATGAGGTGACCAGAACTGAACACTATATTCCAAGTGTGGTCTAACCAGAGTTTTATAGAGCTGCAGCATAACCTCATGGCTCTTTAAACTCAGTTCCCCTGCCAATGAAAGCCAACACACCATACGCCTTGTTTACATCCCTATCAACTTGGATAGCAACTTTGAGGGATCTATGGATGTGGACCCCAAGATCCCTCTGTTCCTCCACACTGCCGAGAATCCTGCCATTAGCCCTGTACTCTGCATTCAAGTTCAACCTTTTGACATGAAAAGTCTTACGTGATTGCTCACTGGAGGAAGGAATCAAGTCTGTTGTTTTACAGACAGGCTTCACATTGCAGAGAATTCGGAATGCTATCACACAGAAACCTGAAGAGAGAAAATGAATAAAGTGAAGAAAAATGAATATTGAAATGAGATGTACTCAGAGCTCAAGCCAGCAGACATTGCTTTACCTCCAACAGGAAGTTCCTGTTACCCCTTCGAGTAGCTGTCACATTATCTGCAGAAGCATTCCATGTCCAAATGCAACAAGACCTGGACATTATCCAGACTTCAGCTGACAAGTAGCAAGCAACATTTGTGTCACGCAAGTGCCAGGCAATGACTATCCCCAATGAGAGACAATCTACCACCCCTTGATATTCAATGATATTAATATCATTGAATTCCCCCACTATCAACATTGTGAGGGTTACTATTGATCAGAAATTCACCTGGACTCTCCATATAAATACAGTGGCTGCAAGTGTGGATCAGAAGCTATGAATACTGCAGCCAGTTATTCCCCTCCTGACTCCTCAAAATCTGTCCATTGTCGACATGATACAAGTCAGGTGCGTGATGGAAAACTCCTCGCTTGGATGAGTGCAGTCCAACAACTCAAGCTTGACGCCATCCAGGACAAAGCAGCCTGCTTGATTGGCACCACATCCACAATTATCCACTCTCTTCATTACCAATGCTCAGCAGCAGCAGTGTGTGATATCTACAAGATGCTCTACAGTTATTTGCCAAAGATCTGTAGACAACACTTTCCAACCCAACGCTACTTCCACTGAGAAGGACAAGGGCAGCAGACAAATGGGAATGGAGTAGAATAAAAATTTATTGTCACGTGCACTGTTACATGAAAAAATACAGTGAAAAGGTTTAAAGTCGCTCCATCACAGCGCCTATATCATTGACAGAAGTCATACATAATAATAATACCACCATCTACAAGTTCCCATCCAAGCCTGTTACCATCCTGACTTGAAAGTATATCAGCGTTCCTTCACTGTCACTGGTCAAAATCCTGGAATTCCTTTCCTAACAACACCGTATGGCTACGTGTGCCTATGGCACGTGGATTGCAGTGGTTCAAGAAGGCAGCTTGCCACCACCTTCACAAGGGCAGTTAGGGATAGGCGTTAAATGCTGGCCAGTCAGTGATGTTCACATTGCATGAAAGGATTAAAAAATAAATGCATTAAAGTACATTTTGTTTGAAGGTATTTTGTTGCCAATACCTGTTCGAAATGCACTTCTGTCGGTGGATACAGCCATTGTGATGCAGAAGTAAACACCCCAGGCAATATTTCCTCATTTCTCCCTCAAAGTTAAAAGAGAATACTCAGCATTAGTCTTCAGTGAGAGTTGAAATTAGAATTGTAAAGGAAAGCTCTATTTTAGTTTAAAAAATGCTGCAGATTGAATGATTAAATCAACAGAAGTTCACATCCTATAGATGAATCTGCCTAGAGACTTTTGACCAAATCTGAGCATTACTTGACAAACTAGAAGCTGATTGAATTTAACAGGTGTACCACTTTAGGATCATGTATGATGTATTGTAATTCACAAATATGTACGTAGAACTCTGTATACGTTGCAGGACCTTAAGAATGCCACAGAAATAATCTTTTATGCAAAGAAAGACTTGTATTTGAAGTGAAACAAATCAAGTCATTCTTGACTACTTTGAATGACAAAAATTTGCTTTTTATTCAACAGAATTAATTCTGTGGTTTTGGTAATGTTCATTTGTAGTAATTTGAAATGTCTCTCTCTTTTTGTTCATGGTGGAAGGTTAAAAATCTGTTTAGTTACCCATCCTAGCCCATGGGTATGAACAGTTGTCCACTCAAGTTCAGCTCTCTAGTTCAGCCAGGGTGAAGTGGAGCTTGTCGTCACGTCAAGCTGTGTAAATCCATTTGCTCACTGGCAAAGTGACCGTGAAAACTGCAGCTCTGCTACCAATGATTGGACCAGATGTCTTTGCCTTTTCCCACAATGCAAATCTTTTGCATATGAAAATCATATAGCAACAAATTTCATCTGAATGATTCCACTATCATAGTTATTCAAATCGACTTGTTCCATGTAGCAATAACTCAGTTTTTTCTAGATCATGTAGGAAAAATCTGGTTTTGAGATGTGTTGTATAGTTGATTTAGTGCAGTCTAAGCTGGAAAATCATTTTCCAACTTTCTTACTCCCTGAATATGGTTAGATTTGGAGGAATTAAGCAATGAATTATTTGGTTGCTTGCATCCTATAATGTGAAGGTGCCAGTGTTGGACTGGGGTGGACAAAGTCAGAATTCACATGACACCAGGTTATAGTTCGACAGGTTTATTTGAAATCACAAGCTTTCGAAACGCTGCTCCTTTGTCAGGTGAAGTCACCTGATGAAGGAGCAGCGCTCTGAAAACTTTGTGATTTGAAATAAATCTTTTAGACTATAACCTGGTCTTGTGTGACTTCTGACTTGCATCCTATAGATATGAACATTTTTAGCATGTAAACACAATCCAGCAAACAATTTTTTCTTTACCATTTAACCTGGCCTACACTCATGATAGAAAAAAAATCTCGAGATCTATTTGTTTTCAACACAATGTTGTCTTCTCCTCCCTTTGCAAAAGTGTTTTTGAAAACATCCATATACTCAACTCATCCACGTAGGTGAAACTAATCTTCATTTTGTTTGATAGTATGTGTTTAAATTCAACAAGGATTCCCTTAGGGCAAGAGATCTAACTTCATGATTTAAGTACTTAAGCTCTGGATTCTTAATCAACAAGTTGTAAGTGTCTTGCTTCATCTAAACTTTTTCTAAAATCTCAAATGCTAGATAGGGCAGTAGATGGATTGTCACGGAAAGGTGATCAGTAACTTCTGAATTTTAATCATTAATACTCTGCCACTACTTTCCATATCTGCAGATGCGTAAACGTTGCCCATGATTCTGAATTTAAATTTAAAGGCTTTTAAGCCGGGGCAAGATTTAAAATTGTTTTATAGCCAGCTTTAGAGTTTTTATATTTTAATGGCCTTAAGGTTTGAAGTAGTGTCATTTTGGACTTGAAACATAACTCTTTCTCTCTCCACAGATACTGTCAGACTTGCTGAGTTTCTTCAGAACTTTGTTCTATTTCTGAATTTTATCATCTATTCATGATAAAAACTGTCTTCATTATTTCACTGTAACAAGATGTTTTAGTTGCAACTTTATTTATATGCTTCATCTCTGATCCTGCATGAATGTATCAGAAGGTTTTACTAAGAGAGAATATTGGTTTACTCCCAAGGATTCTATCTTCCAAAGCCACCTATGAGGGACAGACTTAATTTCTGTATCCCTCCCTTTTCCTGTTGCAATTTCAGATCCTCAGAAGACCATTTGCCTTATTGATCAGGCTTTTATTTTTGAAAATTGTATTGTGAAGCAGGCCATGAGTAGAAGGCCCATATATTGCTAATTTTAACTACTACGTCATAGGGTAGATACTGAATTATATGAAACTAAATATAAATTGAACCTGCTTGGTCCAAGAATGAGTACTACCTGCTTACAGTTCTTCATAGCTCTTAACGTTGTTTTGAAGCCAGGATTTGCTCGTGTACTTGTGAAACTGGAAATAATTATCAGCAGCTCTCAATGAAAGTTTCTTTTACAACCATGTTTTCCATGTCTCCAGACATATATAAATGTTGCCTATGTGTCTTACATCAAAAAACTTTGAAGCCTTGGTAACATTTAAAATTAGTTTTGTAGTCAGCGTTAGAGTTGTTATACTTTTTTTGGTGACTTTAAATTTTCAACATGGGAAATAACGTTGCTCGTGATTTTAATTATATTCACAAGGTTTAACGTTTTCCAAAAGTTGGTTATCTCTCCCACAGGATGATAAGTTGTCTTGGCCTCATGTGAATTTTGTTAGGCTGTCCCCCACCACGCTCTCCCTGCTTCCTTCCCTCCCTGTCTCCCCTTCGAATTAGAATGAATTGGATTAATTGGTTTTGTGTGAACCCAGGACCCCCCTACCTAGGGTGGCACAGCGGTTAGCTCTGCTGCCTCACAGCGCCAGGGTCCCGGGTTCGATTCCACCCTCTGGTAACTGTCTGTGTGGAGTTTGCACATTCTCCCCGTGTCTGCGTGGGTTTCCTCCGGGTACTCCGGTTTCCTCCCACAGTCCAAAGATGTGCAGGTTAGGTGGATTGGCCATGCTAAATTGCCTGTACTGTCCAGGGATGTGTAGATTAAGTGGGTTATAAGGGGATGAGTCTGGGTGGGATGCTCGGAGGTTCGGTGTGGACTTGTTGGGCCGAAGGGCCTGTTTCCACACTGTAGGGATTCTATTCTATTCTACCTGCTCGTGAGTCAGTTACTGCTGCTTTTTATGCAATATCATCTTGATTGGTTGGAGTGCATTGGCCCTCTGTGATTGGAGTTTAGATCATGTGTAAATGCGCACTGGGTTATCATGTAAAACATTTGAAAATGTTTTGATCGTTGTACTCTTTTCTTTAAAAAAGACTAGCAGCATGCCATAGGCAGGTTAGGGGCAGCCTGGTGGCTCAGTGGTTAGCACTGCTACCTCATAGTGCCAGGGACCCGGGTTCAGTTCCACTCTCAGGCGACTGTCTGTGTGGAGTTTGCACATTCTCCCCGTGTTTGCATGGGTTTCCTCCAGGCGTTCCGGTTTCCTCCCGCGGTCCAAAGGGTTGCAGGCTGGAAGGATTGGCTGTGCTAAATTGCCCATAGTGTTCAGGGATGTGTAGATTAGGTGGGTCATAGGGGGATGGGTCTGGGTGGGATGCTGTGTGGACTTGTGGGTCCGAAGGGTCTGTTCCCACACTGTAGGGATTCTTTGAACTATTTGCACAGCTAATCAGAGTATTGCTAGTATCATTTAGAACAAGATGATATTGTTGTAATTGAGGCAGGCGTGATTGGGCATGCACTGCATGATTATTTGTTCATTTAGATGAATGTGATTTTTGCTGTTTAGCTGCATTTTAAGGAAGGTACCTAGATTAGAGAAAGATGGAGTAGAAACTTTCTTGAAATTGATCCCGAAGTTCATTTAGCTGATGGTTCTGTAGCCAAGAGGAAAGACGTGTATGCCGTTCCCAGATGCTATTGTCACCTATAACTCGACACCAGGAGGCTGTCGAGTTGCCTGGTTATGCTTTCTCTTCCAATTTTTCCAAAGCTTCCCTGGTGAGAAAAACTGCAACTTCTATTTATATGCCCTGAATCAAAATCCTAGTAGGAAGCACCTGTGCTAGCTCTGTGATACAGAGTATTAGTCTACAATAGTTGGTGTGTTTGCTGCCCTAACCCAAATAATTCTTTATTGAAATGAATCATGAAGTTCTACATTCCATTGCATTTTTGGTTTAGAGGTAAAAGTGAGAAAATTATCTGTGCACTTACCTATAATTGCTATATTCTACATATTTTTAAACAAATATAATAGATGCTTGGAAATGCTCAGATATTTTTCCTCCAGCTGCAAGATTACTAGTATTTGGTGTGTATCATATTTCCAGTACAGTTTGCAAGCATCAAATAAACAGTTGTATGATACTGAGCCCTAAAAACTAGTGAGATTCATGCTTGGTTCCAAGATCTGTGTGGAGCCGATTGACTTCATTATTTATATCACGTTGAAGTATATCACTGAGCTTAGTGCCTGTCATTCTTCTGGCAGAATGGTGACCATCTAGGAATCATACTTTTGATTGTGTTGTGAAGCTGGATACGTGGCCAGAAACTGTTAGTGCCCGTGGAATTGTCCACCTAATGGGACAATTTCTGAGAGGAATTGGGAGAGGAAAGTTACAAGCCCAGCAGTTTTCTTTTGGTGGATCTGTGTGCACAGGAGCACTTGCAATGGCATACTTAGGAGTTAAATACACAAACTTTGAACAAATGCTTTCCTTTTTCTGTCTTCCTAAAATATAAGCCATATAAAATATTCTCTTTGTGAGAGACGTGTCTCGCTATAAATTACAATTTTTACGATAAAGTTATGCAACAATAATTTGATGATTGGAACAAGGAGCTAAAACCACTGACAGATGCAACTTTGAAGGGAAATAGTCTGAGTGCTTGGGTGCGTTAAAAGTGCAATGTTTACCTTGAAGTCTTGTGCCTTATGCAAACTGACAGCTGGGGGTTGTGCTGTGAGGAGAAAACAATGTTTTTTGAGATCTGCTTCAGGATTGTTGTTTTGTTTGTTGTAGATGGCATGATTGGCGCAGTGGCAGGGCTGTGCTACCATTGCTAAACATACATACTTGACAGCTTTATAATGGGTTCCAGGAAGTTCATTGGAAAATAAAAACAAAGCAACATTTATAGTTGATTGAATTTGAAAAGCTTTTTTCCCCCTAGTTGAATAGGAAATATGTGCACTTCAGCATTCCATGTCACTGATGCAGTCAGGCTTGATGGGTTGACCTTGTATATGCAGAATGAATTGTAGACACTACTGCATGTATTTTGTTCCTTGTATTATAAAGTTTGTTCAAAATATGACAATACGTGAAAAAATCAGCTTTATAACTTTGCTTTTTTCTGCATGTCAATAGCTCTTCTAGAAGCATTCAGACAAATGTTGAACTCACTGCAATAAAATTTCAAAGATGGTTTCTGTCACTCAATGAATGAACAGTAATGATTCACAGTGGAAATGTTTTTTGCTTATGTTATACTTAATTAACTTGGTTTACTTTCTAAAGTAAATGCTTGTCTGTTGAAAATGGAAGATATATACTAATATGATTTGTATATAATATATAAAGTACACACAAGTGCTGGAAAGTTCTACTCACCAGTTAGGCAGGGATGAGTTGCTTGCCAGCTTTGGTGAATTAAATTCACACAGCTCAACAACTTGTAAGAAACTGAAGTATTTTTATGATTCAATTTTTTTTAACCTCATTTCCCCCGCATTTTATTTTATAGCATTTGGACTCATTAAGACCTCTTGCAGTGTTTTATGAACTGACCAAAAATATTTTTAAAAAATATATACATCAGAATTTCCTCAATCAAGCTGGTGATTGTAATTCCAGTGAAATTATAGACATCTGTAGCCAGTTTTATATGCAAATTAACTGGGGTCTGTTCATGTGTGTTCTGTGAAAGTGTTGTTCTGTTGCCTGTTGAGGGGTGACTTTGTGGCTGTATTTATTCCTGTTAATTTAGTGAATGGTGATCAGTGTGAATTCTTAGTGTTTGTTTTACATTTACTATAGGTAATAATGCAGCGCTATAATATCAAAACTATTCTTGTGGACAACTCAACCACTGTTGCATTGATATTATGTGAATAATACAGCCATAATGACGTAAACGTAGCTAAGAATTTTCTAATGTGAAAGTACATCTCCTGCAATGATTGTAGCTCCTAATTTTACGTGACCAAAGGCTAACCCTCACTGATGCATCTGGGGCATATAAACAGAGACCAGCATTAAGTTATCCACGCATATATTTCAAAGTGTTAACTGAAGTGCGGCAGGGTACTGTTTGGCTTTGGCAGAGGAGGATGGGAACGGATAGTGCTAAGCTGAGGATTGGGTCATATTGCCAGTAAGATAGCCAACCTCTTCATTCCTCGCCAGGGTGGTGTCGTGGTTAGCACTGCTGCCTCACAGCACCACGCACCGGGGTTTGATTCCAGTTTTGAGTGACTTGGAGTTTTGCGTTCTGCCTGTGTCTGTGTGGGTTTTCACCAGGTGCTCTGGTTTCCTTCCACAGTCTAAAGACATGCAGGTTAGGTGGTTTGGTTATACCAAATTGCTCAGTAGCGTTTAAGATTGTGCAGTCTGGGTGGGTTAGCTATGGTAAATGATACGCTGTTGAGAGGGTTGGTGCAGACTTGATTGGCCGAATGGTCTCTATCTGGCCCTTAATCCCCTGTTGAGTTTCTGTGATTCTAAGATTCTCATCATTTCATTACTCTTCCTTTATGATGAGATGTGTGTACGGTGGAGAGTTGTGGACAAAGAAATAAGAAAGATGACTTCCCAACTACAAGACTTTATGGTACAAGACACTAATAAAAGATTTTTCCTTGTGTGCTGTGAACCAGTTTCTTCGTTTATCACACTCTGCAGTCCAGGTGGGAGTAATTTGGGATTTCCCAGCCTGTAACAATGTACTTTTTTTTTTTTGGGATACAAGATTTGCTTTCAGGCCAGTCAGCGGAGAGGATTTTCAAAGATATCCTTTTCATCAATACCACCAAACTGACATGAGACAAGATTGTGTTCATTATTTTCTTTATACATGATCTAATACCCTACTTTAAAATTTCATTGAGTATGTGATTGGTGTACATTTGTAGCAACATGGTCTATAGCTTTGTAGATTGTTTACTGTCCTAGGTTACTTGAATCATAATCCTCCTTGCACATTGAAACTGTGGTTATCCAAGGCTTCTATCTTGTGGGCGTCAACTTATAGTTGGTATAACTGTTAAGTGCAACCATCTTCAAATTTTACAAATAGGCCTCAAGAATAAACCATTACTCAAGTATTAATTTTTGATCTTTTGAAATCTGGTATCTGAAATGGAAACTGAGTAATTTCTAGCATGGTGATATAGGAAAAAAGGATACAGAAAGTTCCTAATTCATCTGTTGACCATGCAAAGTATTTGCTGTTTGTTCATTATTTTAAATTTTAACATGATTCTCTTGATTCACCTTGATTTTTCTTCAAGGTGTTGACATTAGCTCAGTGGTTACACGTTGATTGACTCAGAAGGATACATGTGACTTAGGTCTGTTGTAGGCTTGAACACAAACTGGTACAGTGCAATACTGAAGAAATGTTTCATTATCTGAGGTGCCCCTTTCACGTAGAAGATAAATCAGGGCCATCTCAGATGGACTTAAAAGATTCCACATAAAATGAAAGACAGCAGGCGCAAGTTCTCCCAGTGTCCTGGCCAAAACTTACCCTTCAGCTATGATTTTAAAAAAAAGTACCGACCATTTTTATCTTACTGTTGGTTATGGGACTGTGCTGCGCATAAGTGGACTTTTGATTTTCCTACATCACAGCAGTATCAACCCATCAGAAGTACTTCTTTGGCTGTGATTTAGGGCATTCTGGGGCAGTAGCCTTCATTATGTTAATGCCGGTAATTTTTTCTTTCCTTCCTGTCATCTCCACTGTAAGTCGAAACAGTGTGTGCGCCACATTCACCATCTTCTGCATTAAGTAATTAAAGTGTGCAACTCTGTCTTCTGAGGTTCAGTCTGTCACTTGATTCTACAGTTTGTGATAACGTTAAATATATCTGTTCCCTTGACTGGTCTAGGCGTGACTCTATCAATACACTGTATAAATTCACCACTTTGGGGTTTGTGCCTCACCTTTCTGTCACATACTGCTATTGATTTCACTATCCACCTTAAGATTTCACTTTTGTTATTACTTGTACTTAAAACTGTTTAGTTTACCTTGTGCTTAAATGTAACTGTCTTCATTACTTTGCATTAACTACCATTTCCTTCCATAAGTTCATCCTTCAAATCTATTTAGATCACTCTTATTTGGTTTAACTTCTCAGCACTGTTTTGAAACTTCACCTCCCCGCCATTTAACCTTTGTGAACGGCTATTTTTTCCGTGCTCCTTTCCAAGAGTATAAATAAAACGCTGGATATGCTTGACTTTTCTATAATGGGATCATTAGTAGATCCCCATGTATCGTTCCCTCTTTGAGATGACCGTCAGATCCAACAGACAGACCAACTCCACTTTGTACCAAGCTAATATGTGCATGTGAGTGAGCCCAAAAGGCTGAATCAGTGATTTAATTTTAAACCAATGTCATCATTTTCTATGGGGAAGCACCACACTCCACACAGCATTGCTTGAATAACTGACCTCGTTGGGTGGAAAATTTCAGGCTTGAATTATTACTTCAACATTACGTAATGTAGTGTACATCAGAAATCTATGCATTTGAGCTGTATCGCTGCAGAGGATTTTTTGTGTTTGTCTTTTAGCAGAAAGACAAATGTGTCCTGAGATGGTTTCATAGAAATGATGACAATGTTTCCAGACACTTGTGTTGAAATATTGACAAGATACTGTTACAAAATTGGAGATATTTGATAAATCTATTGAATTATTCTTAAAACATTTATATGGTGTTGTGGACCAGACCAAACCCCCACAAAATATTCAGAAGATAGTCCAGACACGAACGTTTTTTCTTATTTTAAAGTTAAACGTTAGGTGTTGCGTTCCAGATGCAGTTCGTTTGGTCAAACTACTGGTTTTGAAGTAAAAACACACTTTATTCATCCACTATAGTTAAAATACAGCAGAAGAAAGAAGGATTGGAATTAGTTAGCTATTGGAAAAATGATCAATAATAGCTTATTTTACTCCTAAACAGTAAGTGTTCCAATATAGTAACAACCCATAAACAATCCTTGGAAAAAGATAAATTCAGAAGACAGATCCCCTAGTATGGGGTTGCACGTGAGACAGAGAACCCCAAGGTTTTGGCTGTAACCAACTGAGGAAAATATAGCTTCCATTTCTTCAAGACCCCAATAACAATGGTTGAAAATGAAACTAAAGATCCTGGTTCTGTGGGAGTTTGACCGTACCCATTCAGGCTGCATCTGTTGTTGCAACTTTTTAAAAAAAAAAACACCCCAAGACCCCTCAAACTGTTTACTCAAGTGATTCTGGTAGACTGCTCGTACCTCGGCCTAAGAAACTCTCTCTTTAAAAAAAAAAGCCAGGACAGAATAATCTCTTAAAGCAATAGCATTGTCCCAATAGAAAAGTTCCTAAATTGAATTTATTACTTCAGATCCTTGCTCCATTTTAGCATAAGTTTTGTGACGTCTGGATTGACTGACATAACTGCGTGCGCCTTAAAGTTCATGTTTTTCATAATTTCTTTCAGTTGTGAATGGTTTGCTCACTCCTCTGACCACTGAGCATGTCTTTTGGCTGCCTTTATCTCAGAACGCTGTACTGATATTTATATAGGAGGCTGAGGCAGTGCCTACTTTAATGGTGGTCATCACTTCTGAAAATACTGCTGTTTATTAATGTTCAAATTTTTCTGCTAATAGGCAATTAAAAATAGTAACAAACACCTTCTACAAATGTGCTCTAAATGTCAACAGTAATTTTGTGTCTAGAGCCATAACTTCATCTTGCTGTTAAATGTGCGTAGGATGTTCAGTAAGTCCTTTGTCTCTTTTTTTGGTGTTGTTTAAAGCAGTCTTGGCCACGTCAGCTTGCAATTAAGTCCTCATAGAGCTATGGAACTGGTAAATTGTAAATTGTTGGCAAACGTGTCTTCACAACATAATGCTAATTATATTTAGAATATTTTTATTGTGGGTTATACTTTACAAATTGCTTAGGGTTTTCTAGTGTTAAATGGAAAAAAAACCTTGCATAATATTCGTTCATGTTGAAAGTGCTTGACACAAAGTATTTTTAAGCCAAGTGACTTTTATGCAGACAATTATAGAAGCTTTCCAAAGCCATCAATGTAGTGATGAAATTAAATGACTTGTCTTTTGGTTGTAATGAAGGGAGGAATGTTGTTTGGGAGATGGAGAGAAATTGCTGTTACTTTTTGAATTGAATCTTCATTTCTTGTTTAAAACAGGAAAATGGGGTTTTGTTCTATCATCTCCCCAAAGCTTGGAAATTATGCATTTTAATCAGCTTTGGAAGATTTGTTTGGTTTCCATTGAAGCCACAAAATGTCAGCTAAGTTGAAAATCAGTTCAAGTCAGTCAGAACCTTATACCCGCCATTTTGTTGGCGATACTCTACTATGAATTGCCATAACCTTAGCTTTTTAAAACTTCAATAAATGTGCAAACAACAGATGAAAAGATGAATTTTTAAAATCTAAACAGGAAGTTTAATCTGCAATATTTATTTGAAATTTATTGGAAGCAAGTATTCAACATAAGTCAGTAATGAATTGATAAACATTTTAGCATTCACAGATGAACAAGGCCAAACTTGTTGACCCTTGTCTAGTTTGTAAATTGTGATTCTTTTTATTTAAAAGAAACCCTAACAAAGCACTTGGATTCAGTTTGAAAAATCAATCGCCAAATTTGAAGCCTCTAGTGTAAGATATTACTTAAAAAGTCAGTGCAGAACACTAAGTAATATTTACAGAGTAGTTAACTTCGAACTGCAGATGTGATCTGTAAAAAATGCAAAAGAATAACTATCTCAAAAGCATTCTGTATTAGCAACACACTTTCTCATGTGAAAGTGACCTAAACTGTTTACAGCCCTAAAGTTTGAATCAAATTTGTGGTTAATTATACCATAACAATTTTTGGGTAATGCATCTGTTGGACTGCTTCCCATTAGTTGAGTTATATTCATTTTCAGGGTCCCTTAATAAAATCACAGTTTTCCATATAAAATGCCAACATTGTTGGCTGTAATCCCTGATTTTACAAATAATTCCGCATCAATTTTGTTCTTTTTTTAAATGATCATAGTTGCTGCTTGCTTCTGAGGTGACAATGCCAGCCCTTCCTTCTGATAATAGCATTTATTTTAACTCTTTTGGATCTTACTATGTTATTGCTAAACTTCTGAGGCCCACTCATTGTATATCGATTAAAAAAAGTTTTGCTGCTGAATCCCTTCGAATAATTTGAAGCAGTCTGAGATGGTAATACTGATCACTGTTTGAAATTAATGCTATCGTTAAGGTACAGACCTGAACAAAGCAATCAACCCCTTTTTGTGTTTTGATTTGTTTTCTCAGACAAGATTGTGCTGATTCTCAACTTTGACAATTAAAATTAGAGTAAAACATTCATTTTGATGCTTATAGTGCAAGAATTAAAACCATGGAGGATAACTGGTTGTGTACAATATTTTGTATTCCAATCTCCTGAATAGGATTTTAATTCAGTATTATAGAATGAGAAGAAAACATACATTGGTTAATTTTATATTTTTAATCTTGTATTGCTTTTTTAAAAAAATATCATAAAGTGAAAGGAGCCTTCAAAATAATTTTTTTGTTAATGCTTACCTTTCAGTCATTGAATCAGTGGAAAATGCATTTATTGTGAGACTGCAGTTGACACACTGGGCAGCAGTCCGCAACACTTCGGTGGGTTTCATAAAAATAAAGTTGTGACAGTGGCTTGTGATTTAGAGTTTGCAAGAACCTGATCTTGTCTTGCTAAAATACATAATGCATTTCATACAAAACATAACAAGAAGTCCCTCGAATTACTGTTGTGATTTTGGAACAAAATCTTGAAGTTTGAATGCTTTGGAATTATGTAATACAAGTTTCTGCTGGTACACTGAGATACCCTTCTGTGTATGAACTCACCAATAACAGACTCTGTTTAGTCCATGCCTGATGAAGTCTCTTAGAAATGTCAGAAGGCACGACATGTACAAAGGATTACTTTGAAATGTAGTGACTGTTATGCTGGAAATGCAGAAATAATTCTGTGCCAAACACAATTCCTGCAACAAAGCAATGGAATGAATAAGTTGCTATCATTTATCTGAACCACCAGGAGAGGAAAATGGATAAGAATTCTGTATTTTTTACTACAGATACATAGCATATCTCAAGTGTAGGGGCAGCAGTGTCAGGTGTGAGGTGCTGTTATTTTTAATTTATTTTAGTTTTTTAAGTTATTTTAGTAACTGGAAACATAGAGACACCAGGGAACTCGTGCACTTATGCAGGTTTTTTGGCCAGTATTTAGAATCCTCGAGTCATACAGCATGGAATCAGACCCTTCTGTCCAACTTATCCATGCTGACCATGTTTCCCAAACTAAACTAGTCCCATTTGTCTGCATTTGGCCCATATCTGTGTAAACCTTTCCTGTTCGTTTACCTGTCCAAATGTCTTTTAAATGTTGTAACTGTACGTGCATCTACCACTTCCTCTGGCAGTTCATTCCATATACAAATCACCCTCACTGTGAAAAATCTGCCCCTCTGGTTCCTTTTAAATCTTTCTCCTCTCCCCTAAAATATGCCCCCTAGTTTTGAACTCCCCTACCTTAAGCACAAGACCTTTGCTATTCACCTTATTCATGCCCCTTGTGATTTTATACCAGTAATTTATCCACCTTCAGACTTTTCAGCTTTGTCAGCATCATCTCCTTAGTGATGGCCACTCCACTCACCTCTATACCTGAATCATGGAGTTCCAGTAAATTACTAGTGGCTTCTACTGTGAAGATTTATTAAGAGTCAACCACATTGCTGTGGATCCTGAGTCACACGTAGGCCAGACCAGTTAAGGATGGCAGTTTCCTTCTTAAAGGACATATGTGAATAAGCTGGGTTATTCTGATAATTGACAATGGATATATGGTCTTAGTTCCAGATTCTTAAAATTGAATTTAGATTCCACCATCTGCTATGGTGGGATTTGAACCTGGGCCCCCATAACATCACCTGTGTCCCCGGATTAACAGTCCTGTGATTAATACCACTAGGCCATTGCCTCCCTGTGTTTGCAGCCATCATGGTTATTAGTGGAACTTGGATTTAAGTAGTAATTGGAAGTTTCGCAGCTTAATTTAAAATGTAAAATGAGAAGCCACAGAAGCAACTGTTTTGAGACTGAGATATAGAATAGATCGTTGAATCCTTACAGTGTGGAAACTGGTCCTTCGGCCCAACAAGTCCACACCGACCCTCGGAGCACCCACCCTAACCCATCCCCCTATAACCCACCTAATCTACACATCCCTGAACACGAGGAGCAACTTAGCCTGGCCAATCCACCTAGCCTGCACATCTTTGGACTGTGGGAGGAAACCGGAGCACCCGGAGGAAACCCACGCAGACACAGGGAGAATGTGCAAACAGTTGCCAGAGGGTGGAATTGAACCTGGGTCCCTGGCGCTGTGAGGCAGCAGTGCTAATCACTGTGCCACCGTGCCACCCCTAAAAAAGCATCTCTTTTTTTTTCCACAACATTGTCCTGACCCTTTTGAAGATTCTTGTCTCCTGTCAGTATCTTTTAGCAAATCAAAGATGGCTTGGCTTGGACCAGTGTGAATACTTGCTATTATAGTGTCATTCTGTGATTGGATGATGGGATGTGATGGAGTGTACTGCTGGAAATTATTGCCTTTAGCCATTTATACTGTACCATTTCCTTGCTCTGCTCTGTCTAATGACTGGACTGAGAACTTTTTCAAGTCCTGTGGTTAAAAAAAAACAAATTTAAATTGGGATTCAAATACAGATAGCGTTCCACTGAGTGCTCTCGATACATCAAGTTAATCATGATTGTGATGGTAAAACGACGAATAGATGATCTAATCGAATCAAATAAAGTCCTTAAGTGGCCTGACAGGATACTTGATGGTGAATGCTTCCCTTTACTTGGAGAGTCCAGAACTAAGGTTAATAATTTCAAAATATGGATCGCCATTTAGGACTGAGATTTCTTGAGTCAGGATTGTGAACCTTTGGAATTCTGTTTTGCTTATGGGCTATGCATATTATGTCATCAAATGTGTATAAAGACGGAAGTTGACCAAATTTTGGATGTCAAAGAGAATCAAGGGATATGGGGACAGAGCTGTGTGATCCAGCTAAGATATAAAATCAGCCATTGTCTTAAAATGTCAAGTTCAAAGGACTCCAGCATCTGCAGTACCTTTTATCTCACAGGACTATGTTGCCTGTTTCTGCTACTATTTGATATGTTTTAGAAAGAGCCATACCTAAACACTGGCAGAATTCAGTTCGAATATAAAGTGTAGCTCTGTATTCCGAAGTTAAGGCAATTTTCACTGTGTTTTAGGCAATGCGTTTCTTACTAAGCCTATGATATCTTGTAATTGGTGAATTGAGAATGGGGTTTGTGCATTCTCTGTCACATACTTTTGTTAATTTAATAAATCCTCATGATTCTCTTTCCTAGAATAGTTTGAGTTCTGTGTAATGCATAACCAGAAAGCCCATTTTCTGTGAACCATAAATAAGCTTTTATTTTGACGTTTGATCTTAAGACTGAAAATATTGGGTGGAAAAAGAGAATATTCATGTCTTTTTTGAGTCAAAAGCAACCATAAGGGAACTTTTGACTTTAATGTGGTAAGTAACAGGAGAGTAAAAAGTGTGGTCAGATCTACAGCTGGGATGAACACTGGTGAAAGTCTGTGTACTTACAACACAGTGCAGATAGATGTCTTTTGTTTCCAGCAAGAAGCAGGCATTTTAACCCGATTTCCACCAACTGGGATGAAATTTATTTTGAGGTTTTATCTTGAACTTGTAAATTTGCTTTAGGGGAATAATTAAGAAAGAAAGCAAAGGACTTGGACCTGCATTGCACCTTTTGTGACTTCAGGACATCTTAAAGCACATAAATCTGGCTTAAAGTCTCTTCTGAAAGACATCGCCTCTGACAATACTGCGCTGGAGTTTGGTTCAATCCTAAAATGAATTAAGCAAATCATAAAACAGAGCTATTTCTCAACCTGAAAGAATAATCAATGTAAAACTGGAATTTTTTTATGTTCAGTAAGTTAAAATGACAAGACCATAAACTTGTTTGATGCTAAATTTCCATGGCAGCTTCATTGGTATTAGTTTAACGAGGAATATTGTGAATGAATAGCTAATGCTTACAAAGATCAGCTATCTGAGACTTGAGATGTGTTTATTACTGGAGTGTCTTGTGATATACACTAGGCTTTACTGCTGTTTCATTTGGTAAATTAAAACTCACAGGCGGAATTCTAAAGCTCTCATTAATCTTTTGCTCCAGTTTTGGATTACTTGTGGTGCTGCAGTTGCTGTCAGCACTGTGGACAATCTATGCCAGTTAGTTGAAACAAATCAGATTAATATTAATCCTTTTTAATACTGCTGCTCATAATATAGTCATTAGGTGACTTGAAACTAATCCTGCCCACCTAACCAGGATGATTTATTAAATACACATAGCAGATTACACATAATACAGCCTTGTATGAACAGGCATCAAATAAATGCACCCATCATCTCTGTTTTTACTGGTGGCTTGAATAATGTACATTTTGCATTTGTGGGTTTATATGGAAACCCAAGTGTATGATACTGCACAAGATAAATTCTGTGACGATGATTAATTTTAAATTGGTCTGTATCCTGCATAGTCCTGACCACGAAGGTAAAATACTGAACTCACCAGTGTAAGTGATTTGAGCTTCCAGGTAATTGGTCAGTTTGTTTTAAAAATAGTAAAATTGGAATTTGCTGTTGGAAAAATGGTCACTGTTTTCTACTGTTGCTAATTTATCCAGGCACTTTCTGGCGCCAGCATCAAAATTCACAGAGGGAAAGCATACATGTGAGCTTGCCATGAAGCTTACTAGAGAGCTTTAACCATATTCAGTTCATTTGTGCTCTGCTTTTATTGGTCATTTCTAATGCAGAAATACTGTCTACATCTAAGTCTGCTGTGCACGGTTGAGGATTCTCACAATCCCACAGGCATGCCATTAGTGGGCCTGAAGGGACTGAGCAGGTGAAACAAATAAGGAGGAAGTTATTGCACAGTTGTGGATACTGGAACTTATCAGAACTGGTGTGAAATGTTGTCAGAGCTGGAGCATGTGGGGATTTTCTATGCAAACTACAGCTGTGGTTAAGTGAGAGCATGAGGAGCACTGGGAATTGCTCCGTTTGCTGCTGCTTGTTTCCCCTCTTTGCACGATAAGACATCCGCTGTATGTAAGCCAATGAAGCATAAAATGTTTCATTATAAAAAATGACCATCTATCACATAGCAATATAATGGGGGCCTGTAAAAGACATTAACTGTATGGTTTGCCTGACATTTTAATCCGTTAGAATAATACAGCTTCTGTTTCAAGCATGCAGCATAAAAAATGAATCCACTGTGCAAGAAAACAGGTGGCAGTTTGGAGGACCATGTTCTTTTTCTGTCTCCTCTCTGGTTAACATTATGTTTCACATCCTTTTATGCTGTTCCTGCGTTGTCCAGTATACTTGACATATTTTTGCTGGTCTTTAATTCTTGTGGCTGGACAGGTTGGTAGTCTCTGTGTATGGAATTTAGAATGTATTATGGTTAGCCTTTGTGAAAACCACAACAATATCTTGACATGATCCACTGAGATTAAAATATTGCGAGATTGAAGTATGTGAAGGGTGAGGTAGATTGGTGGCAAGGGAAGAGAGAGCCACCTGCCTAGCATTGCATTAGATTTCTGTATTTCAGTAATAATTATGAATATGCACATTTTTAAATTATTGGATAGTAACATTAATAGATGCTAAATGTTTAGAAATGTTTTCACTTCAGTTCCCCCATTTTTGTGGAATTATTGCTCCACGGCATTAAGTTGGGGTCTCCAGTTTTTCTGTTGGAGTGCTGAAATGTTATAGACTGTTTGAATTGTGTGAAATTTGTCACCAACTAAGTTTTATTGCACAATTAATCTTGTGGCATTTTGAAGTGCCACCAATTTCTGTTTCGTTATGTAGGAAGGCGAGTAGTTGCTCCTTTATTTGAATGAGCAGAATTTGGAAATTTCCTAATGGTCAGTTAAGATGCTACCCAAGTGCTGCTTTTCCCAATAGGAAAAACCAGAGCAATCTATTTCACCATCCAGCATTTGAAATACTGAACTGTATTTTGTCTTTTCAAACTGGAGGTGGATAGATAATAAACACCATGGACGTGGGGAACAAAAGCTCTGGCATACATGTGTATTGGTATTGAATATTAAAAGTGTTTACTCTCCCACACTATTTGGCATGCCAATACAGAAAAGCTTACAGTTTAAACTGTGCCTTTCTTGACACCATGACATCTGAAAGTGGTTTAAACCAGTGAAGTACTTTGGACATGTAGTTGCTGTTGTAATTTTGTGCACAGCATTGTGATACAAATGGCATTGTGATAATGGTCAGATAATCTACTTCTAGATATTGATGGATATAAATACTGATCAGGATTCAGGGGGAAAATTCCTCTGCTCAACGCAATAGTGTCATGAGATATTTTATGTATACTTGTAGGCAAGGCTTTGATTTTACATTTAATTCAAAACATGGTACTTCAGATTGTGCTGCACTGCAGTAATAATTAACTGGAAGGTCAGCACGGATTATGTGCTCAAAAGTCTAGGAGGTCCACAAGGTGCTCTGTTCCAATATTGCCGTCACTTTTGGTCAATTTACCAAAAGGTGTGCAGAAATATTTTTTTCTCACCGCTGTTGTTAAAAACATCTTTTCCTTTTGGGCAAATATATGTTCTATACTTTGTGCCTACCTCTGATGACTGCTTGGTACAGGGAGGTGGTATTACACCTTTATTTTTTAATTGATTCATGGGACATGGCATTGCTGTCTAGGTGGCCTTTTTTTGCCAATCCCTAACTGCCCTAGAGAAACTGTTGCGCTCATGAATGTGTACTAACACTCACTGCTGGTAGGAATGGAGATGCAGGATTTTGACGCAGCAACAGAGGGTGACTGACGATGTAGTTCCAAGTCAGGATGGTGTGTGGCTTATTATAGACATGATGGTTGTTATTTGACTGTCTTGTCCCTTCTTTGTTTTGAGCAGACTGTTTTCTTGATTTCTAACTCTGAAATTCTTTTCCAAAATTCCTTGTACTCCACTGTATGTCTTTTTCTCTGTCTGACTTCTATCATCTCCATCTTTATAAACTGCCCCAAAATTTACTTTTTAATCCATGACTTTGTAAAATTTCTTAATTTTTAAAATTTCTTAATATTTCTTGAATCATTTTTAGCTGCTAAAATGGGCCTTGGGATGGTTATAGTATTCTGTAAATGCATGTTTTATTAAGTGGACTTTAAAGTTTTCAAAAGTAGGAATTTTTTTTTGTGAATTGCAATCACTACATAATCCTAAAAGCCTGCAAACTGCAATTAGTTTTAGTTCACATAATATTTCACACTTGGCAATGTTTTATGTGACTTGCAATATGGAAGTCTTTATATCCTGACCGTAAATATTTAGAACATTAAAAACGTTTCGATGTCGCTATGTAATTTGCGTATAAAATTGTCCTGTTGAAAGGCAGTATACTAAATTGATGAGATCTATTAAAATCAGCTGCTAAATTGTGTTATTTAATGGCTTTTCAAATTGTGCCAGGGAAATCTTAAATGTTTTGCTTTGTGAAGAATGGTTGTGGGCATATGGTTTTAATGAAGTGCACGAGAAGTATGTTGGACAGTTGCTAATGACAGCTGTCAGAGTGGCTAGTTTTCTTTAGGTAGCAAAGTCCTTCAATATTGAACAGTCACGACCAGAAACAGGATTCTGGTATCAGTCAAGGCTTTTGAAATAAATGATCAGCACTCCAGACAAGAACTGGTGGTGTCACCAAATGGTGAGGTTGCAGATTGAGTGTCTGCATATCCAGCACATACCATTATTGTGCAGCATGTCACAGATGTGGGCATTATAACCAGTTTCACTTCTTTTCTTGACAGTGACGCTCTCCACCATTTTCTTCACACACTTGGCAGTGGAAATCTGAAACTAGCCTTCCTTTTTGTCCGGATTCCTGGTCTTGCACCCCCCGCAGCCCCCCCCCCCCGACACACACACACACACAAAATAGGGTCTTGAGTCTGTGTCAGCTGAAATGTCATCAGTTGAATGCAAGTATTCAGGGATATGGAATCAAGTATGTATCAACCGCAATCCAGATTTAATGGCAGAACTGGCTTGAGGGGGTTTGTTATGTAGTTGTTTTCCTAGAGAGGCACACACTTACCCCATTACCACGTGGTTACCATGTCACTAGCCAACCACCAGAAGGTTCTTGAATGATGAAAATTTTCTCTCACAATCCTATACCTTATTTTTCATGTGGCTTAGATTGGGAGTTCAGCATACTTCTACTTCAGCCTTTGCCCATATGTGTTTTCTGGTCATGCATCAGAGGTTGAAGGCGAACACAGAACAGTACAGCACAGTACAGGCCCTTCGGCCCACGATGCTGTGCCGAACTTCTATCCTAATCCTAAGGTCTATCTAACCTCCACCCCTTTATACTGTCATCCATATGCCTATCTAGTAGCTGCTTAAATGCCCCTAATAAGGCCGACTCCACTACCCTCTCCGGCAATGCATTCTACGCCCCTACCACTCTGAGTAAAGAACCTACCTCGACCTCTGACGTCTCCCTGATATCTACCTCCACTCACTTTAAAACTATGCCACCCGTAATAGCTACCTCCACCCTAGGAAAAAGTCTCTGGCTGTCCACTCTACCTGTACCTCTGATTGTTTTGTACACCTCTATCATGTCACCTCTCATCCTTCGTCGTTCTAAAGAGAAAAGCCCGAGCACTGTCAACCTTTCCTCGTAAGACCTTCCCTCCATTCCAGGCAACATCCTGGTAAATCTCCTCTGCACCTTTTCCAAAGCTTCTACATCTTTCCTGTAATGAGGCGACCAAAACTGGACACCACAGTCCAGATGTGGCTGAACTAGGCTTTTGTATAGCTGGAATATAACTTCACGGCTCTTGAACTCAGGTCCTTTATTAATGAAAGCCAGCGCACCATACGCCTTGTTAACATCTCTAGCCACCTGGGTGGCAGCTTTCAGGGAACTGTGGACATGAACCCCAAGATCCCTCTGCTCCTCCACACTGCCAAGAATCTTTCGGTTAACTCTGTATTCTGCTTTCGAGTTTTTCCTTCCAAAATGAATCACCTCACACTTTTCAGGGTTAAACTCCATCTGCTAATTCTCAGCCCAGCTCTGCATCTTATCAAAGACCCTTTGTAACCTAGAACAGCCTTCTGCACTGTCCACAACGGGACCCACCTTCATATAGTCCACGAACTTACTAATCCACCCTTCCCCTCCTTCATCCAAATCATTTACAAAAATCGCAAATAGAAGAGGACCCAGAACAGCTCCTGATGGTACACCACTCATAATTGAGCACCATGTTAAATATTTTCCATTCACTACCGCCCTTTGTCTCCTAAGGGTCAGCCAATTCTGAATCCAATCTGCCACATTTCCCCCTGTCCCATGCCTCCTTACTTTCTGCATGAGCCTACCATGGGGAACCTTATCAAATGCCTTACTTAAATCCATGTACACCACATCCACTGCTCTACCTTCATCCACGTGTTTGGTCACCTCTTCAAAGAATTCAGTAAGGTTTGTGAGGCATGATCTACCCCTCACAAATCCATGCTGACTATCATGAATCAAACTATGCCGATCCAAGTGATCAGAAATCCTATCTCTCAGAGCCCTTTCCAATAATTTGCCCACCACTGACACAAGACTAACTGGCCTGTAATTTCCGGGGTTATCCCTATTCCCTTTGTTGAACAAGGGAATGACGTTTGCCTTTCTCCAGTCTTCGGGCACTATACCCTTGGACAGCAAGGACGAAAAGATCATCGCCAAAAGCCCTGCGATCTCTTCCCTCACTTCCCACAGAATCCTTGGATAAATCCCATCAGGCCCGGAGGGCTTATCTATCTTCAAGTTCCTCAAAATTCCTAGTACATCTTCCCTACTAACATCAACCTCCTCTAGCCTACCAGCCCCTTTCACACTGTCCTCCTCGACAACTATGTCCCTCTCAGTTGTGAATACTGAAGAAAAGTATTCATTAAGGACCTCTCCCATCTCTTTAGGCTCTGTGCACAAATTCCCTTTACAATCCTTGATCAGCCCTACCCTTTCTCTGGTCATTCTCTTATTCCTCACATTCGTGTAAAAAGCCTTGGAGTTTTCCTTGATCCTATCTGCCAAGGTTTTCTCATGCCCCCTTATAGCTCTCCTAAGCCCTTTCTTCAGCTTCTTCCTTGATAACTTGTACCCCTCTAGAGCCTTTTCCGTTCCTTGTTTCCTAAACGTTATATAAGCATCCTTCTTCCTCTTAACCAGTCGTTTGACCTCTCTTGAGAACCAAGGCTCCCTCCCTCAACCACATCTTCCCTGCCTGCTAGGGACAAACATATCGAGCACACACAGTTTGCATTCCTTAAACAATTTCCACATTTCAATAGTGCTCTTCCCTGACAGCATCTGTTCCCATTTTAAGTTACCCAATTCTTGCCTAACTGAATTGTAATTACCCTTCCCCCAATAATAAACCTTACCCTACTGTATGTACCTATCCTTTTCCATGACTATTGTAAAAGTAACAGAGTTATGATCACTACCACCAAAACGCTCTCCTACCAACAGGTCTAACACTTGGCCCGGTTCATTGCCAAGCACCAAATCCAAAGTGGCCTCTCCTCATGTTGGCCTGTCAACATAGTGTGTTAGGAATTCTTCCTGAACGCACTGGACAATATTCGTTCCATCTAAACTATTACAACTATAATGTTTCCGATCAATATTTGGAAATTTGAAGTCACCCATGACTACAACCCTGTGACTTCTGCACCTTTCCAGTATCTGCCTCCCAATCTGCTCCTCCACTTCTCTGCAACATTAGGGGGTCTCTTTTAAAAAAAAAACCCTCAACAAAGTGACTGCTCCTTCCTTGTTCCTGACCCCAACCCAAACTGACTCTGTAGACATATCATTCTCGAACTGCCTTTCAGTAGCTGCTATACTAGCCCTGACTAGCAATGCCACTCCCCCACCTCTTTCTCCACCCTCCCTATTTCTTTTAAAGCATCTAAATCCCGGAACTTCCAACAACCATTCCTGTCCCTGAGTTACCCAAGTTTCTCTTAATGGCCACAACATTGTAGTTCCAAGTACTGACCTATGCTGTTAAGTTCGTCCGCCTTATTTCTGATACTTCTAGCATTGAAGTATACACACCTCAAACCATTCCTGTGTTTACAATTATGCTCCATGGACCGCATTTCTTTATTAACAACCTCACTCCCTGTGTGTCTGTTGGAAGGCTGAATACCTCATCCTCTGAATTGCAAATCTGGTTCCCCACCCCCTGCCAATCTAGTTTAAACCATCCCGTATAGCTTGAGCAAACCTCCCTCCCAGGATATTTGTGTCCTTCCAGTTCAGGTGCAACCCGTCCTTACTGTACAGGTCCCACCGTCCCCAGAATATGCTCCAATTATCCACATAACGGAAGCCCTCCTTCCTGCACCAACCCCGTAGCCACATGTTTAGCTGCGCTGTCTCCCTGTTTCTTACTGGTAGTAATCCAGAGATAAATACCCTGTTTGTCCTGGACTTCAGCTTCCAACCTAACTCCCTGTACTTGTTTTTCACATTCTCTGCCCTTTTTCTACCTATGTCTTTGGTACCAATGTGTACCATGACTGCTGGTTGCTCACCCTCCCCCTTTAAGGATCTTGAAGACGTGATCCGAGACATCATGGACCCTGGCAACATACCATCCGTTCATCTCGTTTGCATCCACAGAACCGCCTGTCTGTGCCTTTTACTATTGAATCCCCCTCTCCAATTGCTCTCCTATTCTCCCCTCTTCCTTCTGTGCCACAGGGCCAGGCTCAGTGCCAGAGACCTGTCCGCTATGGCCTTCCCCTGGTAGGTCCCCCCCAGCCACCCCTGCCCCACCCCCACCCCCCAACAGTATCCCAAAATGGTACACTTATTATTGAGAGGAATGGCCAAAGGAGATTGCTGCACTGTCTGCCTGTTCCCTTTCCCCTTCCTGACAGTCACCCAGCTACCTTTTTCCTGTACCTTAGGTGTGACCACCTCCCTATAACTCCTCTCTATCACCCCCTCAGCCTCTCGAATGATCGGGAGTTCATCCAGCTCCAGCTCTGATTCCCTAACGCAGTCTGTGAGGAGCTGGAGTTGGGTGCAGTTCTCGCAGGTGAAGTCAGAGGGGACACCAGCAGTGACCCTTACCTCCCACATCCTGCAAGAGGAGCATGCAACTGCCCTAGCTTCCATTCCCTCTACTCTAGATTTCCTGTAGAATTATAAAGAGGTTTTACCTTACCAACCCTCCACACAGTCTTTTTTTTTGGTTAGAGGAGGAGGATGGGTGGGAGACACTACATATGTAGCGTTCTGGGTTTAGCTAATGCCCAAATATGTCTTGTTGGTTTCAGTAATTTTAAATTGGTAAATTACTGTTAAATCTGATGTTGCAGCTAAGCTGTAAAATCATTTCAGCCCTTTTTCCCTCGACATTAACTTTCAGAAATGTGAGCTCTTATTAGAGAATGCAATACTCAGTAAACAATTCAATGATTTTAGTGTATAGTCACAGCTGATTAGCAAGCAGTAGCTCCACACACCATTTGGCATTTACTGCTGTAGCTGTCAAAGGGCAAAGCAGGTTAAAGTAGAGTTTGCAGCTATTTATTCACATGGATTTTGTTTTTTTCTCTCTTTCTTTTGTTTGAAGATATTTTGATATTAAAGAGAGGATAGCATTGGAAATTAAAATCTGAACTGTGTAGCTTAAAGTTAAAATGAATGAATGGGAATGAAGATTTTCCTACTTCCTTGAACAGTTCACGTTAATTTCTCATCCATCCTTTCTTCTCTTTCCCTTCTACCAGCTACAGTCTCCCCTTTCCATAACTTCTCGTAACTTAACTGTGGAAGCATGTCAACATGGTATTGTGGCAATCTGTTTCAAATCTCCAGCCAAACCACCTATCTGGATGAACAGATAAGAAAGATGAAATATGTGAATAATTTTCCTGGGATTGATAACAGCAGGGGTAATATGCTGATGTTTTCTTTTTGGAAAATATAATTGAAATTTGTAACAAATGTATTCTGCGCTAAAAAAATTAAAATAAAAATGTGAATGTCATGTTATTTTTCCCAAATTTGATCGCCTGAAATTACAGAACTAAGCTAATATCTTGACCAAAACATTTCTTCCAGAATATATTTCTTAGTTCCAAATTCTGTGTTCAATCCTTGTATTGCTTCACAGTTATTTTTCAAAAAAAAATTCCTATCTATTTATCTTGAAGAGTAAAATTCTCCTTGAAATTGGTAACTAATTCTCATTAATTGTCATCTTTCAACAGCAAAAGACTTCATTTTTCTGCAACATGGGATTAATTAGCTGTGAGGAAAATCCTTGGCATTTTCTTAGTGATTTGGTGCCTCCTTATTCCAATCTGTCTGCATTTTGTATCTTTGCCACAGAGTCCTCTCCTCAATAAAAAAAATTTAGGCACCTTCAAAAGTCTTCACGTTACTCTGTTGTCAAGTAGGTCCTGATGAAAATTGGAAATAAGAGAAAACTGCAAGTGCTGGAAATCTGAAATAAAGGCAGACAATATCAAACCAGTTTGTCAACGGTTTGAATATGAATGCTGGTTCATAACATGGTTGTACACCCTTTGCTGGAACCATTACATTGAATGAAGGATTGGCACTGGATGTGTTAAACATCACTTCCCTTTTACAGCTGCTGATGTGCATGCTATATGTTGCCCAGAAGATCACCCATAAATTATAGCTGTTTGGCCCATCATAGTTCTAGCAGCAAGACTTCAATATCCATTTGTTGCATCACCTTGCTGTTCATTATGAGCTCCATTAGACCACCAAGAGGTTGTGTTGACCACTGAGAGTAAGGAAGAATTTTCTGATATCAATACTAAATTGACCATTTTTAATCAACTTAGGGCTTGTTTTGCTCTTGAAATTTAATTTAAATAAATATTCTGTATATATCATTCGCTTGGCCCGTGAATCAAACATGTTATTATGTTACGTCCTCGGGTTAGAGGAATCTGAATAGCAGTAACCTGAGCACTAAACTGCCACTGGGAGATCACACCCAAATGCAAATGAAATTTGAAATTAAACATGTTTGATTGAGAAATTTCCAATGATAACATGGAGAATTTGTCTGCGTCTGTCTCTGCTTTTTCTCCTATCTTACCATATGCTCATTTGATTGAGGAGGCAGCTCCATTCCCACTAAACTGGTGAACCCAAATTTACTTGCATTGTAAACAATTTTCTCACGTCAGGAGTATCTGCACCCTTCTTTTCAAAGCTGCTGTAACCCTTTTCATCAAATTTCCTCCTCAATTCTTCTGTCCTTGGAAACCATCCCAATCAAATAACCTGTCATAGCAAAATAGCAAAATACCAAAATATCTCCAATCACCTTGGCTTCCCAAGTCTTTAAATACATTATTGTGTCTCAAATCCATGTTCATTTCTCCAGTGCCATTGTGTTTAAGTACTAGAATATAAAAATTAAATATTGTTATCGTTTTGCTACCAAAAGATCTATGCTTGTTCCTCATCCATTTCTTAATTACATGTTGCCTGTTGTGACATCATCTGAAGATGTCAGGTTGTATATATTCACATATATAATATATACACCCACAGCACCCATATCTGCCTCAGCACGCCATCTGTGTTGATGCTGTTCTGATTACCCAGAGCTGAACTGAGCGAGTTGCAGTTTCCTTGAATTGCATATCTCGGCATTGCCTTGGCCTCACTGCAAGCTCTGTTCTTTTGTCAACAGTTCCATCTCCCTTACTACCCATAGCAAGCTAAACCACATTGTAGTAAATCTTGATACAGGTAGTTCTGCTATAATGTGTGTTTCGTTAACACGAATTGGTGTAACACAATTGATGAATAGTGGATGCAGTTTGCGTAAAGCAAACCTTCTACTGTACAGATTTTCTACAGCAAATTCCCAACAATGCAACTTTTTATGATGGCTTTCTATAGCGCGAGGTCACACGAGAGCATTGCTGTCGTATTATAGGAGAACTATTTGACCTTGACTTAATAGTCCTTCCCTGTATCGTCTCCATCAACGAGACCACCTACTTATTACTGATGTAATGTTGTCCCTTGCCTTTGGTTAAACACTTTAAGACATTTTCCTATGTTAAAGATGCAGTATTGTTGTGATGTTGCTCTGGGTCATTGACTCAGCACTCTAATCCAGTTATCCACAAAAAGGTTGCGGCTGATGAAGGCCTTGATTGAGAATGAATAGGCAATCTGAAAAGAAATGTAGTGGGCAATAATGATTCTTGACATGGCAGCATTTGAATGATTGGCATTAGTGGGGGCTAGCTAAGATATTTCCCCACGGTTGATATTCAGCTGGCAGTTGTTGGTTGATGACTGAGGAGCAAGGGGTTATTGCTTTTGAGGAGGTGACTTTGGCGAGTGCCAACAGAGGCATAGAAGATAGGTGTGGAATTAATCACAGGACATTCAAGCTGAGTGAGGTGTTAAGAGAGTTGGAAGGTGGAGGAATCATGATGGGTTAAGGCAGTGCTTGTTAAGTGCCCAAGAGACGACAAGTTGAAGACAACATGATGCTATGGTAGTGTCCCTATCTCTGAGCCAATATGTCTGTGTTCAAGTCCCACCTGCCCCAGACAACTGTGAGAACATGGCTGGTCAGGTTGATTAGAAATATCTAGATGTGTCAAGAGGAAGGGCTGGCAAGGAACAGGTGGGCAAATATAGGAGATAGAAACAATAGGCTAGATTCTGCAGTGGCATTCAAAATATCCATGTGATTGGACACAAGAACTTTGTGTTATAGAAAGTTGCCAGAAATATGATTAGATGCATTTTTGTCATAAATTGATGAGATGAATTAAATTGAAGAACTCAAAACAGAAACCTCGGGCATTGTGGTTAGGTTCAGTTAATTAGTAGACAGCATAGGGGAATCACAGGTCTTGTTTGGGTGCAATTTTGGAGAAGGGGTGGATCCAGAGATTGTTTGAAGAAAAATATCTGTGGGTGCGCTGCTTTACAAGCGCTGGTTTTCTTTGTGGTAATGACAAGAGAAGGTGGAAGTATTTCTGTCTGGCCAGGCTGATTTATCAGCTGATGATTTCATTGCTAATAATAAAAATAAACTTTATTTGACTCTGATCTACATCGATTAGTGACCTGACATGGAGTGGTTAATGTTATTTGCTGTTACAACCTAGACATTTGGATCCTTCCCAAGTGCATTTCAATAAGTATTTTGACACTCTGGCTATAAAATAGTCAAAAAGAATAACTGAATTGTCCACTACAGACTTACATTCTTGAATGGTACTGGCTTTCTGTTTTCTGTTCACTACAATTTGAAATAAGTAATTCTCCTCTGAATGACAGTATATCCTGCTGTTCAGGTCATTAATAATTTTTCAAATAGCAAAAACTCAAATATATCTATATTCTCTCAACGTTGGCATGGTTTGAAAAATGGAATGTTAGTAAACAAGTTGAATGAGTTATTGTCATATTGCTATCGTAGATATTGAATGCATGTTAAACTAGGGAAGGGCATTATCTTTATGGTTGAAGATCCAACAATTTACCATTTTCTTTCCAAACATCTTTAACATATTACACTGTGAAAAAGTTAAATAGATCATACGTAAAAACCAAAAAACATTGGTCTTTGATTTTGGTAAAACCAAACAACTGCTTGTTTCCATATTTTGACTAACAGTAAATGAAGAGATCTGTGGGGTCCAGTTGTTGTAATCAATCTGGATGGTTAGTTTTCAAACCTACAGTAGCTGATTACAGAAGCTGACTATTTGGTTAACCAATAAATAATATTTATGTTCTCCACACTCTTCCTCCCGTGTTTAATATAAAATTGCTGTTGGTTGTGATTGTGGTCGTCACTTAGAGGATGGTTGAAAAGTTGAAGTAGTTTCTGTAATTAGACCAGATGTGCAGATTCTAAATTTCTGTACATTAATATTAAATGTTAACAAAATAGGTGTTTTTCAATTGTGTTTTTGTTTCAAATATAGTTACATTTCGGTGCTACGGGCCCCCTTTTTTGTTTCATTTGGGAATTGAATTTTATTTACATGTTAGAATATTCCCCAAATTGTGCATTTTTGCCATTGTGGCTTCGCAGTCTCAAAGCAGCTGTGATTATATTTAATGCTGTAGTAGACTTGGAGGACCAAATGGCCCACTTCTCATGTTTTTTTGCACGCTTGTGTGAACATGCAATGAAGTGGTTTGGTTTGACTACGTTCCAGACAAGAAAAATACTCCCCCTTTCTTGAAAGCAAAACTAATAACATAAATGATATTTTGTAGGTAGCTTTACGTTGAAGTGTTTGACTCTGACTCTGTGATTGAGTTCCTTCACACGGCCCAATGAAGGAAAATTCATAAAGTAGTGACTGTTCAACATCTGCTAGTCTGTATTCCAGTCACAGCTATTTGAATACAGTATAGGATGAGCAGATGGTGCTGAGTTATCTGTAAAGCGTAGCTTTGCATGTTCCTTTTTTGATTTGTTAGATTTGAAATTTAGAAGTCCCAAAGCAGTGAGGTTCGAGTGTCATGCTCTTAACACCTTTGCTTTGTGGATTGAACATTCTTTGTAATGTTGGAGCTATTGCACACAATTGTAAGTATATAATATAGTGACCTGAGAAAAAGGATTGAGGTATTATGCGTAAAGATTGTATAGACAGAGAAACAGGACTGATTAAACAGCTGCTGTTTATCTAGTTGGAGCTTGTGAAGTGTTGTCACTTTTAGGTCAGGTTTGATTGTGGTTTCTCCAACAAATGACAGCATTATTGAGAGAGAACAAGGTCACCTAAAAGAGTAACCAAGGCAATCTCACGCAGGGTGTTGAGCAGTTGCTTTCATGACTGTGAGGATAATAAGAAAAGGAATATCATCTTTTAAGCATCAGTGACTACTCCAAATGTCAAACAGGTCACACGTCAATAGAAACGCTGCAAGATTTTTGGTAAAGTTTGGATTCTCGTGTGTGATTGTTAGTTCTTAAAAGATTGATTAATTTGAAACACGTGGTATAACTGATCAGGGCTTGATGTATGAGGCTAATGAATTTGCAATAAGGCTAAAGTTGACAAATAACCTGTGCTTATCTGGCCCCAGACAGTATATGCCAGAATTCATGTCTGGATGTTTTTTGTTTTGCTAGGATTGTACCTGATTTTGAATTTTGTAGATTTTCACAAGCAAATGCATAAATCGTTTTCATAATCTATTTACCAGTGTAAGAAAAATTCTCATCATGACGTGGTTTCTTGGGTGCAATAGTTTTCACACTGGTTGAATATTTGCTTTCATTGGTTTAATTTGATTTTGCAGAATGTATAAGAACGTGGAAGCTTAAATATGTTCAAAGGGCATTCATTTAAACAGCTCAATACGGCAACATGTAGCTGGGCTACATGAGCTGGGATTTAACTCTATGATGAATATAAGAAGTCTGTCTTTTGCTTAAAGCAAAAATTATAAGTGACTAGTGAAAAGGGTGGAAGGAGGAGTAGGGTCCAATTCATACTAGTTCTCATTAAGGTATATGTGGCTCATAAAATAGAAGAGAATTAGTGTTTTGGTTCATATATGTAATAACAATTGATTTTACCCAGAAATAAATTCAATTATAAATAGTATCAGGATTTGTGTGTCTGTTTGGTACTCCTGAAAAGGAGTCTTTTCAGAAAAGAATTCTTGTTTTATGATTTGTGCACTTTGCATTTTAATGGTGATAATTTTAGCTGTAGTTCAGAAATATCAGTTCAGTGGTTTCAACTTCTGTACAATTTACACAAGCATTATTTGCATTTCACTTAAACATTCTGTATTCGTGCAAGTTATTCTTTTGAGGCCGGATGTTTATCTGTCTTGTACTTTCTGCGTTGCTTCGTAACTCTGGACTCCGATTGTAATCATTTCTCAATCTCTTATTTTTGAATGTTTTTATGCTTATAATTTACTGCTGTCACTGGAATTTTAGCAAAGAAAAATTCATTGGATATGTTTGCCATTTTGATACCAATATATTATAATGTGTTGGTCTTAATTTATGGTCTCAGTTTGCTAACACCGTCTGAACCCAGCAATACTTCTGCTATACAGCTGAAAATATTTTATTCAGAAGCAAACCAGGTTTGGAAGGTAAACATGTGTCATCACTCTGTGAGGTACTTTCCACTTTGAAATATGTAACTTTCAGATGTGCATGATTATTGCATTAAGTTGTCATTAGTAAATCCTATTAAGAAGCTAGTGCCAGTTATAGAAATGTGCACTTGTTAATTTAGGTTCATGTACATTTTTTGAGTGTGATAAGTGGCCGGCTTATATTGCTAAGATAAATGTCTGGTTCTGTAAAAATTTAAATCACAATTTAATTTTCTATTGAACCTACATCAAAAGACAAACGTTATTTGAAATTAAAAATTTATTCTGCAGTAGAGTGAATGGGTTGAGTAGTCTCCGTTTTGCACTGTAGCCATTCAATGAAATTTGGAGTAGGAGTTTGAAGTGTAATAGTGTGGAATTAAAAATACTTTCCTTTTTTAGATGCTTCTTATCCAAGATACTTCTTTAAAATATCAGACGTCTGCCCCAATATCTTCCTATTTGACTTGTTAACAGTCCTGCAGAGGATCTTGGAATGTTTGGCGACTTTAAAGGCACAACCTAAAATCCAGTTGTTCTTGTTAATTATTGGCTCAGTTGTGATGCAAGTCTTCTCAGAGGAATGGGGAAAATAAGTGGATGTATAAACTCATAATGTCATCACATTATCAACAAGTGGCTAACAAGGGGATTAACGATAAGACTGCAGCTATTCTCATGATTGTGGGAAATGTACACTGTGAATACGGTATAAGAGGAAGATGATTTCTAATTTATTAGTGCCTGATTGCATGTTGTTCATTTAATCTTGAATTAGGCAAATAATGTAAAAGTATTCAAATAATTAGCACCTTCATGGTAATGTTCTGCGAATAGCTCATCATTGATTGAGAAATTGAGTGTTTCTCTTAATAAATGTTGCTGGACCTGCTGAGTGTTTCCAGCATTTTTGGATTCTGTTTCATGTTTCTGGGATTTGCAATATGTTCCTTTTGTGTGTTTGCGTCTGGTTCCACTGTTTCTGAGCATGAACATGTGAATTAGCAGCAGAAGTATCCATTCAGCTCCTTGAAGCTGCCCTATCATTTGATAAGATCATGGCTGATCTGATTGTGGCTTCAACTGCGCTTGGCTGACTGCTTCTCTGACCTTTGACTTCCTTGCTGGCCGAGACACTATTCAACGCAACCTTAAAAATATTTAATGACCATGCCTATATGTAGAGAAAAGAGTTCCACAGGTTCAGGAGCCTCAGGGATTAAAAAAAAAGCTTCCCCGTATCTTTTCTTAAATGGGAAAGCAATTCATTTTAAACTACATTCCCTAGTTACCGTTCAGGATCTTGCATATCAATAAACTTGTGCCTCGTTCTTCAAAACTCCTCTGGCTATAGACCCATCCTATCCAGCCTTTCCTCATAAGATGACCCCTTTATCCCAGGGACCAATCGAGTGAATGTTCTCGGAACTGCTTCCAATTCAGTTATGTCTTGTCTTAAGTCAGGAGACCAAAACGGTACACAGTTCTCTAGATGTGGTCTCACCAAATGTCTGGAGAAATTGTAGCATAAATCCCTACATTAATGTTCCGTTCATCTGACAATAGACCCCAGTGTTTCACCTGCCATCTTTATATCATTTGCAATATCTGTGTATTAACTTTTGTAATTAATGTACCAGGGCACCTAGATCTCTATGAATCAGTTGCACAGACTCTCTCCATTTAAATAATATGTTGCTTTTCAATACTCTGGCCCTATGTCTGGGCCAGAAGATCTGAGTTCGGGGATAAAATTGTATCAGAGATAAAAGGTACTGCAGATGCTGGAGAATCAGAGATAACAAGGCGTGGGGCTGGATGAACACAGCAGGCCAAGCAGCATCATAGGAGCAGGAAAGCTTGACGTTTCGGGCTGAGACCCTTCATCAGAAATGGGGGAGGGGAAGAGGGTTCTGAAATAAATAGGGAGAGAGGGGGAAGCAGATAGAGGAGAGGATAGGTGGAGTGGAGGCAGACAGGTTGAAGAGGCGGGGGTGGAGCCAGTAAAGGTGAGTGTAGGTGGGGGGGTAGGGAGGAGATAGGTCAGTCCAGGGAGGACGGACAGGTCAAGGGGGCGGGATGATGTTAGTAGATAGGAGATGGGGGTGGGGCTTGAGGTGAGAGGAAAAACAGGTTAGGGAGGTGGAGATGAGCTGGGTCGAACTCGTCCTCACCCTGAACAACTTCTCTTTCAATTCCTCCCACTTCCTACAGACAAAGGGGGTGGCCATGGGTACCCGCATGGGACCAAGCTATGCCTGCCTCTTTGTAGGTTATGTGGAACAATCCCTCTTCCGTACCTACACTGGCCCTAAGCCCCACCTCTTTCTCCGTTACATTGATGACTGCACCGGCGCCGCCTCGTGCTCCCACGATGAGCTCGAACAGTTCATCCACTTCACCAACACCTTCCACCCCAACCTGAAGTTCACCGGGACCATCTCCAACACTTCTCTCTCCTTCCTGGACCTCTCTGTCTCCATCTCAGGTAACCACCTAGAAACCGATGTCCATTTCAAGCCCACTGACTCCCACAGCTACCTAGAATACACCTCCTCCCACCCACTTTCCTGCAAAAATGCCATCCCCTATTCCCAATTCCTTCGCCTCCGTTGCATCTGCTCCCAGGATGAGACATTCCACTCCTGTACATCTCAGATGTCCTCATTCTTCAAGGACCGCAACTTCCCCCCACCACAGTGGTCGAGAACGCCCTCGACTGTGTCTCCCGCATTTCCCGTAACACATCCCTCACGCCCCGTCCCCGCAATAATAACCAAAAAAGAATCCCCCTCGTCCTCATGTACCACCCCACCAACCTCCGGATCCAACGCATCATCCTCCGACACTTCTGCCATCTGCAATCAGACCCCACCACCAAAGACCTCTTTCCCTCCCCACCCTTATCTGCCTTCCGGAGGGACCACTCCCTCCGCGACTCCCTTGTCCGCTCCACTCTCCCCTCCAGCCCCACCACACCCGGCACTTTTCCCTGCAACCGCAGGAAGTGCTACACCTGCTCCCACACCATCTCCCTCACCCCAATCCCAGGCCCCAAGAAGACTTTCCACATCAGGCAGATGTTCACCTGCACATCTGCCAATGTGGTATACTGCATCCGCTGTACCCGTTGTGGCTTCGTCTACATCGGGGAAACCAAGCGGAGGCTTGGGGACCGCTTTGCAGAACACCTGCGCTCAGTTCGCAACAAACAACTGCACCTCCCAGTCGTGAACCATTTCAACTCCCCCTCCCATTCCTCAGACGACATGTTCATCCTGGGCCTCCTGCAATGCCACAGTGATGCCACCCGAAGGCAGCAGGAAGAACAAATCATATTCAGCCTGGGAACCCTGCAGCCCAGTGGTATCAATGTGGATTTCACAAGCTTCAAAATCTCCCCTCCCCCAACCGCATCCCAAAACCAGCCCAGCTCATCTCCACCTCCCTAACCTGTTTCCCCTCTCACCTCAAGCCCCACCCCCATCTCCTATCTACTAACATCATCCCGTCCCCTTGACCTGTCCATCCTCCCTGGACTGACCTATCTCCTCCCTACCCCCCCACCTACACTCACCTTTACTGGCTCCATCCCTGCCTGTTCGACCTGTCTGCCTTCTCTCCACCTATCCTCTCCTCTGTCCATCCTCTATCCGCCTCCCCCCTCTCCCTATTTATTTCAGAGCCCTTTTTCCCTCCCCGATTTCTGATGAAGGGTCTCTGCCCGAAACGTCAAGTTTTCCTGCTCCTATGATGCTGCTTGGCCTGCTGTGTTCATCCAGCCCCACACCTTGTGATCTGAGTTCGGGCTCCACCTGCCCCAGATATTTGTCATAACGTGTGTGACGAGGTTGATTTAAAATATCGAAATTCAGTCCTCAGCACTGATTGCTGTGGTACGCCACTTGTTGCATCTTGTCAACCTGAAAATGACCTATTTATATGCCTGAGAGGTAGTAGGAACTACACATGCTGGAGAATCTGAGATAACAAGGTGTAGAGCTGGATGAACACAGCAGGCCAAGCAGCATCAGAGGAGCTCTT
>JAHRHZ010000071.1:24682584-24699281 GCA_024137785.1 Ginglymostoma cirratum
GCCAAGCAGCATCAGAGGAGCTCTTGGCCTGAAACGTCAACCTTCCTGGTCCTCTGATGCTGCTTGGCCTGCTGTGTTCATCCAGCTCTACACCTTGTTATCTCTATGTATATGCCTACTCTGTTTCCTGTAGCTAACTAAACCTCTACTATGTTACCCCTACGGTATGAACTCTTCCATTACATAGTAACCTTTTTATGTGGCAGCTTCTCAAATGCCTTCTGGAACCCAAGTACACAACATCTGCAGATTCTGCTTCATTCATGTTTTTGTTACTTTGTCAAAGAACTCTAATAAATTAGTCAAACTTGATTTCCTTTTCACAAAGCCATGTTGACTCTGCCTGATTACATTAAGATTTTCTAAGTACCCCGCTAAAGCCACCTGAAGAAAAGACTGCAGAACTTTGTCAATGATGATGAGCCAAATGATTAAAATTTTCTTCAGGATCAGGGCCAGCAAGCGATTGTAGTTGGTGCTAGTATCTGGACTTGAGACAGCAAGGAAGTCTCCCAGCCATAAATTAAGTAAGGGAACTCAAAGGCCAGTATCCAGGAGAGTATACATCCACCTCCATCTTGTTTGGGGCAGTTAAACTGGCTAGCAACATCCAAATCAGAACCAATATAAAATAAACATCTGGTCAAATGGTCACCCTGTTCTAGTGGCAGTTGACACTAGCCTGGCCGTTTCAGTGATTGCAGAACCAGTCTTTAACAAAACTTGCCCTTGCCTCTAACCCTTACAATTGTGAAACAAAAACAAGGTTGCTGGAAAAGCTCAATTGTGGAAGTTATCGGCGAGAACATATAGCTTGGAACCTGTACAGATTAAAGGTACAACTTCGGTTCCGGTCTCTTATGAGAAGCAGGTGCTTCAGTTACTGCCAATTGTAGTAAAAGGCTCATGTCCAAGCTTTATGGGGTGAAATTGGTTGAGAAAGATTCCCCTTAGTTGGGTCAATATTTCTCGATTAGAAAATGGCTGCTTGAATGAAGACCTAATTAAATAGCCCAAAGCCTTTCAGGAAGGTTTAGGGACTATCAGAGAAGCCAAGGCCACCTTGCCCATTAACCAGGAAGCAATTCCATGATTCTGCAGGCGCTGTCCAGTGCCATTTGCTTTGAAGACCAAAGTAGAGGCAGCAATCAGATGGCTGGAAAGCGAAGGGACCATCAAACCAGTCCAGTTTGTGGAATGGGCAGCGCTGGTTGTACTGATTGTGAATCCCGACAGGTTGGTTCGCTTTTGTGGGGGTTTCAAATAAGCAGTAAACTGCTTTTCACAGCTGAATAAATACCCAGTCCCTCGCATTGAGGATTTAAGCACAAAGTTGGCAGGGGGTCTGTTCTTCACAAAGCTGCAGATGAGCCATGTGTATTGGAATTGTGGTTAGATGAGGATTCCCAGAAGGATGCTACAATTACTACCCATAAGAGTACCAATATATATATATATTTGGAGCATCATCAGCCTGTGCAATTTCTCAGTGGACGAGGGAGAATATTTTACAAGGTCTATCCCATGTTGCCATTTACGAGGTTATGTGCTGATAACAGGTAATACCAATAAGGAGCACTTAGAAAACTTGGACATAGTCTTTAGCCATTAATCTCGTGGACATAGGCCTTAGAAGGGAAAGTGTGTGTTCCTGGCACCCCAGGTGACCTACTTGGTCTACAGAGTCAACAAGACTGGGTTACACCCGTTGGAAGATAAAGTGAGGGCAATCAAAGGTGCCCTGGCTTCTAGTTTAGGCCTTTCCTTTGGTTGGTGAATTATTATGCGACATTCATACATAACCTGGCCTCCATCCTGGTACCTTTGCATCAACTTTTTTTTAAAGAAAAAGAGGGTCAGCCTTGAAAATGGTCATATAGCCAAGCCGTCACTGTCAGGGAATTGAAAGAAACCGTTATCCTCCACGGAGGTGTTGGCACGTTACGATCCCAAGCAAGATCTGTATTGATCTGCAATACCTCCTTGTACGGCATTGGGGTAGTATTAGCTCATAGGTGGCCCAGTGGAGAGGGGTGCTTAGTAGTGTATGCATCTAGCACTTTGGCTAATGCAGTGTGTAAATACACCCAGATAGAGAAGGAAGGCTTGGTAGTCATATTTAGAGTCAGGAGGTTCCAACAATACCTTTATGGACATAAATTTGTAATAATAATGGATCACAAACCCTGAGTAGGTCTACTTAAAGAGAACAGGTAGTGCCATCCATAGCTACAGGCCAAATTCAGCGGTGGGTTCTAATACTTATTGCATATAATTACAAGTTGGAACACTATCCAGGATGCCAAGTAACAAATACGGATGCCTTGAGTGGCCTCTTGCTGGCGGATGTGCCACTGATGGTACTGCCACTGGAAGAGTCTGTATAAAGTTTGGTATGCATGATGGTCCGGAACAGGCATGTGGAGCAAATAAAAGCTGCAATCTGGAAATGGGGTGGGAACAAAACATGTCAGGCTCCTCGCAAAAGTCAGTAAGTTTGGTGAAAAAGGTGGGTTTTCCCTCTCTATCAAACGGTGAAGAGAGATCTGAATCTGAGTTGAGCGTTGTGAATGTTGCCACGTCGACATGCTTGAAGAAGAGAATTAATTTCTTCTGAAGCACTCTGGGCGCAAGAGGCAAGCTACTGTGCGTTGCATGTCGACTATATCCAAGGCACAGTTGGAGGAATCTTATCCGTTACTAAAATGTTCCTAGAGGAGCTACCAAAAAAATGGCCTATATACACAGACTCCAAGAGGATGGGATGTAGTGACTGTAACGTCAGCCAGCTAGATCTCACTGTGAGTTCCCTGATTGGGGCTGTTAATCTGGTCTAATCAGGGAGCCCTGGCTAACAGATATAAACAGGAATGTCAGACATCCTGTCACTGAGAACTGGATCAGCGTAAAGGACTTATCACGTACTTAAAGGGTGACTTGGTGATGGGATACTGGCCTCTCTGGAGTTACTTTAGACATTAGTGAACCAATTGAATTGTGTTGATCGTTGGTTACGTGGTTAACATCAGACAAGCTTTTAATTACAGATTTTATTGAATTCAAATTTTACCATCTGCATGGTGGGATTTGAGTGCTGTCCACAGAACATTTAGCCTATGTCTGTGAATTACAAGTTTAATAAGATTACTACTGCTGCGCGCACTCCCCAAATTTGAAAATGCATCTATTCTCAACAACTTCTTTTAAGACCCCATGTGATGTCTGTCAGGACATTGGGAATTGTCAGCTTTTATTCTAAAAGCAATAATTTTCTCAGTAGTCTTTACCTGGCAAGTATAACTGGTTCAAGTTCCTCACTTGCATTCTCCTCCTGATTTGCAGTAATTTCCAAGGTGTCACATCTGTCTTCACTGCAGAAGACAGATAAAATGCCATTCAATGCGTCTGCCCTTCCCTTATTCCACACATACGATCACACGTGCATTTGCTGTCTTGCTGGTGCACACTCTGGTGCTCGCTCTCGTGTGTGCCTGCGCGCCCTTGCTCACTAGCAAGCTGTCGCTAGCACGCCCTCACTCCTGTTTCTCTGTCTATTGGATCACTGTTCACCTTCCGTTTTTAAGTAGCCATAGAACACTAGCTGCTAATTAATAAGCAATATAGTCCCATTTCTTATCAAAGGCAATGATGTACTGGCTAATATTTGCCTAGTCAGCTGGATATTAGTGGCTTTCTTCATGAGTAAAACACAGCAGTTGCCTTTTGCATGAGCTTTTAAATCATGAAGACAGTGCAGCCATTGAAGTCCTGTTCTCATCTGATCCCTGTGCATATCAGGTCCTAGCAGGAACCACCAAATTCAGTGTTGGAACAACACAGAAATCACAACATACAAACATGTTCCAAATCAGTTTGTGGGTATTTATTCTCTGCATAAACAATAGTCTTAATTATATTTGACAACCCCAATCCCACAGTTTCTTCAGATCAGGGACTGTGAATATCTCACGATCACAGCTCCAGTTTAGTACCTAGTAGAAATTTGGAGCTTTCTGATTTGTGGAACTAATGACAATATGAGGTGGTGTATTTGTTTATTCTGCTTTGGAGAGTTTGAGAAACAACATTGAAAGAACTGTCCCCTGTTGGCAAATTTTAAGAATCAGTTTTTCTGCTGTATCTTTTATACCTCTGAAATGGTAAGTTCTTTCACACAAGAAATTACCTGAAGGCTGCTTTGTAATAAACATTGTTATTTCCTGGGATAGTGGAGGAAAAAGGCTTCCATTTCTTTAAAAAAAAATCAGTTAAGACTTCTCATTCCTACATACTAGTCAGATGCTGCTTCAGCCATGCACAATTGTGAATTGTTCTAAATTACTTCGACCAAAACTTTTGGCATAGTACGGTAATTACTGTAACAAGGTTACTGAGGGCAACTTTAAAGGCACTAGCAAAATGTTTAATTTCCCCTGAGTTTTTCAATTGCTAGTTTTGTTCAATGTTGCTACTTTTAATCTGGTTGGGACTGTTGGAAGCATATATGAAATACCATAGTCAGATGTCCAACATAACCATATATTGTAGAGCTCTATAACATGAGAACAAGTGGTAATCTAATTGCTTTGTTTGACAAGTGTCAATTTCCTTCAGACAAAATACTTAAAGTTGACATGCATCAAAGTTCTTCGATATAAGACAGATACATCTGAATGTCCTCCAGACTTCTGGTGAATTGAAATTCTCTCTGGATTTTATTTAGTCTAGCCAACCTTGTTAACCAGTCTTTTTGCGCATTAGAAGTGGACTTCAGAACCTGACTCAAATTCACAATGGAGCTACAGATCAATATCTATCAATGTTTGGTTTTGGACCAATGAATTTGTCATGGGGTTACTGCTTTACTTTGATTTAGTTTCATTTAGTAATTTCATTTTGAGTTGAAAGTAACTGGGGTGCCAGCAATTGGTCCCATGAAGGGCAAAGGCACTGAAGCCTGGAGCCAATATCAGTTCAGTCTGGTGTCATGAAAAAATTTTTTTCACCAGCCTACTGAGGTAGAATGTACAATATACGTAAATTATCATATTGCAGTGTCTGTGAGGAAGTAGTACAATAATCAGTTTATCGGTACTGTTTTGAAGTTGCTACATCACATTTGAATTGTACAGTGAGCCTAATATTACACTATGCTTTCCAACTATGTTCACTTGGGAAGTATCTGAGGCATGAACTGGTGGTTGACTGCTGTAGATTTATTTTAATCCTTACCCAGACAACCTTTGACCTTTGCATGCAAAATCACAGCTCGGTTTAGTTTTAGTGCCCTCCTTTCTGAGCCAGGGCCCTCAAAACATGACCCCCTGCTAATTACATGTCAGTTAAAGCTTTAGAAGCATTTTAAATGTAATTCCTAATCTCTTGGGTTTCAGCAGTTCCTTAGTGTAACTTTAACAACTGTTGCCTGGTTGTCATTTCACAGATACAGAATACTGAGGAATATTTTTCCTGAATATCTTTCTCTCATATTGCAGAGGAGAGCAATATGTTTAAAATAACATTTAAGGTGTTTCAAATTTCCATTGTGTGCTAACCCACAATTCTAATCACTTCAGCCTTTTCTCCCAGATGATCAGGCTGTGTTGTAATCCAGCCACGTGCATACAGATGGCCACGTGCTGTAAAAGCTTCTTTTTTCCTTCAGATGGATGGCATGGCTGACTACTAAAATGCTGAATGTTCAATTAACTTTTTCCTGCAAAACTACTTGTTAAATTTAGTATCACCCAAATTAAAATTGAGACCCCAAATCAGGTGACTTCCATTCTAGAACATATAGAAAAGTGACATTATTGTTCTGTGAAATTGAAAGACACATGTTGCTGGAACAATCAAAAAGTAATAACAACTGTATATTAGGTAGAGTTTCAAAAGAGTTACTGTGTGACAAGCAAATAAGAGAATTACTGTCCACCTAGCCAGCTGGCTGTATTTTCTCCTAAATATTTATACATTTTTTCTTAATGTTAGTAAATCTATCTGCCACCAATGGCTAGTTTGGTTAATCATAATTGGTGCAATTTAGTTGAAGTAAAATTGTTTCTCACCCACGCTTGTGCCATGCTCCGTCGCCACCACCACAAACTGTTCAGGGAAGTGTGTAATAAAACTTTTGGGGTCAGTTTAACAATCCTGGTAAGATCTTCCCCTAAGCTTTTTGCAGTCTGTCTTCATAGCACATTTTTAAATGTAGAGATATAGCAATGTAGCACCTAGGAGCAGGAGTTGGCTTTATGGCCCTTAGAGCCTGCTTTGACATTTAGTATGTTCATGGCTGATCATCTATCAAAGTACCCTGTCCCCATATTGTTTAATCTCCCTCGCTCAAAGAGTTGGGTATTGTTCTAACTTGAACATTTATTGATTTGGCATCAATTGCTTCGTGTGGCAGAGAATTCTACAGGCTTACCGTTGTCTTGGGGAAGAAATTTCTCCTCATCTCAGTCTGAAATGGGCCACCCCATACCCTTAAATCATGATCCCTGTTTCTAGATTCCTTAGTCATAGGGAACACCCTCCCTGTGTTTACCTAGTCTGGTCCTGTTAGAATTTTATGGGTTTATGAGATCCACTCCCCCACCCACCACCACCACCACTCCAACCCTCATTCTGCTTAACTTATGAATGTATCTAACCAATCTCAATCCAGTCTCTCTCCATACATCAGTCCTGCCATCCCAGAAATCAAACTAGTAAACCTTTATTGCACTCCCTGTATAGCCAGAACATCCTTCATCAGATAAGGAGACCAAAACTGCACAGCAAACTCTCATCCAGGCCTTGTACAGCTGCAGCAAGATAAGCCTGCTTTTGTGCTTAAATCCTCTCAATGAAAGCCAACATACCATTTGCTGCTTTCGCGACCTGCTGTGCCTGCATGCTTACTTTCAGTAACAAAAACAGAAATTGCTGTAAAAACTCAGCAGGTCAGGCAGCATCTGTGGAGAAAAAACAGTTAACATTTTCAATCTAGTGACCCTTCGGAACTATTTCATTTTATTCTAGTTTTTATTTTCAGTGACAGGTATACGAGGAAATCCAGGTCCCATTGCACTTTCCTCTTTCCCAACAAAAATTTGCCTTCCTATTTTTGCTACAAAAGTGGATAACCTCACATTTATCCACATTATGCTTCATCTGCCTTGCATTTGTTAAAGTTTAACTCACTTAACTGTCCTGCTTCACACGTGGAAAAGGTGGTAATGTAGCCTGTTAGGAAGAGTGATATATGAGTAATATAGAAGTGAAATTACAGGAATAAATCTCTTAGCTGAAGGATATAAGTGAACTAGTGGATTTTAGTGGTGACTTGATGACTTGCATAGTCATTACTGGTGTAGCAACATGACTAGATTTATTGAATTCAGTTTTGCAGCTCAGCATGGGACTAAAGTGTTTTTCCTGTTGTGGTGTAGGTTGGCTCAGTTGGCTGGATGGCTGGTCTGTGATACTGGTGTCACATTTTCCACATGTGGGTTCTATTCTTTCACTGGCTGAGGTTACCATGAGGGAGTGTCCTCCTTAACCTCTTTCCTTGCCTATAACCTCTTCTGTCCCCTAAGGTGTGGTGCCCCTCAGGTTAAGCCACTGTCAGTCATCTCTGACAAAGAAAGGGAAGCCCTATGGTCTAGACCAGTTCCAAACTGCTAGATAATATTGGAGGAAGCAGCTCTTAAGCATAATGATGGTGACCTAACTCTAGGCTGGGGGTCTGGGTTCAAGTCCTACCTGCTCTAAAGTCGTGTAGTAAATCTCTGAACAGGTTGATTAAGAATGTAAGAATGTAAGAACGTAAGAACATAAGAACTAGGAGCAGGAGTAGGCCGTCCGGCCCTTCGAGCCTGCTCCGCCATTCAATAAGATCATGGCTGATCTTTTTGTGGACTCGGATCCCCTTACCCGCGCTCTCACCGTATCCCTTAATTCCTTTATTGTTCAAAACAATATCTACCTTAGCTTTAAAAATGTTTACTGAAGTAGCGTCAACTACTTCACTGGGCAAGGAATTCCATAGATTAACAACCCTCTGGGTGAAGAAGTTCCTTCTGAATTCAGTCCTGAATCTGCTCCCTCTAATCTTGAGGCTATGCCCTCTTGTCCTAGCTTCACCTGCCAGTGGAAACATCCTCTCTACTTCTATCTTATCTATTTCCTTCATAATTTTATATGTTTCTATAAGATACCCCCTCAATCTTCTGAATTCCAATGAATATAATCCCAATCTGCTCAGTCTCTCCTCTTAAGCCAATTCCCTCAACTCCGGAATCAACCTAGTGAACCTCCTGTGCACCCCCTCCAAGAAACATCTAACATGAAAGTCCTATTTTATTTGTTTATTGCTGAACTTTTTGTAGTCTGCCCCAAGACACACTTCCTTGTCATCTATACTCTTTATGATCTTTCACATTCATTTTCTGCAGTTGGCACTTTGACATAAGTAGCTTGATGCGAAAAATTGTATTTAATCCAGTATCTGATTGTTATAATTGCTGTCTAACTAGTCAGCTCTTCTTGTGTTATTTAATCCCATAAATCTTCCCAGTTTTATGGTGGGGACGCAGCGGGGGACAGAGAGAAAGGCAGCTAACTACAAGGCATTAATCAAGACAGAGGAGTCTTGAGACTCTGAATGAGGTTGCATTTCAGAAATTCTACATGATAACAATTAAACTGTGCTGTTAATTTGTGTTTCTTTTCATTATTATGAACGAGAGTGTTTACATAACAAGCTTACTCTAATTAGTTTGTCAACAGTAAATTGCTTATAACAATATAGCACCACTTCATTGTGTGAAAAGATTACCCACTGCATCAAATAATACTGTGCATCACATGGTAGGTATTTTATCATTTGGTGTGAATACAAATTATCTTACAGAACATAGCTTACCTTCCCTCCAGCAGACAAATACTGCAGTTATGGTTGTGAAGTTTAGGAGCCAGTCAGCTGCTTACTTGCATTTATCATTTCATTTTTAAAATTGATTTTCTTAAACATTCACATTGGCATAGGAATTGATATATTTTACGTCTGCAATGATATTTGCTGTACTACTTTTCAATCTTTTCCAAATTTCCTTTCCATAAGACTATAAGAAATAGTAGAAGGCCATTCAGCCCTTCAAGCGTTCTGACATTCCTCATGTCAGCTTTCCTGCTCCTTCCTGTAACCCTTGAATTCCCAACTGATCAAGAATCTGTTTACGAGATAACAAGCATGGGGCTGGATGAACACAGCAGGTCAAGCAGCATCATAGGAGCAGGAAAACTTGACGTTTCGGGCCTAAACCCTTCATCAGAATCTGTTTACCTCAGCCTTAAATATTTGCAAGGACTCTCTCCCCCCACAGTTCTTTGTGGCAAGGTTTTCCAAAGAGAGGCAACTCTGAGAGAAGAAATTCCTCCTCATCTTAGTCTTAAGTTGGTGCCTCTTTATTCTGAAACTAAGCCCCTGGTCTTAGACTTTCCTGTTTACCCAGTCAAGCTGTTATGGATTTGTTTCAATGAGATCACCTTTCATTCTTCTAACTGCAAAGAGTGCAGTCCCAGCCTGTTTAGCCTTTGGTCATAAGACAGTCCCTCCATACAAGGAATCTAGTGAACTTTGTCTGAAATATCTCCAATGAAATGTTACCTTCCTTTAAATAGGAGGACCAAAACTGCTCGCAGTCCTCCAGCTATGGTCTCACCAGCATCTTGTACCGTTGCAGTAAGACTTCCTTACTCTCATACTCCAAACCCCTTGAAATAAGGGCCAACATTCCATTAGCCTTTTTGACTAACCACTGCATGTACGTGCTATCTTTTTTGCATTTCGTGCACAAGTACCCCAAGATCCTTTGTGTTGAAGCTTTCTACAGTTTTTTCCTCCTTTGAAATAATATTGTTCTTTTGTTTTCCCTTCCAAAATGGACAACTCCATACCTAATGTTCAGCACTAATTCGTCACTTCTCAGATATTGAAGCAGTCCATGTTCACCGCAACAAGATCTGGACAATATCCAGGCTTGGGCTGATAAGTGGCAAGTGATATTTGCACCACACAAATGCCAGACTATGACCATCACCAATAAGAGACAATCTAACCACTGCCCTTGACATTCAATGGTTTACCACCACTGAATCCCCCACTGTCAACATCCTCAGGATTACCGTTGACCAGAAACTCAACTGGACTCGCCACATGAACAGAGAGGCTACAAGAGCAGACCAAAAGATGGGAATACTGTGGTGAGTAACTCACCACCTGACCCTTCAGAGCCTACAAGGCACAAGTCGGGAGTGTTATGGAAAACTCCCCACTTGCCTGGATGAGTGCAACCCCAACAACACTCAAGAAGCTTGACACCATCCAGGACAAAGCAGCCCGCTTGATTAGCACTACATCTACAAGCATTCACACTCTCCACCACTGACGTTCAGTAGCAGTGGTGTGTACTATCCACAAGAGGCACTGCAGAAATTCACCAAAGATCCTCATACAGCACCTTCCAAACCAATGACCACTTCCATCTAGAAGGACATGGGCAGCAGATATGTGGGAACACCATCACCTCCAAGTTCCCCTCCAAGTCAGTCACCATCCTGACTTGGAAATATATCGCCGTTCCTTTACTGTTGCTGCGTCAAAAACCTGGCATTGCCCCTGGTAGTACTGTGTGGGTTGACCCACAATACTGAGGATTGCAGCGGTTCAAATAAACAGCTCACCACCACCACCTCACGGGCAGCTAGGGATGGGCAAGAAATGCTGGCCAGCCAGCGACGGCCACATCCCACAAATGAATGAATAAAAAAAATTGCTGACTTACTTAAGCAATTAATATCTCTTTAAACTGTTTTTATCTCTCTTGCAACCTGCCTTTCTATTTATTTTAGTGTCATCAGCAAATGTTGTAACAGTACTTTCACTCTCTTCCTCCAAGTCCTTAATGAATATTGTAAACAGTTGTAGTTCCAGCACTAATCGTGGTCGTAGATCACCAACCTGAAAAATAACTCCTTATCCCGACTTGCTGTGTTCTACCCATGATCCAATTTTCTCTCAATGCCAATGTACAACCCCAACATCATGGGCTTTTATCTTACGACTTAACCTTTTGTGAGGTATCTTAGATAGAGTTCATAGAATCCCTACAGTGTGGAAACAGGCCCTTCGGCCCAACAAATCCACAGTGACCCACAGAGCATCCCACACAGACCCATTCCCCTGTAAACCCACCTAATCTACACGTCACTGAACACTATGGGAAATTTAGCATGGCCAATTCACCTAGCCTGTACATCTTTGGGCTGTGGGAGGAAACCGGAGCACCCGGAGGAAACCCACGCAGACACGGGGGGAATGTGCAAACTCCACACAGTCACCCAAGGATGGAATTGAACCCGGGTCCCTGATGCTGTGAGGCAGCACTGAGCCACCGTGCCGCCCTGAATATTGAATGCCTTCTGGGAGTCCAAATACCACACATCTGGTTCGCCTCAATCCACCCTAGTGAGGCTGTCTCGAAAAGCTCGAATAAATTGGTCAGACATGATTCCCCTTTCTTGAATCAATGCTGACTCTGCTTGATTACATTATGATTTTCTAAATATTCTGCTGTTGCTTCCTTAATAATTGATTCCAGTGCTTTTCTAACAATAGATTTTAGGCTAATCTGCCTATAGTTACCTGCTTTTTGACTCCCTTTTGGAACAGAGGTGTCACATTGGCAGTTTTTAGTCAGTATTTTTCCAGAATCCCAAGGACTTTCGGAAAATTACAACCAATACAACCACTATCTCTGTATCTATCTCATTTTGGAATCCTCAGATGCAAGCCATTCAAAACAGGGAACATACCATATTCGTGAGTATTAATGGGATGTGTGAAATGTCTTCCACTGTAATGACTGATGCAAAATATCTGTTTAACTTATTTGCCATTTAAGGTTTCCTGTAACCGTCTCCCCAGATTCATTTTCCAAGGGGCCTGTGTTCACTTTAACCTTTTCTGTTTCTTTTTTTTACATTTAAAGAAGCTCTTATTGTCAGTTTTTATGTTCCTTGCTAACTAATCCTTGTAGTTTATCTTTGTGTTTGTTTATTATCTTTTTAGACCTCCTTTGCTGGATTCGGACTTGAGCCCCATCTTCACGGCTGTTGCTGACTTTGCACTCCTCTAATTGCTTTTTCTTTCAACTTTATGCTCTCCTTAACTTCCTTGATTAACCATGGTTGGTTTATCCCTCTCTTAGAATTTTACCTCCTTACTCTGTTTTTGCTTAGTGACTTGAATTACCTCCTTGAATGTCTGCTGCTGCTGCTTGCTTGCTGTCATTCCTGCTAATCTTTCTGCCCAATTCACTTTAGCTAACTCTGTCCTCATTTTATTGTAATTCGTTTTATTTAAGTTAAACACAGTTGTTTCCAATCCAAATTTCTTGCTCTTTGATTAAATATTAAATTCTGTCATGTTATGATCACCTACTTCCTGTCTTAAACCTATCTCATTACCCATTACTAAGTTCAAAATAACCACCTCCCTGGTTGGCTGCAGAACACATTACACTCAGAAACTATCTCTAATGCACTCTGATTTTTTTTGTTGTAGCTATCCTTTCCAATTTGATTAAGTTAATCAACGTGAAGATTAAGATCATCCATAGTTATTGCTCTTTGTTTTACATGCTTCTATTATTTGTCGATTTTATATCTTTGCAAAGAGTGGCTACTACTTGTGGTGTAAACACGCTACTACCAATGTCGTCTTTTCCTTATGACATTTTCATGAAAACTTTGTGTGTTAATTGAATAAAAGAAGAAGCTGTAAACTTTTCTATAGTTTACATTACAGAATTACTGGCTACAGAAGGAGGCCATTTGGTACATCGTGTCTGAACTGGATCTCCCATGAGCATTAATGCCATTTACCTGCCTTTATCCTGCCTTTATCCTGTACCATTGCTCGTTGTTTCTGTTCAAGTAATCATCACCCTCTGCCCCCTTGAATTTCTCAATTGACCTTCCCTCCACCACACTTCCAAGCAGTGCATTGCATTTGTTGTTTGAAAGTGTTTTTTTTCATAATATGTTTGCTGACTTGGCAAACTGCTTTAATTCTGTGCCTCTTTGTTCTTGATCTTTTTGCAAGCAGAAATAGTTTCTCCCTATCTACTCTACCGAGACTTCTCATGATTATGTATTTCCTGTCTGATAATCAATTCTCAGTCCATGCAAGTGAAGGTATTGCACATTTTGTGATATATTGTCCCATATGCTTTTTTAAATCATCTTTTTAAATCACCGTCCTGCCCCATCAAGAACCTGTGGACATGAACTGCAAGGCCTCTCATTTCCTTTGCCCATCTCAGCATCTCCTATTATTGCGTATTTCCCTGCTTTGTTTACCTTCCCCAAATGCATAACCTCTACTACTTCTGATTGAATTATGTTTGCCAATTTTCTACCTGCCAACCAAACCCTGCATTTGATAGCCATCCTCTATTATTAACTAAACAGCCAAATTTTATGTAAATGGTATGATTTGCAAGTATAATTTTTTAATGTTATTTAGTGAGAGTTTGAGTTTCTGAGTTTTGAGTTAGTAACTCGTTTTTTTTTTTGAGCCCTAAAGTTAGAAATAACTTGTAAGCACTTGTGTAACCAGGCCTATTTCTTTTAAAGGTACTTGAAGCTTGGCTGCAGGTGAATGGGTTTTGGGAACTGAGAGTGGATTTTATAAAATTTTAGAGTGCTTGTGCCTCAAAACTTTGTTAGAGTTGTGGAACCTGTGTTTTTTTTGTCAGTTTAAAGGAAATGCCCGTAACTGAAAGAGTTTTAGTTTTACTTTTGACTGAGTGGGGTAATCTATGAAGTCTTTGGAATAGGATGGATGTGTGGTAAAGTGGTACTGAGTCGGGAAGGATAGATATATTGAATTAGGATTATCTTGGAGTGAAGAGTTACTGTTAGAACATAGAACATAGAACAATACAGCGCAGAACAGGCCCTTCGGCCCTCGATGTTGCGCCGACCTGTGAACTAATCTAAGCCCATCCCCCTACACTATCCCATCATCATCCATATGCTTATCCAAGGACTGTTTAAATGCCCCTAATGTGGCTGAGTTAACTACATTGGCAGGCAGGGCATTCCACGCCCTTACCACTCTCTGAGTAAAGAACCTGCCTCTGACATCTGTCTTAACTCTATCCCCCCTCAATTTGCAGCTATGCCCCCTCGTACTAGCTGACGTCGTCATCCTAGGAAAAAGACTCTCACTGTCCACCCTATCTAATCCTCTGATCATTTTGTCGGTCTCTATTAAATCCCCTCTTAGCCTTCTTCTCTCCAATGAGAACAGACCCAAGTCCCTCAGCCTTTCCTCATAAGACCTTCCCTCCATACCAGGCAACATCCTGGTAAATCTTCTCTGCACCCTTTCCAATGCTTCCACATCCTTCCGAAAATGCGGCGGCCAGAACTGCACGCAATATTCCAAGTGCGGCCGCACCAGAGTTTTGTACAGCTGCAACATGACCTCATGGCTCCGAAATTCAAACCCTCTACCGATAAAACCTAACACACCGTCCCCCTTCCTAACAACCCTATCAACGTGGGTGGCAACTTCCAGGGATCTATGCACATGGACACCGAGATCTCTCTGCTTCTCCACACTACCAAGAATCTTACCATTAGCCCAGTACTCTGTATTCCTGTTACTCCTTCCAAAGTGAATCACCTCACACACTTTTCCGCATTAAACTCCATTTGCCTCCTCTTAGCCCAGCTCTGCAACTTATCTACGTCCCTCTGTGACCTGCAACATCTTTCCGCACTATCCACAACTCCAATGACTTTCGTGTCATCCGCAAACTTACTAACCCACCCTTCTACACCCTCATCCAGGTCATTTATAAAAATGACAAACAGCAGTGGCCCCAAAACAGATCCTTGTGGTACACCACTAGTAACTGAACTCCAGGATGAACATTTCCCATCAACCACCACCCTCTGTCTTCTTCCAGCTAGCCAATTTCTGATCCAAACCGCTCAATCACCCTCAATCCCATGCCTCTGTATTTTCTGCAATAGCCTACTGTGGGGAACCTTATCAAACGCTTTACTGAAATCCATATACACCACATCAACCGCTTTACCCTCATCCACCTGTTTGGTCACCTCAAAGAACTCAAGGTCTGTGAGGCACGACCGACCCTTCGCAAAACCATGTTGACTATCCCTAATCAAATTATTCCTTCCTAGATGATTATAAATCCTATCTCTTATAATCCTTTCCAACACTTTACCCACAACCGAAGTAAGGCTCTCTGGTCTATAATTACCAGGGTTGCCTCTACTCCCCTTCTTGAACAAGGGGACAACATTTGCTATCCTCCAGTCTTCTGGCACTATTCCTGTAGACAATGATGACATAAAGATCAAAGCCAAAGGCTCTGCAGTCTCATCCCTGGCTTCCCAGAGAATCCTCGGATAAATCCCATCCAGCCCAGGGGATTTACCTATTTTCACACTTTCCAGAATTGCTAACACCACCTCCTTATGAACCTCAATCCCGTCTAGTCTAATAGCCTGTATCTCAGTATTCTCCTCGACAACAATGTCTTTTTCATGTGTGAATACTGACGAAAAATATTCATTTAGCGCCTCTCCTATCTCTTTGGACTCCACGCACAACTTCCCACTACTGTCCTTGACTGGCCCTAATCTTACTCTAGTCATTCTTTTGTTCCTGACATACCTATAGAAAGCTTCAGGGTTTTCCTTGATCCTACCTGCCAAAGATGTCCCCTCCTGGCTCTTCTTAGCTCTCTCTTTAGGTCCTTCCTGGCTAACATGTAACTCTCGAGCGCCCTAACTGAGCCTTCACGCCTCTTCTTTAAATAAGCCTCCTTCTTCCTCTTGACAAGAGATTCAACTTCTTTAGTAACCCACTGTTCCCTCGCTCGACCACTTCCTCCCTGCCTGACAGGTACATACTTATCAAGGACACGCAGTAGCTGTTCTTTGAACAAGTTCCACATTTCAATTGTACCCGGCCCCTGCAGTTTCCTTCCCAATCCTATGCATCCTAAATCTTGCCTAATCGCCTCATAATTGCCTTTCCCCCAGCTATAACTCTTGCCCTGCGGTATATACCTATCCCTTTCCACCATTAAAGTAAACGTAACCGAATTGTGGTCGCTATCACCAAAGTGCTCACCTACCTCCAAATCTAACACCTGGCCTGGTTCATTACCCAGTACCAAATCCAATGTTGCCTCGCCTCTTGTTGGCCTATCTACATACTGTGTCAGGAAACCCTCCTGCACACATTGGACAAAAACTGACCCATCTAAAGTACTCGAACTATAGCGTTTCCAGTCAATATTTGGAAAGTTAAAGACCCCATAACTACCCAGTTACTTTCGGTCCTATCCAGAATCATCTTTGCATCGGGGAAACCAAGCATCGGCTTGGGGACCGCTTTGCAGAACACCTGCGCTCAGTTCGCAACAAACAACTGCACCTCCCAGTCGTGAACCTTTTCAACCCCCCCTCCCATTCCTCAGATGACATGTCCATCCTGGGCCTCCTGCAATGCCACAGTGATGCCACCCGAAGGCTGCAGGAACAGCAAATCATATTCAGCCTGGGAACCCTGCAGCCCAATGGCATCAATGTGGATTTCACAA
>JAHRHZ010000071.1:24699681-24752172 GCA_024137785.1 Ginglymostoma cirratum
AACATCATCCCGCCCCCTTGACCTGTCCGTCCTCCCTGGACTGACCTGACTCCTCCCTACCCCCCTACCTACACTCACCTTTACTGGCTCCATCCCCGCCTCTTCGACTTGTCTGCCTCCTCTCCACCTATCCTCTCCTCTATCCATCCTCTATCCGCCTCCCCCTCTCTCCCTATTTATTTCAGAACCCTCTTCCCCTCCCCCATTTCTGATGAAGGGTCTAGGCCCGAAACGTCAAGTTTTCCTGCTCCTATGATGCTGCTTGACCTTCTGTGTTCAGCTAGCCCCATGCTTGTTATCTCGGATTGTCCAGCATCTGCAGTACCTTTTATCTCGTCTTTGCAATCCTTTCCTCTACATCTCTGGAACTTTTCGGAGGCCTGTAGAAAACTCCCAACAGGGTGACCCCTCCTTTCCCTTTTCTACCTTCAGCCCATACTAGCTCAGTAGATGAGTCCTCATCAAACATTCTTTCTGCTACCGTAATACTGTCCTTGACTAGCAATGCCACACCTCCCCCTCTTTTATCACCTTCCGTGATCTTACTGAAACATATAAACCCCGGAACCTGCAACAACCATTCCTTTCCCTGCTCCATCCATGTCTCCGAAATGGCCACAGCATCAAAGATCCATGCTGCAAGTTCACCCATCAATGGGTTTAAATGTTTTCCAGATCGGTGGGAACGTGGATTTGAGATCACAATCTGATCACACACGATCTTCTTCAATGGTGGAGCAGGCTTTAAGGGCTGAATGACCTACTGTTTGTTCATTTGCATTCATATGTATGTAAATATCTTACTAAAGTTCATGCCTTGCGCGGGTTGCGACAAACATTACATTGGACAGACAGGAAGGAAACTGGTCACAAGAATACATGAACTCCAACTAGCAACAAAATGACACGGCCAATACTCACTCGTCTCCATGTGCTTACTTTTCGATTCCTTTTTAATTGTTAACATCGTCTTTCCTTTGTGAACAAGGATATCATCTGCATCCACGGGCAAGTTACTGTATCCAACTCTGGCCAACCACCTTACTTTAATCATCCTTTTGTTCTTAATGTAGTGATTGGATTTTCCTTTATTTTACCAGCCAATATATTTTCATATCCTGTCTCTGCTTTCCTAATTTTTATATGTTGCATAAACGAGAGAAAAATGGGGTTGTTCATTCTTTGAGTCGATCATTCACCACAGGTGGTTATTTAATGATGGCCATTAAAAATATCTTTGAAAGCACATGCCTGTTGCCATGTCATCACTGCAAGTCACATGTGATGGCATATCAACTTTGCCAGCCCAGTCAGCGGCAGGGTATATTTCTGAAGTGGAGGAGGAGAGATGAAGTATTACAGTGATGTTAAACTGGCAATGTGAGCAGCAACATTATAGTTGCCCAGACAACAACATTTTCCTGACAGGGAGTCTTTGTGAGGACCATTTTGAAATGCCTTGGCATGATAGAACGCAATATGTATTGTTTAAAAAGTATTCGGAAAGAATCACATTAGTCAAAAGTTGACTTTGTTATCTGGTGCTGGAAAATGAACTGATGTGATCTAGTAGACTCTTCAAAAAGAAGTCATTCATTCAGTTGCGATAGGATTAAGCAAATACAATAGCATGATGTGTTTGGTGCCATCTGTCAAATTGTATTTGCATTTCCAAAGCCATGCTCATGCTCATGCTCCTTTGAACAGCTAACTTCATTGTAGTTATTTCATTGGTCAGGCTGTAAAGTTGTTTTAATTTTATGAATTTGCAGCCAATGGTTCATGTAGTAAGGTATGTCTGAGCATGTGTACCAGTGCTTCACATTAGTTTGTTGGAATGGGTGAAATTATTTTATTTTACAAAAAATTAGTATAAAAGTGTCATACTTTGTATTAGTACATGATTCATGCTGTCTGGTTTACTTCAGATTTGAAATTGGAGAACAATTCCACAGGCAAGTGTGTGTTGGAAATGTTTGATTAAAACTCTTTAAATAGTACTCAAGATTTATGTGGCACTAAGCGTGTAATACCCACACCCTCCTTCTGATGTTGTCCTCTCTCCCTTGAATTTTGCTGTTCCCACCTCTCTCTGTAAAATGAGCCAAGACTTGACCTGACCATCTTTGCAAACTGATACCCAACTCCAACTCTCCTTTCCTTTTGAAACTCCTTGAACATGTTACTTTCCAAATCATTTCCCAGGTCCCAGATGCCATTTTTGAATCCCTGCAACCAGTTTTCTGCCCCTGTCACAATGGTTCTTATCAGTCATGACATCCTAGGTGAACTTGACTGTGTTCTCTTGACTTGTCTGCAGCATTTGACATGATTGATCTCCTCTTCCTCCTCCATCTTTTTTTAGATTTTTGAATCAACCTGTGTTATTATATGCCTCTTGAACCCAGACCTCCATGCCCAGAGGTTGGGACAACTGGGCCACAACACCACACCCGCACACCTGCTGCTCCCGCCGCCATCTAGCTGTTTGGAACTGTTCTTGCCTAGTTTAAAGCTTATTTATTGGATCTGAGCCAAAAAATCACTTGCACATGATCATGGCAATTAGGAGCAGGAGTGGGATACTTGGGCCTTCTGTTCAGAAGATTATGTCTGATCCGCCTTCTCTTCCTGCTTCTGAACTGTTACTTTTGGCAGCTCCCAGAAATTGGTCCTTGCCCCCCCTCCTCTAACTCAAGTCTTTGCAGAGGACTTGGGTTTTAGAGCACGTGTTTACAGAGAGAGTGGGACTGGGCAGTTTGCTGTCACAATGTACAGAGTCTGTAGTCAGGGTGGTGTGTTCAATACCCGGTCTAGCCATCATCATTGTCAAATGGAGCATTATTTCAGTGCAATTAAACGCGGCACGGTTAGCACTGCTGCCTCCCAGCACCAGGGACCCGGGTTCAATTCCAGCCTCGGGTGCCAGTTTGTTTGGGGTTTGCACATTCTCCCTGTGTCTGCGTGGATTTCCTCCGGGTACTCTGGTTTCCTCCCACAGTCCAAAGAAGTGCAGGCTAGGTGGATTGGCCATGCTAAATTGCCAGTAGGGTTGAGGGATGTGTAAGTTAGGTGGGTTATAGAGGGATGGGTCTGGGTGGGTTGCTCTGAGGTTCGGTGTGGACTTGTTGGGCTGAAGGGTCTGTTTCCGCACGGTAGTGATTCTGTGGATTCTGTGAACTCTCCTATATATCCATCAACAATAACATCTGAAGGCACAGCATTCGTTTCTGTATGTATGCTGACAGCACATATCCCTACTTTAACACCATTTCCCTCAACTTTTCCGCTGTTGCTAAATTATTGGATTGCTTATGTGACAGCTAGCGCTGGATGACCAGAAGTTTTCGCTAGTAAGATACTGACAAAACTGAAATTTTTTTTTAGTCCTCGCTCCAAATGCATTCTGATTTACCAGTTCCATTAGTTACCTTTCCCCGATTAGAGTCTGAGATTAAGCCAGTCTTTTCACACCTTTCGCGCTATCTTTGATCTTGGGACGAGTTTTCAGTCCCATATTTGCGTTGCCACTATGTTTGCCTATTTCCACCTTCAAGACTTTACTCTTGTCTCAGCTCACCTGTTACTGACGCTATCATTCATGCATTCTGGATTCACCTTTCCCAATGCACTCCTAGCTAGTTTCCCACCCTCTAAATTTAAGGTAATCCAAAACTCTCTTGCCTGAGTCTTCACTCTTGACAAGTCCTGTTCTCCTTTGACCCTTGTGCTTCTGAACCACGTTAGCTCCTGGTCAAGCAGTGTTTTGATTTTAAAATTCTGATTAGTTTTTTCCAAATCCCTCTATGATCTCGCCCCACCTTTCATCTATAATCACCTCCAACATTTCTGCAACATCTGTGCTCATTTAATGCCAGCCTCTTGAACAGCTCTGTTTATAATTATTTCACTACCTGTGGCTCTGGCTTCAATTGTCTGGAACCTTGGTTCTGGAATACCATCCCCTACACCTTTGTTTCTTGACCTCACTTTTCTCCTTTATCATACTTCCTAATACCTACCTCTTCACCAAAGTTTTTGCTTTCTGACGCAATATTTCCTTATGTGGCTTAGAAACATGCTGTGTTTTATAAAATTCCTCTGGAATGACTTGGGATGTTTCCTAATTTTAAATACTGCAATTAACATAATGTTGTAATTGTTCAAAGGAATTGCTGAACTGTAGGATTTTTCATTGTCTTGGTAAATTGTGCTTTATATTCATTCTGTTTTATGTCTTTAGCAATCAAGGCAACAAGGTAAATATTTATCAAAGAAAAATAAGGTTTTCCATTGTTGGTGCAACATATGACCAAGGTTGCATCTCTCCTATAACTGGAGCAAAGCTGACGCAGTCAGGGCACAAATTGAAAATGAAATAAGGAAGAACATCATTCTGTTCTAGTTTCCTGGCTTCTCTCATTCCAAATTTATGCTGCTTTTACACTGTCATATCAAGTAGAGTTACTTGTACCAGTCTTATATTATACTTAGTGTCATTGTATTTTACAATAACTGCATTGTTCATATATGTGGAGAAAAGATGAATCATATCACTTTTGGAGCCCCTTTCATTCAAGGCAAACACCTGTCTGCTATCTGCAGTTTAAAAAATAAATTGCAGTTGGAGTGGACACTTGGAGTGGATGATATTCAGACTGAAGCCAGCAGAAAAATATTTTGGCTTTGTTTTGTTTCAGTTGGAGTTTGATCATACATGTACAGTTTCTTCATTGAGCCACATAAAGTTGTGCAAAATGACAGACTGTCAAGTTTTGTGGGAAATCAATTTCACTTTGGAAGTGCACTGAAGCAGTTACTTTGTTGTAGACTGTCAAATTGCCAGGAATGTTTTACACAGGTTGATGTGTTTGACCTTTGCGTTTGCAAGGTGTTTCTCATTGTTAGCTTCTTTGTCTTTGCTGAATCTCTATTTTTCTGTGGTATTGAAAATTGATTTTAAGCATAGTGCATTATTCTGACAATACTGAAGAAAATTGGGAGGTTTTTAGAGGCAGACTTCTAAAAGTGCCCTGGGCAGTGAATCAATATAACAGAAATCATTTAATATCTCATCAACACACAATACTAAGGTTTGCTTTTGAGTTTTGATATTTCAAGAGGTGATGACATTTGATGAGCTCTTCATTATCAACTATTGACAGATCTTCTCCATTCATTGCCTTCACCCTTGTGTATAACCACGTACAACCTTTGAAACATGTACCCTTATGCTATATGCAGATACCTTGGCCCAGATTTTGCTGTAGATGAGTGCTCACTTAATAACAAAATTTTACAGCATGCACAGTTAAATATGGAATTCCAAAAGTTGCTGTTGGAGATGCTTCTCTCCTCATTGTACTCCAGCTATCTTTCAGATAGACTGGCCACTGAAATCAATGCGGTGGTATGAATTTGGGGTATTGCTCGTAGCTCTCTACTAAGTATGCCAGAAAATGTTATGCTGGTTCATTCAGGAGTAAGTAGATTTTGTTTTAGTAGAATTGGTGATCACTTCTTTTTTAAAAAAAAAACTCTTGTTCTGAAAACACAATTTCATAATTGTGGAGCTTCATACCATCAGAGGTTAATAAGCAGTTTGGATGCAAGAACATAACATAAGAAATAGGAATAGGAGTAGACCATTTGGCTTTACAGTCTTGTTCCACAATTCAGCAAGATCACGGTTGATCTGCCCCAGCTTTCATGCTAGCTTATTCATAACCCTCAACTCCCTGGTATTTCAAAGATCTGTCTTTAAATGCTTTCAGTGATCTAGCCTCCACAATACTCTGACATAGAGAGCTCCAGATATCTGCTGCCCTCAGACGAAATTTCTTTATATTGCAGTTTTAAATGAGAGTTGCAGAATAAGGAAACAACCTTCAACAAAAGGTACTTGCCCTGCACCATTCTAACAATACTTCCTTTTTCATGAATCTTGTAAAATAAAATTCCTACTATCTGTGTCTTTTTTATTTGTCTAAATCCCCTCTGTTTTTCCTCAGTCTTTTATTACTTAATATTTGATTTAGATGAAGTATATCTATCTTGCTTTAATCATGTTTAGGCTCTTCTTGTGTCAGTGGATTCTTAGAAAGAACCTTGCTGTTCTTTAAACTGCTCTCGTGCCACAGATATACTTACACAGGTCACCCTGCTGAATGAGATGTTCAGATGTCAAATTAGTGCAAGGCTATGCTCCAAAGCCCAAGAGAACTTTATAGGCAGTTGTCAGTGAGCTGAGCAGTTATGCAATTTTTTTAAACTAACTACAAAATCTTGTATTTTTGTATTTAAAAAGTTAATGTTGCTCTATGTTGAGAAAATCAGAATTTTAAAATATTTCAGCCAATGGAATACAAAGTAGTTAGAATTTTTATTGATACTGGATTAAAGATATTTTCGCCATGGTTTCAATTATTGACAATTTCAGTTGATTTTGAGTTATACAGCAGGACTGCAATCTGTAATTTATGCATGAAGACAATATAAGTAGATTTAGGTGTGGTTTTATAGATGGTGACAAAGCCTATTAACTGATGGATAAGAATAAGGGCGGCATGGTGGCTCAGTGGTTAGCACTGCAGCCTCAGAGTGCCAGGGACCTGGGTTCGATTCCTGCCTCGGGTGACTGTCTGTGTGGAGTTTGCACATTCTCCCCGTGTCTGCGTGGGTTTCCTCCGGGTGCTCTGGTTTCCTCCCACAGTCCAAAGATGTGCAGGCTAGGTGGATTGGCCATGCTAAATTGTCCATAGTGTTCAGGGGTGTGTGGGTTATAGGGGGATGGGTCTGGGTGGGATGCTCCAGGGGTTGGTGTGGAGTTGTTGGGCCCCCTGTTTCCACACTGTAGGGATTCTAATTTTAAAAAAAGAATGTGCTCCCATTTGTATTGTGTCACATTCGCTTCCAGATGAATAACTGCACAAAAATGAGGTGCATGTTATATGCTTTGAGCAGTTCTCTGAACTCTTTTCCAAATGTCAAAGCTATTTTCAACATAAAGAATATAACTTTTAATTATTGTCATAATAAACATGTATACAATGTTAAGTTTTTGATGAACAAAAATTTTCTGTTTAGACAATATCCCAGCTCCTACTATCTTTACTGATATTTAGGGCTTTTAATTCAGTAATCTAGACAACATGATTACCAATTTTAATGTAGTTCTGAAGTATGAGGGAAAATTTGAGAGAGTTAGTACTATTAATGAGATGGATCACTATAGCTGCAATTTGCTGCACCATTGTTGCCTCCAGATGTATTCTTGCAAAGCCAGTGACAGCACCAAAGTAAGCTCAACACCTTTGCTAAGGCTGGCATCCAGTTGAAAGGAACAAGTACCCTCATACTGCTGGTCTTGAACTAATGCAAGGAATTTAGTTTGATGCCTTTGCCAGCTGCAGGTCATCCATGTTTAAGAGCCAGTAGCATCCCTGAGTGCAAAAGCAACACTGCTTTCATTAGGCCCATTTTTTAAATAAGAAACTAAATTGATGGCTTGAATTATATTCTTTTTAGTTCTGCGATTTCTGAACATATCGAAGTGCTTTAAAGCTACTCAAGTAAAATGCCAAATGGAATTAGAATAGATGGATGTTTTATGATAGGCTGAAGGATCTCAATTTGTGCTGTATAAACCCTGACTCTATCACTTTAAGTACTTGAGTAGATACTCTGCATTGTAATGTTATAACTAATGGAATTTATTTGCATTTTCCTGTTCATAGAACTATTATACTCAACTGTTGAAAATTGTCTGTTGATGCACATGAAATGCCTGAATGTGTTGTTTTCTGCCTTGTCAGGCAGCTGAAATGGTTTTTAAGTTGAAATGAGTAGAAGATTTATCTAGTGAGCTTGTTGAGTCAGTAAGGCCACAAGAGTTTTCGGTTGAAGTCCTGGTGTGGCAAGAGTTCATTTATCTAGGTAAGAGCTTCACAATTAGCAGCACAGCATATTAGGTGAGGGAAAATTTCTCCAGCAAGGAGATGAAGGCGGAATACTGACAAGGAAAACAATTAATTATTTAAAATGTTGAATCGTTATGCCCTGGTAATACCTTGACTTCTTAGTCAGTATGCGTAATAACAAATCTAGATTGTTTACCCCGTCATAAAATTTCTAAGGTTTGCGATTTTTCTTATTAAATGATGGTTTTCATCTGTTCAATCCCTTGCAATTTATTTGCCTTGACTTAAGTTACTTAACAGTTTGAAAATTCAATGTCCACTGTTGATAATTCTGTTTCAGTTCTTGCCATTTGAGTGTGTAATGTTTTAAGGTAGCAGGTCTAGCAGCATCCGTGGAGAGAGAGAAACTAAGTTAATGTTCAAAGTCCAATATGTCTCTTCACGATATGAGATGGTTTTGAGTTCACTAGATGCATATTATTTCATGGTCAGATTGGACTCAAAACATTAATTCTGTTTCTCTCTACACATATTTTGCCAGAACTGCTAAGTTTCTCAAGCGTTTTGTTTTTAATTTAGATCTCCAGCGTATGCAGTCCTTTGCTTTTATTATGTTTTAAGTTGCCTTAATCCAGAAAGCAGCTGTTTTAAGACTACTTTCCAAAAATTGTTTTTAACAGGAGGGCCTCATGTCATAATTGCATAGAAAATAGAGCGAGTCGTGCTATCTGCAGAAAGTCTGGGTTTCTGTTTTAATGCAGTGTACTTTGGATGTTGACCATTTGGAAATATACAAGACAGAAATGCTTTGGTTTGTCCTCTCTGGTTCACTCAGTCATGGACAAGGCAGATGAAATCACCAGCCACTGTATTTCCTGATATGTTTTACTGCAAGAAATAATCAGACTTAATTAAAATAAATAGCCCAAATACTTCATCCTGAGCATTTGGACAATATTTTCATTGTGCTGAGCAATGTTTATGTTCAAACTCTAACTTGACATTTCCAATAAATGATGCTCTCTTGTTCAAACTTCAGGGTCTTTTAAGGTCTTGTGTGCTTTGTGTCTTGTATCACAAGTTACTGATGAAGTCCTGTGCCTGCAAAAGGCCAAAATAATGGTGTCTTAATAAAGTGATAAAGGCCAACAAATTTTCAGGAGAAAAATTCAGTACCCATATTGTTGATGAAAATGTGCTTTGTTCTTAGGTTTTAAGTTCTTTGGCACAGGAGGTCAGATTTGCCTTTGATGTCTTTTATTGCATCTCAGCACAATTAAACTACCTATGGCTTTTAAACAATTCGTTTCCTACAAAAAAAGACTGTTGCAGTCCATCTGATTGAAGCAGGATCAGGTCATTTGGTGATTCGTGACTTTCAAAATTCTTGAATGTTGTTTTTACCTGTTTTCTATTTTCTCTGCAGGTTTTCTGTTTTTATTAAATGGGTGTTGTTAGAGCAGCTGATAGCCTGGAGGTGTTTTTCACCGAATTAAATGAGGTCTGCTTTATGTTGCTTGTAAAAATAAAAAGGATTGATCAACTCATTCTTCATACAGTGAAAAACCAAGAAATCCCATTTTAATTGGTGTTATATGTCAACATAAATCTTTGCTTATAGACTTTAAAATTATCCACAATATGTAAGCATTGGCACAAGCAAATTTAACACACATTCCAGTATTATTTACTAATGACCTAAGATGACCGAAATGCAAAATCTGTCTTGTTTAATGTTGACTTGGGTACAGATTATTATGGACATAGTATTTTCACTTCAATGTTGAAGGATGAGAGGTGACCAGATATAAATTTACAATATTATGAGGGGTATGGACAAAACAGATAGCTGGACTATTTTTCCCAGGGTAGAAATGTCAATTACCAAGAACATTGATTTAAGGGAAAAAGGAATAAGTTGAAAGGTGATATGAGGGGCACGTTTTTAACAGAGCGTGGTAAGTGTCTAGAATGCGCAGCCAGAAGAAGTGGTGAAAATAGATACAACAACAGTGTTTAAGGAGCATCTTGACAGATGTGCGAATAGGCAGAAAATAAAGAGATATGGACCACATAAAGTCATAGAGCCATACAGCACTGAAACAGACCCTTTCGCCCAATAAAACGGCATTTGTACTGTTTGGACAGAGAAAGCATTTCCCTTGCTCTCTTAAAAAGAGGATATATTGTTCAGTTGACTTGTAGTCACTTTGTTTTTAAATTCTTCTCTCATTTGCTTTCCAAACCAGTGTACCCTGTCTTATGAGAATTGGTTAGTGAAACCAAGCACTGGCACCTTGTGTTGGGATAGAGTACTGCCACCTATGCTAAATCAAAGAGCCTGTTTGGTTTACAGTGGAAGTAGATGAGCCATTTGTGATCTTAATTAGAGACACTTGCATTAATAGCAAGATCGTAGAATCCCTATAGTGTGGAATCAGGCTGTTCGGCCCAACATGTCTACACCAACCCTTAGAGCATCCCACCCAGACCCATCCCCCTATAATCCACCTAATCTACACATCCCTGAACGCTACGGGCAATTTGGCACGGCCAATCCACCTAGCCTGCACATCTTTTGGACTGTGGGAGGAAACCCACGCAGACATGGGGAGAGTGTGCAAACTCCACACAGACAGTCACCTGTGGGTCAATCAAACCCAAGTCACTGGTGCTTTGAGGCAGCAGTGCTAACTACTCAGCCACCGTGTCATCCTGCAACGTACTATTGCATAAAGCTGATTTACATTTGCAGCATCTCAATTCTATTAGTAACCTGTTGGCTTTTAAGCCTTTAGTTTAGTGGTAAATCAATATTATTTAAATTGCCTTGTTCCGAGGTCTGTCCAGACTTTTTAAACTTGATTATAGCAGTGCTGTATTATTTTCTTGTAATAAATGGTTCGCGACCGGAAGGCGTTATTGTTTGTTGCGAACAGAGTGCAGGTGCTCTACAAAGCGGTCTCTGAGCCTCCACTTCCTCTCACCAATGTAGAGGAGGTCACATCAGGAGCAGTGAACGCAGGTGCAACCCTTGAACTGAAATGGAAGCAAGTTATCCTCAATCCTGAGGGATTGCTTGAGATTACAAGGACAAGTTCATTGAAAGACATCTATCTTGGCCAAAACTTTGAAAATACAGAATGACCATGGTTGCATATGAGAGAATGTACTTTGCAGATTTTTTGCTGTGGTCTTTCTAAGGATGAAGTTTGTGATTAGTAAACTTCTCACTCTTCCTTCAGCTAAAGTCTTCGAGCAGCTGCAACTTCTTTCCAATTGACTTCAATTTGTAACTAGCTACAATTATGTGGATTGCCTACTTAGAGCACTTATCACTGTGAGTACTTGAGCAGTGGCCCTAAAGGGACAGACCAGGTTCAAGGTAGCTCATCTTAGCAGCTGAACATCATGAACATGCTTCAAATACCAGACTGTCTGTGAGCAACACCACAAGAGATTTGAAGCTAGAAAGGTAGGAAGAATGAAAACAACTTTATACAAATAAGATTTACTAGATTGCTACCAGAAATGAATGGTTATATATATATCAAGAAAGGATGGTCAGGCTTTGGCTTTTCTATGTAGAGAAGAGGAGATTTGAGGGTTGACTTAACGATAGATCGCTTCAAGGTTATGAAAGAGGTTAATGGGTGATAAAGATGGTTCCACTTCAGGGCGATACCATACTGGGGGCCATAAGTACAAGCTAATCGCTAATAATGCAAAAAAGTAAATGCAGAAAAAAAAAATCACATTTTCCACAGAGTGGTTAGATGCCAAAGTTGCTATCGTAGTGAATAGTTGAAGCAAGTGAGACAAACATGTAAGGAAGAAAGGAATTTAAGGATATTTTGGTTGGGCTGTATGAAGGTTAGAGAAGGCTCATATAGAGCATAAATTGACATGAAACTTTTGGACTGAATGGTCTATCTCTCTCTATATACCTTGTAATACTTCCTCGTTTTGAATTGTCTCAAAGTTTCTCTCAGCCAATTTTATAATTCAGTGTTGAAAACCTGGAATAATTGAAGCCAAGTGCAAAAGTTTCAACTTTATTTCTTTAAAATCACTTTCTTTCGGAGATATTACTGGAAATTCTGTAGGGTTGATTAAAGCTGAAAGTTGAACTCTGGTTTGAAACAATTTTAGGTTTAATCATTGCTGAAAGGACATTTGAAGTTGAAACTTTTAATCCTGCACTTATCAGAACTAGGAAGCAAGAAATATACTTGGAAAAAAGAGACGTAATGTTATACAGCATGAAAGTGTATTTCTGTGCAAATGATGGCCCAACCAATTGGCACCACCTTGGATTATTTAAAGGAGAGACATGTAAAGTTCTGGAAAAGGTGAATCAGCATATCCTTATTTTTATTCTTTCAACCAATGTAGGTGTCACTGACAAGGCAAGCGTTCCAAATGCTTGATCTGAGTGCTCTTCTAGTCTATTTCAGAGGGTAGGTAAGGGTCAACAACATTGCTGCAACTCCAGGCCGCATAAGGACGGCAGACTTCCTTCCTTACAGAACATTAGTGAACCAATTGAGTTTTTACAGCAATCAGTTATAGTTTCATGGTCACCTTTGCTGACACTAGCTTTATTATCCAGATTGTTAATTGAATTTAAACACTGCCTTGGAATTTGATCCACTTTCTGAAAGTATTTCCCTGGGCTTCTGGATTATTGTCCAGTGACGTGACCACTATATCATCATACCCTTATTATTTGAATGGTGAGAAATTTCAGAGATGATATTATTGAAACAATTTAGATCCTAAGGAGACTTGAAGGCATTGATGCTGAAAATGTGCTTTCCTGTGGGCGAGACTAAAATTAGGGGACACAGTTCACCAATAAAGAGAGTCCCATTTAAGATGAGGATGAGGAGAAGTCTCTTTTAAGATTTGTGTGGTCTGTGGAACTTTATTTCCCCAAGAATGGTAGAGGCTGATGCATTGAATATTTTTAGTGTAGAGATAGATCTTGACTAACAAAGGAATCAAAGAATGTCAGTATTAGAAGAAAAGATGAAGTTGATGCAGCAATCAGATCTTACCATATGGCAGAGCAAGCTCAATGGCCTATTCCTGCTCCCAATTTGTATATTTGTCATTAGAAAAGATGAGAAATACTTGGCAGATCAGGTAACATTGGTCTCCTGGGTAGTTCCAACATTTTTAAGTTTTGTTTTAAGTTGTCTGGAATATGGGATTGTCTGTGTTCATGAGTGGTTGGCTTTATTTGCATACCTACAAATTTAGGAAATATCTCAGTGCAACAATGAAGGAATTACATAAGGTGGTAGAAAGCTGACTTTTTCTGCGAGTTAGAGATAACAAGGTGTAGAGCTGGATGAACACAGCAGGCCGAGCAGGAAGGCTGACGTTTCGGGCCTAGACCCTTTTTCTGAGAGTTCATGGAGTTTGAGACTGAATTGTCCAATTTTGTTAGTTACTTCGGAAATACATAACTTAAGATGAATGGAAAAGATTTTCAGAGATGACAATGATGCTATGTTGAATGAGAAGTTCACAGATTAATTGCTGGCATGGTTTGAAAACTGCATGTCACTATCTGCTTCCCAAAACCCCCCACACCAGCTTTTTGAGATATTTTGCAATAAACTGAAGATCTGACCTTAAAGTCTGTATTTAGTAACAAAATCAAGCCATGGTGAAAGACTTTGTCAATAGAATTGATGTAGGAAAATGATTACTGAGTTCATCTCTTCACTACTTTGACACCATATTTCATGAATAATCAAGCTTTTCTGACAATAACCTGAAAAATCTGTGTTGAGTTCTGTTTGTTAAAATGCTTTGCTGTAATAGAAAGGTTTACATTCCTTGGGGGCAGGAGGTGGGGCGGTGCTGTGAGTTGTATTTGTTGATGTTTGCACCATTGATTCACAGAATCATACCTCAGCAGTCACTCACCTTCAAACGCATTTCTTGATAACCTGAGTGGAGAAAAGAAGCGTCCTAGGTCATTTGTTTACTGTAAATGCATTACATTTATTGCACTATCAACCATGACACCAATAAACTGCTTCCTCAGAAGTATAAAGACAAAGAAAACACTGGGTGAGAAGGAATTGCATGTAACTATATATACATGAATACATCTGCATCCTATTTGATTTAATTAGGTGAGTGAGAGAATCGGTATTGGTAAGAGTTTCAGTAACTTTTCAAATAGGCCTGTGCCATTTCCTGTATCACATGAGAATTTTATTTTATTCTAGTCATGCATTTCTTTACCTCTGCTGAATTGATAGCTGCAGCATTGTTTTTATACCATTAACGCATGCTTCCTCTGAAGCCAAAGACTTAACAACGATTTTTTTTCATTATGATCTTATTAGCATATTGATGCACCCATTTTGTTTTGGAGGGTTTTTTTTTTCTCCGTCATTGCTTGGGTCTTGCTGCAACATTTGAAGATCAAACGGTGGCTCCGTGTTCCATTCTCACTCTCTAGCAACTTGAAGTAACTGTCAGAGATAGTTAAGACTGCCGATGCTGGAGTCTGAGATAGCACAGTGTGGAGCTGGAGGAACACAGCAGGCCAGGTAGCATCAGAGGAGGGAAAGCTAATGTTTCACGTCGGGACCCTTCTGAAACATCAGCTTTCTTGTTCCTCAGATGGTGTCTGGCTTGCCGTGTTCCTCCAGCTCCACATTGAAGTAACTGTCATCTTGTTGTACAGCTGATTTCAGTAACATAGCATTTGAAAGATTCCAAATGCAGCCCTGCGTCTGATTAGACAAACAGGAAGCTAGAAGAACACAGCAAGCCAGGCAGCATCTCGAGGAAAGGAGAAGTCAGTGTTTCAGGTATCACCCTTCAGGACTGGATGTGGCGGGTAGGGGGAGCTGCAGATAAAGGTGGGGGGGTGGCTGTGGTGGAACAGTGGTGATAGATGGATACTGGTAGTAGGTACGATCTGGTTGGTCAATGGGAGGGATGAATCAGGTTGGTAGCTGGAAGGGAGGGTCAGTTGGTGGAATGGAAGGGAGGAGGTGGGTGGGAATGGCAGCCGGGGGATGGGTGGGGAGGTTACTTGAAATTAGAGAACTCAATATTGAGTCCTCCAGGCTGTAGGGAGCCCAGGTCACCGCCCATTTCAACTCCCCCCTCCAACTAACCCCTCCCATCCCCCCTCTGACACCCATTCTTGGCCTCTTCCAGTGTCAGATCAAATCAGAACGCAAATTTGAGGGACAACACCTTATCGGTCCCCCTTGACCTTGAACGCTGAGGCTGAATGGTCTGTCCTCAGTTATGTTTGTGCCCCTCCTGCCTCCACCTCAATGAGTTCTGTGCCCACCACGACATGGAGCGCTTCTTCTGCCGCTTCTGCCTCAATGCTTCCTTCGATTAAAGACTTCCAACCACCCTCCAGGGACCCCTTCTCCCGCCTCCAATCTTCCTCCTCCTCTTGGACAACCCCTGCCAGCCTCTTATCTGCTGTGGACCTCTTCACTGCTACTTGCTAACGCATCATCAACCGCCTCGATTTCTCCAACCCCCCTCACCCACTCCAACCTCTCTCCTACTGAATGTGCAGCACTCCACTCTATCCACACCAATCACTATTTCACTATAAAACCCGCTAAGAAAGGCGGGGTGAGGTAGACTGGAGGGCAAACCTCAATGTTACAGAGGCTGAATCTAACTCTCCGACACCACATCCTACCTTCCCCTTGATCGCTGCTCTTCCATAGTCCATCAAGCCACCGTCTCCCACACTGTCCCTGAGCTCATCGCTTCCAGTGACCTCCCCTCCACTAGCCTTATAGTCCCCCAGCCCCACACTGAACTGTTCTACCTGCTCCCCAAGATCCATAAGCCCAAGTATGCCAGCTGACCCATCGTCTCCACATGCTCCTGCCCCACCGAACTCATCTGTTCCTACCTCCATTCTGTTCTCTTCCCCCTTGGTCCAGGCACTCCCCATCTACACCTGGGACACAAACCACATCCTCCACCTCTTTGGAAACTTCTGGTTCCCGGCCCCCCAGTGCTTCACCTTTACTATAGATATGCAATCCCTATACAGGTCCTTAGCCCACAAGGACAGCCTACAGGCCCTCAGTTTTTTCCACTCCAACAGACCCAACCAGCACCCCCCAACTAATACCCTTCTCCGCCTTGCCAAACTAGTCTTCACCCTCTAACTTTTCTTTCAACTCTCCAAATCCATGGTCACTTCTATGGGCCTACTACGCCTGCCTCTTTGTTGGTTATGTCAAATAGTTCCTCTTCAGTACGTACGCTGGTACTGTTCCCCAACTCTTCTGTTATTTTGATGACTGCATCAGTGTTGCATTCTGCACCCAGGATGAACTGGAGCAGGTCATCGACTTCGCTAACAACTTCGACTTCCTCCTCCAGCACCACCACCATCCCCCGCCCCTGGCCTCGTAAAATTTTCTTGGTCTCTTTCCAACACATTCCTCCTCTTTCTTGACCTCTCCGTTTCTGTTAATGACAGTTTATGGACCGACATTCGCTATAATCCCACAGACTGTCATTTCTACCTAGACTACGCCGCCTCCCACCCTGTATCCTGCAAAAACTCCATCCGGTTTTCCCAATTCCAAATCTGCCCTGACAAGGAGACGTTTCACTCCCAAGCATCCCGGATGTCTGGCTTTTCCAAACAGCGCTCTTTTTCCCTCTCTGTCATCCAGACAGCCCTCCACCGCGCCTCTTCCATTCCCCACTCCACAGGTCTAAACCACCCCCTCCCTCCAAACATAATGAACAAAGGTTCCCCCTTGTCCTGACTTTCCACCCTCCATGTCCAACGTATCATCCTCAAATACTTACTACTCCAATCAAACCCCACCAACTGGAACATCTTCCACTCCCCACTCCCCACTCCCCACTCCTCTCTGCTTTCTGCAAGGACATTCCCTTTGCCGCTCTTTAGCTCACGCCACATTCCCCACCAACTGCTCCAACCCGCTCAGTATCTGCCCATACATCACCTCCCTGACCTTCATCCAGGGCTGTAAACAAGTGAGACAGAGCTTCTCCTGCATCTCCCCCAACCTAGTCTGTTGTATTCGGTGCACCCGATGTGGTCTTCTCTATGTCGGGGAGACCAAACGTAGACAAGGTGACCGTTTCGTTAAGCATCTTCACCTGGCCTGTAACGGCTAGCCTAACCTCCTAACCTCTGCCCATTTCACTACCCTCGATCCCTGTAACATGTCCATCCTTGGCCTCCTCCAGTGTCGCAGCGATTCAGAATGCAGATTCGAGGAACAACAGCTTATCTTCCACCTACAGCTTGGAGCACTCAACATTGAGTTCTCTAATTTCGAGTAACCTTCCCACCCATTCCTTGGGCTCCTTTTCCAGCCCCACCTCCTCCCTTCCATTCCACCTACTGACCCTCCTTCCAGCTACCAACCAGATTCATCCCTCCCATCAATCAACCAGGTCGTACCTACTATCAGTGTCGATCTATCACCACTATTCCACTACCCCCAGCAGCACCCCTTTTTTTTAATCTGCAGATCCCCCTGCCACCACATCCAGCCCTGAAGAAGGGTAATACCTGAAACGTTGACTTCTCCTTTCCTCCAGATGCTGACTAGTTTGCTGTGTTCTTCCAGCCTCCTGTTTGTCTACCTTGGATTCCAAGATCTGCTGTATTTTGTCTCTGACATGCATCTAATCAGTCTTTTCTGAAGCTCCAAGGCCTACTGTATTGTGCCAGTGGTCAGCGCTTTGCGAACTGTTTTAGAATGTCTGCCTCCTTCTACCTCCATGTTGCCTAATGATGTAATTGTTATTGTAGTAACGTATATAAGGTGTAAACAGATAGTTTTAACTGAATTCTGATGCCATTGTTGCATCTTGAAAGTATTAGTGAGAATCACATCTAATTTTGAGTCAAGTTTGAATGTGACAGTGTTTACTGACAGATTGTTCAGGTGCGGTCTAGACAGCAAATCACTGCTGATGGTATGTAACTGCTTTAAATGCCACACAAATTAACGGACCAGAGCACATCTGTTATTCACTCGTACTCTGCTGGGGCAGGGACGTTCACTGCGGCAAAGTTCAAACCCCATGATTCCTGACGTTTCCAAATGTAAATGCCAGTAACCCCTCTGGGGAAAGTAAAGCTCGTTTACACTGCAAGATTGCGAGAATTCAATGAAATTGAAATTTTTTTAAAAGACAACCTATTATGTACCATACATTAAAAACACAATGGGAGGGAAGGTATACCCACTTAAATTTTTTTGATGCAAATGACTTCTTGTAGATTAGCTTTTTCTTGTTTAACAGGTGCATATACTGTACTTTTGGAGTTTATGTAAAAATCATTCGTTTTGAATCAACCATGGTTTTCAAGATTCTGTTTCTTTAAATAGTTAACATGTACATTGTAAACATCAGCCTCAAGCCTGCTCCTTAAGATCATCGCTAATGTGATTACTCCACATTCTCTACCGTGCCTGAAGATATTCAAAATCTCTGCTTCTTTCACCTTTTGAAGAACAGAGTTCTGAAGATTCACGACCGTCAGGAAAGAAAATCATTTCATCACTGAGCCTTCATCACACAGCCCACTGTTGTGCCGAATGTGACACCAAATGAAACTAATCACTTCTGCCTGTCTTTGGTCCATATCCCTCCATTCCTTGCAGATTCACGTGCTTATTAAAAATTCCTTAAATGCCGTTATCGTATCTGTCTCCACCACACCTCTGGCAGTGTGTTCCAGACTCCTAACACTCTGTTTAAAAAAAAAAAAAAATTGCCCCTCTCATCTCCTTTGAACATGTCCCCCCTCTCATCTTAAATGCATGCTGTACCTTGTATTCGACATTTCAACTGTGGCAAAAAGATTCTGACCGTCAATCCAAACTATGCATCTCATAATGTTGCATGCCATATGCTGCTGTTACCACCCTATCTACTTGCGTGGCCACTTTCAGAGAGTTATGGACTTGAACCCCAAGATCCTTCTATACATCAGTGCTGTTCAGAGTCCTGGAAACAAGTAAACTTTTCCTTGACATTTGATCTCCCAAAATGCAACACCTCACACTTCCTGGATTAAACTTCATCTGCCGTTTCTCTGCCCATATCTGCAATTGATCTATATCCTGCTGAATCCTTTGACAACCTCCTACACTGTCCACAACTCCTCCAATCCTTCGATTGTCTGCAAACTTACTAACCTTACTAACTAACCCATTTTCATTCAAGTCATTTACATATATCACAGACAGCAGAGGTCCCAGTACGGATCCCTGCGGAATACCACTAGCCATGGACCTCCAGCCTGAAAAATGTCCACCATCACCCTCCATCTTCTGCAGGCAAACTAATTCAGAATCCATGCGGCCAAGTCACCATGGATCCCATGCATCCTAATATTCTGAATGAAGCTAACATGAGGGACCTTGTCAAAAGCTTTAGTAAAATCCATGGAAACAATATCCACTGCTCTACCCTCATTGATCACATTCATCACCACCTCAAAATTCAATCAAGTTGATAAGTCATGACCTGCATTGCACAAAGTCATGCACAAAGTCCCTAATTTAGGCCATACTTTTCCAAATGTGTATAAATCCTGTCCCTAAGAATTCTCTCCAGTAGCTTCCCATCTTCTGATGTGAGGGTCACCGGTCTGTAGCTTCCTGAATTGTCCTGACTTCCTTTCTTGAATAGAGGAACACCATTAGCTATTTGCCAGCCCTCTGGGACCTCTCCACTGGCTATTGAGGATATAAAGATCTTGGGCAAGGCCCCAGCAATCTCCTACCTTATAAAACCTGGGCTAGATACCATTGGGCTGTGGGGCCTTATCCACCTTAATACTCTTCAAGAGATCCAACACCACTTCTTTCTTAATCTCAAAATGGTCTAGCGTATTATTATGCTCCACGCGAATCTCACTATCCTCCGTTTCCTTTTCCTGGATACGCCTTGAATCCTGCCACTTTGGCCAAACTTTTGGTTTTCTGTCCAAATATTCTCAGTTGTGGCTCAGTATATTTGTAATGGTGTTGTACCCAGATGCAGCCTGTTGTTGTTGACCTGAATGTGTTAATGAATTTGCACTTAACAGTTCCGAAGTTGCTGTTCTTCAAACGAGCTTGGAATTGGAGACCCTTTCTGTGGTTCAGTGCATACAAATGATCTGCTGGTACAAATTTAATAGCGAGACATCCTGCCAGTTTCCTAGCTTATGGTTCCCCTTTATCATATTTGGAATCACTTGAAGTGATTTATTTCATTGATGTTTGTGGCATCTTGGTTGATAAAGCATGCTTGCTGTTAATGCCCATGTGTTAACCATTTTTTTTTATGGTGCAGCCTTTTGAGATCTTTTTAAGTTGTGGTACTGGGTATGGTTATAGCACTAGTGCAAATCACTTCACTTCAGAAAAGAAGTTTCATCAGAAGAAGAATTAATGCAAAGGTCATGTAATGGGTACATAAGATCTGGTATTGAAGACTCAGTCCTAAAGTAGAACTGAAGAGAAACTGAATGAGCACTGTACATGTCCAAAAGCGTATTTAGATATTTATTCCAATACAGGAGTGCTTCCAATTAGTGCTGTCTGCAATTTGAATGCAAAAACATAGTATTAAACTTGATTTCCTTTTGTTCTGCAGACCTCTCAGAAATAGAACCAAACGTTTTCCTTCGACCTTTCCTGGAGGTGATCAGATCAGAAGATACTACTGGACCGATCACAGGATTAGCACTTACATCGGTAAATAAGTTCCTGTCTTATGGATTGATAGGTAAGTATGTTTTCTTAACCATAAAATGCTCTGCTGAATAATGAATGGTGCAACTAAAGTTTTCCAGTGAATCATCTCAGATTTCTGAGCCTAGTCTCAAAAAAAGTTTTAATTTGATTTGAAGGTAAGGTGCATGGCTTGATCGGATTTCTTCCAACAGAATAGTATTTGTTTCTTGCTGCTTCTTTTACACCACCTCCAAACTTAAGATCAAAGTTTGGAGGATTTTTATTTACTTTTCATGGGACACTGCCATTGTGAAGTTATTCATTTCTGGATCATTGCTGGGAAAGACAAGGCTGTGGAGCTTTCACAGCAATCTTCAGCCAGAAGTGCCAAGTGGTTCCCAGCATTACAGATACCAGTCATCAGCCAATTTGATTCACTCCACGTGATATCAAGAAACAGTTGGAGGCACTGGATACTGCAAAGGCTATGGGCCCAGACAACACCCCGGCAATAGTATTGAAGACCTGTGCTCCAGAACTTGCTGCTCCCCTAGCCAAGCTGTTCCAGTACAGTTACAACACTGGTATCTACCTGACAATGTCTTGTACATAAAAAGCAGCACAGATCCCACCCAGCCAATTATCGTCCCATCGGTCTACTATCCATCGTCAGTAAAGTGAGGGGAGGTGTCATCAACAGTGCTATCAAGCAGCAGCTGCTCAGCAATAACCTGCTCAGTGACTCCCAGTTTGGGTTCTACCAGGGCCACACTGCTCCTGACCTCATTTTATAGCCTTAGTTCAAATATGGACAAAAGAGTTGAATTCCAGTGGTGAGGTGAGAGTGACAGCCCTTGACATCAAGGCTGCATTCGACCGAGTGTCGTTAAGGAGCCCTAGCAAAAATGGAACCAATGGGGGCAAACTCTCAGCTGGTTGGAGCCATACCTGGTACGTAGGAAGATGGTCATGGTTAGTGGAGGTCAGTCATCTCAGCTCCAGGACAACTTTGCAGGTATTCCTCAGGATAGTGTCCTAGGCCTAACTACCCTCAGTTGCTTCATCAATAACTTTCCCTCAATCAACAACAAAAGTGGGGGTATTTGCTGACAGTGGAACAATATTCAGCATCACTTGTGACTAGTCAGACACTAAAGCTGTCCCTGTCTAAATGCAACAACATCTGAACAATATCCAGGCTTGGGCTGACAAGTGGAAAGTAACATTTGCACCACACAAATGCCAGGCTATGACTATCACCAATAAGAAACCATGTAACCACAGCCCCTTGACATTCAATGGTATTACCATCATTGACTCCTCCGTTATCAACATCCTGGGGCTTATCTTTGATCAGAAACTCAGTAGATACAGGGGATACAACAGCAGGTCAGAGGCTAAGAATACTGCGGAGAGTAACTCACTTCCTGACACCTGCCTGTCCACTATCTGAAAGTCGCAAGTCAGAGGTGTGATGGAAGACTCCCCACTTGCCTGGATGAGTGCAGCCCCAACAACATTCGAGAAGCTTGACACCGTCCAGGACAAAGCAGCCCGCTTGATTGCCGCTATATTCACAAGTGTCCAGTCCCTCACTACTGATGCTCAGTAACAGCAGTGTGTACTATCTACGTGGTGCTCTGCAGAAATTCACCAAAGATCCTTGGACGGAACCTTCCAAACCCACGCCCACTTCCATCTGGACTGACAAGGGCAGTAGATATCTGAGAACACCATCACCTTCAAGTTCCCCTCCCAGCCACTTACTGTCCTAACTTGGAAATATGTTGCTGTTCCTTCACTGTTGCTGGGTAAAAATCTTGGAATTCCCTCCCTGATGGCATTGTGGGTCACTTCACAGCATGTGGACTGCAACGATTCAAGAAGGCAGCTCTACACCACCACCTCCAGGGCAAGTAGTGATGGGTAATAAATAATGGCCAGCCAGCTATGCCCACATTCCACAAAATGAATAAATTTTTTAAAAAATTAGATGCCTTTTCCTTTTAATAGCAATGCATAATTAATTTTTACCTTTTTTTGCTTGTGAGAAGCGACACGTATTCATATGCAGGGATCTGTTCTCTGTAAACAAAATGAGTATGTTCAATGCTTGCACTTTTTTAAAATAAGCTGGAAGTTAAAAATTAACTAAGTTCCCTGTTGCTTTTTCTAAAGTTGTTTCTCCAGTCCATTGACATCACTTTGTTCCTATAGGTTAAGTTGATGTGATCATTTGAAATTAGGCATTCTTCTTGGTGAGTGAAAAATGGAAAATATTGGCAACATGTCTCTCTTCAGTAATAATGCATTCCTTTTCAAGTTTGGAGCACAGGGCCAAATCATCCAGTCTCTGGATCTTTGGTGAGGGGAAACTTTGCTGTGGATTGACTTCATCTACACTTCCCACTGCGTTGGAAAAGCAACTAACATAATCAAAGACCTCTCCCACCCTTCTACCTTGCAGAAGACATGAAACTTTGAATACATGCACAACCAGATTCAAGAACCGGGTCTAGGCCCGAAACGTCAAGTTTTCCTGCTCCTATGATGCTGCTTGGCCTGCTGTGTTCATCCAGCCCCACGCCTTGTTATCAAGAACAGCTTCTTCCCTGCTGTTATCCGACTTTTGAATGGACTCTTAAATGTTAATGTTGATCTCTCTCTGCACCTTCTTGGCAGCTATAATTGTGTATCCTGTTCTGTGTTGTGTTCCCCCGATGCGCTTTTCATTGTACCTTGGTACACGTGACAGTAATAAAATCAAGATTTGATCAAATCAAATCTGGACCCTGTGGACTTGTAGAAGCGTGGACCAACATAGGAACAGCCCAGTATATTTAAACTTCTAACCGGCATTTCCCCTGCTCCCTGTGATCCTACATGAATACCTCTGAGTCAGAGTTAGATTTGGAAGTAGTTCAGGTTTGGAACATTCCACAACAATGGACTCTCTAGCCTCAAATAGCACTGATCTTGCTAGCATTGATCTTGCCTTGCGCATGCCCTGTGCAATGTAGTCTATATGCCTCTGTCTCAGTCTTTTTTGATCTGTACATCTTTGCTTACTATGATCTGTCTGTACCGCTCGTAAACAAAGCTTTTCACCATACTTCGGTACATGTGGCAATAAATGAATCAATAAAACAATCATTAAGTCAAGTTGCCCAAGGAATATTGGACAGATTAAAATCTAGTTAACGCTTGGGTAATTACACTACTGATCTGTTAATGAACCTAACCTGAATTTCACAGAATTGCTAACCTACAGAAGGAGCCTATTCCGTCTTTCATGTCCGCACCTCTCCCTAAGCATCTTAACATGGTGCCAATCTCCTGCTTTTTCCCTGTAACTCCACACATTATTTCGATTCAAATGATCACCCAATACCTCCATTAAATGGGTTTCCACCACACTTCCAAGCGATGCAATCTAGGCCCTAACAGACCCGTACTTGCTTTGACAAAAAGATTTTCTTGTTTCCGTTTGCTTTTTCAGCAAGCACTTTAAAACTGTGCCCTCTGCTTCTTGATCCATTTGAGCAGGAACAATTTCTTTCTATCTGCTCTGTCCACACCCTTCAAGACATTGAAAAGTTCTATCAAATGTCCCTTCAGCCTTCTCTCTAAGAAAAACAATCCTAACTTCCCCAATCTGTCCTTGTAAATCAAGTTTTTCATCTCTGGAACTATTCTTGAAAGCCTCTTCTGCACTCTCATCTTGTCGTCTGAAACCCAGATGCAGCACTCCAGCTGAGGTCTAACCAGGTCTCACACAAGTTCATTGCTCAAGTTCAGTCTCCCAGCTGAGGTGTTCCATGTCCTATAACGAAGCCTAGAAAATATTGAAAGCTTTATTAACAGTTCTTCATATCAGTTTTGCTTTTAATGACTGTGCATATATACCCAGGTCTCTCTGCTCCTGCACAACCCTTGAGAGTAGTATCCTTTTGGTTTTTTAAATTCATTCATGGGATGAGGTCATCATTGTTGAGGCCAGCATTTACTGACCATCCCTAATTGCCCTGATGGCAGTTAAGACTCACCCACATTGCTGTGGGTTTGAAGTCATATGTCAGCCAGACCAAGTAAGGATGGCAATTTCCTTCTCTAAAGGATTTTAGTGAACCAGATGGGTTTTTCCTGGCAATCGACAGTGATTTCATGATCATCATTAGATTCTTAATTTCTGGATTTTTATTGAATTCAAATTCCACCATCTCCCTTGGTGGAATTTGAACCCAGGTCACCAGAATGTTACTTGAGTCTCTGGATTAACAGTCCAGTGGTAACATCACTAGGTTATTGCTTCCCCAAATACTGTTCCCAAAAGTCCAACTAACCTGCAAACACCTGAGCCATCTGCACACTTATTGAAATAAAAGCAAATCTCTGCAGATGCTGAATATCTGAGATAAAAGCAAAAGTGCTGAAAAACGCTGCAAGTCTGGCAGCATCTTTTGATAGAGAGACAGAGTTAACATTTTGAGTCTAGTGTAACTCTTGCAGACACTCATTGGCTTCTTGTTGCCTCATGCCCTTCTTGACTCACCCCTTACCTGTCCATTCAGTCATTCATTCACTGACATTTGAAAACTGGAACTTTAGATCTAACCGTACAGCAGCAAGTGCCTTAAAAAGGAGGCATGCCCTGTCCCAACTGTTTCACTCTGACAGAGAATGAGACTGCACTGTGAATTTGTTTGACAGTTGTCATCGAAAGATCCTGTAAGAAATGCACAGCAGCATTTAGTTGGGGAAATCTTCACAGGTGGAGGCAATCTGATCACTATTTGGGAGGCTCAGGCCTAGACAGGAGCGTTTCCGCATTGAATACTATTGGAGTAGTTTAATGTGGCTTGGTTTCCATTATCTTTTCTGCTATGTGCTGAAATTTCAGACTTTGTTGTGCTACCAACAAGTTAGAAACAAAGATGAGGAAGTTGCTAGTCATGGGATTTTTGATTGGATTTGTGGTATGCATTTAATTCATTTGGAGAACTGTCACCTACAGTTGAGTGCTTCCCCATAGACAGTGGATGAATAATTGTTGTTCTGCTGTTGCTTCCCAGATGATTATTTAAGATCGCGTGATTACTAGAAACAAAAATTTGTTTGCTTGCTATTATTTGAGATAATAACCTTTTCTTTAAAATCAACTTTTTCTTTTGTTCTCTTTTCAACTGTCCGACTTGTGCGTAAGCAGTCCCGAAATGGCAGATTAGTGCCTTGAAGTAGAAATGGAGGTTTCCTCAGGAGTTTGTCTTTTGCAGTTATTTTTGCAGTTTTGACGGTGGCGTAAATGGAAAATAAACTACTTACGCTCCAATTAAATTCTTCACTATCAAATCTTCAAAGTTTTGCAAGGGTGAATAGTGGGAAACTTTACATTCATGGTATTAAATGCTGTGTTTATCTTCAGCCTAAATGTTTTTAGTGTGGGTTTTAATTGTCAAAAAAAAAACTTTCTGTAAATTTGCACAAGGCCGTTTCAATTTACAATGACATTTACTTGTCTGTGTGTTTTTTCTTCTCATCACATTTAAAGCACTTTCACAACCCCCAGATGGGGATCAGCTGATTTGCTTTGCTTTCAGCAAAAGAAATTTGGGCCATTTTGAACCTGTAATATAAAAACAAAGTGTTCTTTTGAAAAGAGACATTGTGAGAAGTCAACTATTATAAGTGTACACAGTGCTTATGGAATCAACACCATGGATTGATGTGGGGAACTTTGGAAGGTTGGTGGGGGGAAGCAAAGCCTAATTTGTTTTACTCATGAAACCAATGAAATGAGGATGAAATACTTCACTGAACTGCAAAAATGATTTTGTTTCTTTATTTATTTTGTGGGATGTGGGCAGCGCTGGCAGGCTAACGTGTAATCCATCCCAAACTATCGTCGAACCGAGCATCTTGTGAGGCTGTTTCAGAAGGCTGTTAAGAATCATTTACATTGTTTGAGTCTGGAATCTCATTTTGGCCAGCCCATGTAAGGTCGGCAGATTTCCTTTCCTAAAGGTCTGTAGTTAACTGGATAGATTTTTGAGACTATTGACGGTGGTTTCTTGGCCACCACTACCGATACTAACTTTTTAATTCCAAATGTAATTATTGAATTCAGACTCCATCATCTGCCATGGTAGGATTTGAGCCCATGTCCTATGAGCATTAGCCGAGTCTCTGGATTAGTAACCCAGTAGCAACTGTTTTGCACAGCTGTTGATGATTTAAAATTTTCTTGAAGAAATGTTTATTGCAGAAGCCAGCACTCTGATTTACTGGTTTCACTTGCTTTGGTAACTGTAGAGATAGATTGGGACAATACTATGTTTGAACATCAGAGAAATTAATGTATGAACATATGAAGAAAGAGCTGGAGTACACTATTTGATCCTTTGAGCCTGCTCTGCCAATCAGTAAGATGATAGTTGATCTGACTGAAACCGCAAATCTATATTCCTGCCTAACCTGATTATCTTGAACCCCTCTGCTTAGCAAGAATCTATCCACCTCTGGCTTAAAAATATTCAAGGACTCTGCTTTTGCCGCCTTTTCAGGAAGCTTATTGCAAAAACGCTTGATCCTTTAAGAGAAAAATAATTCACCTAAACCTAAATCGGCAGCACCTGAATATTTTTTCACTATCGACCCTTTGTTCTAGCTTCTACCGTAAGAGGAAGCATCCTCTTCATACCTACTTTGTCAAGACCCCTCAAGATCTTGATGTTTCAAGCGTCTAAGCTCTTCTAGAACCCAGAATGCAGAGAGATCTAGTTGTCTTTGTGTGAATCATAAAGGTTAGTATTCAGGAACAGCTAGTACTTAAGAATGTTCACAGTGTTATAATTCATCACAAGGGGAATTGAATACAGAATTAGGGAGGTGATGGTTTTGTTATACAGGGCACAAGTGGGAACATATCTGAGGTATGAGCACAGTGAGGAAGGATGTAAATGTGTTGAAGCCAGTTCAGAGAAGGCATACCAGACTAATACCTGGAATAGAGGCAGTGATTGCCTTTCAGTGTGTTTGCATTCTTTCTTTAAAGAACGGTCTCACTAGTGCCCTTCATAATGGAAGCATAACCTCCCGACTTTTCTGTTCGTTTCCCTTCGCAATGAGCAGTAATATTCTATTAGATTTCTTAGAAAACCTGAATGCAGGTAATCATGATTAATGCAGTAGAACAGCCAGGTCTCTCTGCAACCTCTCATCATTTAGGTGATGCTCTTTTTAACCTTCCTGATAAAATGGACAGTTTCACATTTTCTCACATCATGTTCCTTTTGCCAGACTTTTTCCCCCACTCACTCAATGATCTACCCTTTTGTAGTCTCTTTATTTCATCTTCACATTTTATTTTCCAACCTATCCTTGTGTTGATATCAAATGTAACAACTATACCTTCAATTTCCTCACTTAAGTCATTTATAAAAATTGGAATAAGTTGAGCTACCAGCACCAATCTCTGTGGCATACCACTTACTGCATCCTGTCAACCTGAAAAAAAATTATTCCTACTTTCTGCTTCCCGTTGGCAACCAATCTTCTATTGATGCCAATATGTTACCCCCTACACTATCGTTTCTTTTCTGCCGAAATCTTAAGCGAGGCACTTCATCACTTCTCCCAGAATACCAGGTACAGCACGTCCGCTAGTCCCCTTTTATCCGTAGTGCATGTTACTTGGAAATATAGAAAATAGTAACCATTCAGCCTTCGAGCGTGCTTCACCATTCAATATGTTGGCTGTTCCAACTCTGTACCCTGTTCTCACCCTCGACATTACATCTAACTCCTGGAAGACATTGAATGTTTTGGCCTCAATTGCTTTGTTTGGCAGAGAATTCCACAGGCTCGCTGCTTTCTGGGTCTTCATTTCATTTGCCTTCATTGTTGCATGCATGTCTACCCTGGATCTCACTGCCACTTGGGCAGCTTTCATGTGATGTAGCTGTGATGCATTATCTGTCGGACCATCTTTAAGTAACTACTAAATGATTTTATTAAACAATGTAGTTTATTAGTGTTGCAACCAGTGCTAAGGTTATGTTGAATGTTGAGAATACAATAAACCTTGATCACTTAGAAGATACTTAGAAATAACTAGCTCCTTCTCCTATAGCAGAGTAAGTGTCAGTTCCTGGAGATTGAAAAAGTTAGAGATAAACAAAGGCGCACCTCTTCCTTCAACATTTTATTCCCTTAGTTGCCATCTTCTAGCACTCTGGATCTTGTCAAATGGAATATAATGTGGGGAAAATGTGAAGCTATGCTTTTTGCAGGAAAAATAAACGTGCTAATATTTAAGTGGAGACTGCAGAAAGCTGCAGCATGGAGGGATTTGGGGTTCTAGTACATGAATCACAGAAGGCTAACATCAAAGTTCAGTGGGTGATGGGGAAAGTAAATGGAACGTTGGCCTTTATGTGGAAGAAAATGGAATATGGAAACAGTGAGGTCTTGCTCAAACTATACAAGTCTCTAGTCAGGCCACAACTGGAATGTTCTGAACAGTTGTTGGCTCCTGATCCAATGAAATAACATACTGGCATTGAAGGCATTCCATAGTGGGTTCACTAGGTTGATCCTGGCTATGGAGGGATTTTGTTATGAGGAAAGGTTCAGTAACTCGAGCTTGTACTCTTTGGAGAATAGAAGATTGAGCAGAGACCTTATTGAAATATATAAGATTCTTAGAGAGCTTGACAGGGAAGGTATGTCGATTGTTTCACCTTGTGGTACAGTTTAGGACGAGAGGGTATGTTCTGAGTATGGCATCTCCCAATTAAGACAGATATGGGAGATTTTTTTCTGCGAGGGTAGTGAAGCTGTGGAATTCTTTATCACAGAGCTGTTGAGGTTGTTACATTGTATATTCAAGGATGTGATAGATTTCTAATGATTAAGGTATTAAGGGTTGTGGGGATAAGGGAAAATGGAGTTGTGTTATCAAAGTCACCTTGATCTCATTGAATGGCAGAAAAAACTTGATGGACCAAATGGCCTACTTGTGCTCCTATATCTTATTATCTAATGGTCTACAGTAAGTTGCACTTGAATACTAAGTATCAATGAATTAACCAGATTTAGATTATTTGAGCCAACCTGTTCAGACATGTTATAACAGATGCCTTGGTTAGTCGGGACTTGAATCAGGGCCTTCTGGTGTAGAGGTAGGCACATTGCCACTGAGCCACGAAGAACCTCATTGACCAGTTTTATTTTCTATTTTCTAATCAGCTTGTCCAGTGTTGTTATTGCATACCTCTGGAACAGGTGGAACTTCAACCCAGGTCTCCTCGTTCAGAGGTAGGGACACTACGACTCGTCAGCAAGACTCCTCATTGACCAGTTTTGGGTGTTGCTGGTGTGTAAGACTCAGCTCACCCAGTTACAGTGGAAATGCTTTCAGTCTCTGCTTTGGTTAACTGAATCCAACAGCTCCTCCGCAGATCACCTTGTTCCAACCTTGCTTAGGATGGGCATCTTTAGAATTTAACTCCAGATTCCAAAATTATTTAAACTCTCTCAGCCACTACCAGCTTCCAGTAGTCAGAAGATCCAAAAGAAAAGCAGTTAACCCATCAAATCTGGCTCAGACCTTGATGGGGTGTCCTATGCATTCCATGATGTGCCTCTTGTCCTCCCTCTTCCCTGGGGCTTTGTGCACACTGCCCAGGCAATCAACTTGTTTCATTGGTTGATGATGGGAAGGAAATACTGTCTCAGCTTGCTATGTGCATACATAACCCTGCTCCTTCCTCAGCTGTAGAACATAATTAGTTTGGCCATGTGGACTGAATCTAATCCTTTCATTAGTTTATGCTGACAAAGTGTGTCACAAGAAAGTTAAACATGATGTCCTATGAGTGGGTCAGAATGGAAAAGGTAATTTGGATTAAATCAACTGTATGATTTTCTCAAAATTAATTTCAATTGGCCCAGTTTTGAGTAATAAAACTTAATTTCTCTGCTTGTTTCTTGTAATAACATCGTCTTAGCAGAAAACAATAAGCATCAATCTTTCACATGACTGTATTCTGACCCAAGTTAGAGTCATAGAGCCATACAGGACAGAGACTGACCCTTTGGCCCAAACTGGTCCATGCTGACCAAAATGTCCATCCACGCTAACCCCTGTACTTGGCCCATATCCTCTAAGTCTTTCCAATCCATGTATTTGTCCAAATGCCTTTGAAATGTTGTTAAAATGTACCTGCCATAACCACTTCCGCTGGCTGCTCATTCCATACATGTGTACCACCCGCTGTGTTTTTAAAAAAAAATGTTGCCCTCAGGTTCCCATGTATTCTTTCCCCTCTTACCTTAAACTGATGCCCTCTAGTCCTTGATTCCGCACCCCTGGGAAAAAGACTGAGTGCATTCATGCTCTCCATGCCTGTCGTGATCTTATACACTTCTATAAGATCCGTCCTCAGTCTCCTATGCTCTAAGTAGGAGATAACAGTCCTAGCTTGTCCAACCTCTCCCTATAACTCAAGCCCTTGTGTCCTGGCAACATCGTTGTAAATTTCGTCTGCACTCTCCAGTTTAATAACATCCTTCCTTTAGCAAGTTGACAAAACTGAACACAGTGCTCCAAGTATGGCCTGTCTAATATCCTGTACAACTGCAATATTACTTCCCAACCTCTGTACTGAGCGCCCTGACTAATGAAGGCCAGTATGCCAAAAGCCTGTCTACCCGTGAATCCACTTTTTTGGAGAACCGTGCACCTGAACTCTAAGGTCTCTCTCTTCCACTCTGCTCCTTAAGACCCTTCCATTCACCATGAAACTATTACCTTGATTTGACTTACCAAAATGCAACATGTCACAGTTATCCATATTAAACTCCATTTGCAATTTCTTGGCCCACTTCCCACCTGATCAAGAACCTGCTGCAATTTCTGATAACCATCCTCACTCTCCACGATACTTCCTATTTTAGTGTCATCTGCAAACTTACTAATCATGCCTTGTGCATTCTCATCTATATCATTGATATGGATAATAAACAGCAATGGGCCCAGCATGACCCTTGAGGCACACCACTAATCTTAGGCCTCCAGTCTGACGAGCATCCTTCCACTGTTACACTCTGCTTCCTACCATCAAGCCAGTTATGTACCCAATTTGCCAGAGCTCCCTGGATTCCATGCAATCTAACCTTCCAGAGGTTTTTCTTTGTAGCTGTTGTTGAATAGGGGTACAATATTCGCTACCCTCCAGTCTTCTGGGATCTGGTCCATGGCTAACGATGGTGCAGATATATCAGCCAGGACCGCTGCAATTTCTTCTCTAGTCTCTTGCAGGGTTCTTGGATATATCTGGTCAGTACCAGGAGATTTATCCACCTTCATACATTATAATTTTTCCAACACCACATCTACTTTGAGATGGATTGCCCCCAAGATTTTGCCACTAACTTCCTCGCGTTCCCAAGTCTTCATGTGTTTCTCCATGCTAAACACAGGAAAAATATTCATTGAGGACCTCATGCAGTTCCACACATATATGTCCACTTTGGTCATTGAGGGGTCCTATTTTCTCTCTAGTTATTCCTTTTCCTCTAATATACTTTAGAATCTCTTTGGATTTACCCTAATCTTCTTAGCCAAAGCTATCTCATGCCCCCTTTTTTGCCCTCCTGATTTCCTTCTTCAGTAAACTCCTGTTTCCCCTATATGCCTCCAGGGATTCCTCTGATCCCAGCTACCTATTCCTTAGCCATGCCGCCTCCTTTTTTCTTGTCAAAGCCTCAATATCTCTTGTTATCCAGGATTCCCTACTCCTGCCAACCTTGCCCTTCACCCTCGCAGGAACATATAAACCTTGAACTCTAGCTTTCCAAGACTTTTTCAAACATTATAAAATTTTATATTCCTGTGATGTAGATTCCTCCTGATTGAAAGGTGCTCTCTTATTGCACACAATTTATTTTGTATTTTTGTTGGTGATGGTTTGCAGTATTTTATAAATATTACTATCTTGCACAGCTCTGAAAAATTTTGAGGAATTTGAGGCAATCATTAGAGGAAATAATTTTTTAAAAAGTGAGTTTACATGGAAAACTTCTGTGTGCCCCTCAAAACGACAAAAAGTACATAAAGGCAGAAAGGTTTTGTTTGTTGAATCCTCTTTTCTCAATTCAATCTTTTTCTGTAATACATAGAAGCTCTGCTGCGAAGAGGGTGGCTAAAACCACAGTACATAGAGTTTTAGAAATATTTGGAATGTTCCCTCCTTTTTCTTCAATTTGTGCCTTTATTCCTCGTCAGACACAGTGATGTTTAACTGCTGCGAAGGCCCAACTCTCCTACAGTGAATTGGTTGACTTGCTCATTACTGACCAGCACTGACTGGCTGCTGTTTTGACTCTGATTCATAACATACCAAACAATCAGCAGCAAAAACAGCAATTCTTCTCTGTTTCTCTTGTTGGTATGGATTTAGTGAACCCCAGTGGCATTAGGCATTCAGTGCTACTTACTCATTTGCTGAATTTGTTTGAAGTCATATAAAACCAACAAATGGATCTGCGGAAATTTGTTTAATGTGTCAGAGAAAAATTCAATAACATTTTATGTAGAGGAACAGGTCTTAGCCAAAAGAATTAAGTAGTAGAATATGTTAGGGCTCCATTTTTTGTTTTGTATGTTTATTCCGTGCTCTATGATCAGCCATGACATTGCTTAAGTTAAAAGCTGAATGGTAAACTGCTTTGTAATAGAAGGAGCATAATTTGTAATTCTGTTGCTCTGCTGTGATGAAATTGGCTTTCCTTTCTCAAGTCTATTTGTTGTAAATAGAGAAATCTTGGGGTAAATCAGAGTTTAATTGTCTTTCAGGAACAGAATTATTTGATTGGGGTGTGGATTAATTTCCAAGTAGCAGGTATAACGAGCTTTATTTTGTTTTCATTAATATTCTGTCTCTGCATGCACCTCAAAATTCGTGTTAACTCTGTGCCATCTTGATATTGTATACGTAGCTATTGCTGAGAAGTATCTCTTCTGCTAAAACATTATCTTAACTTTACGTGCAGTGGTTACTATACTACTTTAGTGATACAGTTTCAGCATAATATGATTCTGAATATCTCCTTCAGATTGTGCCACATGGGACTCGTTTGTTGAAGGATCATGCATTGTACAGTGCTGCCAGCCACCAGTAATCCCCTTTGAGGAATATTGAGTTATGCAGCTCAATTCTATCATTTTTGTGTGTGTAAAAGTTTGCTTCATCTTTGACCTACATCTTTTTGATCAGTATTAATATTTTTTGGAAATTTTCTAATTCAAATTAAAGTGTTTATTTGAGATAGGCTTTGTTTGCATTATTTGCTTGAATTCCTTAAGTTTCCATTTCAAGATAGAATAATGTAAATAAAGCTTCATTTTTATTGTGGCTTGATTCTGGATGCTGTCCTTATGCATCTGCTAATGTGAAATCAGCATTTGGGAATAATTCGGAAGATTCACTGGAGGGAAGGCTAAGGCTGTGGTAAATAAATATCAAAAGATATTAATAATGGCTGCAACCAAGAAGTGGTAGTGAAGTAATGTTCAGGAAGACAAAAGGATATGATTAAATAAATTCTGATTAAGGTGTTGAGAATTCAATGGAAGCATTCCATTGCCAAGCCAAAGAGCATTGAAAATAACTATTTGAGAGGCACATGCGGCATATAAAATCTATGCCACTGTCAGAAATGTGAAGGTAAGCAGACAATTGCATATAGATAGGCAACTATCTTTTCTAGTGAGATGGAAAAAAAGGACAGTTCCTCCCATGATGGAAAGAAAATACATCCTTGAAAAGCAAAGGAAAAGGCAGCTTATCTTTCATTTATAGATGCCTATTTAACCATTGCTTTAAAATCATCTAAATCTGTTTTCCTCGCTGTGTGGTTACAGTGGTTTGTCTCAGCCTGTAACTAGAGCAAACAGTTCACTGAAGTCAAGGAGAATTGTCTTAAGCTGTTAAAACCTGAGGTTCCCTTTATAGTTTTAAAAATGAGGAAGCTTTTGCACTGTTTCTGGGCCTCAGCCTTCTGAATAATTGTGCTTTTGCTAATTGTATAAATTGAATAATTGGGAATTGAGTTTCCATTGTCAGCAAGCGCTCATCAGCCATAATGCTGATTAGAAAGTAGTACAAACAACTCTACCTGGTGTAGTGAAATAGAAACAAAAGAGTTGGCCCAGCCCTGAACATTGCCTGGGTTTGATGGGTGGCCCTCTGTGAAGGTTATGGTTTCCAGATTCACCCCAGAGACCTGAACACACAACCTAGTACTGAGATGGTGTACCATTGTTGAAGGCACTGGCTTTCAGCTAAGATGTAAATCAAAGCCCTGTTTTCAGTTTGACATGAATGTAAAAGATCCTTTTGCATTTTTAAAAAGTGTTCACCTGATGTATTGCCACCATCTATTCCTTATTCAAGATCAGTTCTTTCAAAAAAAAAACCTCAACTGTTCATTGATCTCATTACTGTTGTGGATTCTTCCTCTCCACAGATCTGTTGCTGAGTTTTTCTACAACAGTGACTGCACTTCAAAAGTACTTATTAATGGTAAAGTTCACTGCAGCATTTTAAGGTTTGAAAGATGCTTTATAAATATAATGTTTTTCCTTCCTTGATTAGTGGCAAAAGTGAAATTTCTAGTAACACTATTCCTGTAGAAGTTCATGTGAAAGTTTGAGGAAAAGCTCAATTTGCTTTTCATAGCCTGTGACCATTTTTTGTTCAGCATGTGGTAGGTTCCCTTCATCACCACCTGTAATGTTTTGAATCCATGAGCATTCTCTTTGCTTTAGGTCAAGTTTATTTAGATCAAGACAAGAATGCTGATTTTTTTTTTCCTAATGAGTCAGCATGGAATCTGTTCATTCATTCACACTTGTGCCAGCTCTTTAGTAGAGCTACCAAATTATAGCTCCACTTGTGTTCTTTTCCGCCAGCGGTCCTGTACTATTTTTCCATTTCAAATGTGTATTGAATTCCATTTTCTGTACTACTATTGAATCTGTTTCCACCACTCTTCTAGCCAGCACATTCTAGGATCTAACAACTTGCTGTATAATTTAAAAACCAAAAGAACTGCAGGTGCTAGAAATCAGAAATGCAAACAGAAACTACTGGAAAAACTCAGCAGGTCTAGCTGCATCTGTGGAGAGAAATCAGAGTTAATGTTTGGGTTCAGTGACCCGTTCTGTAGAGAGAAATCTTTCCTCAGATGCTGCCAGACCTTCTGAGCTTTTCCAGCAATTTCTGTTTTTGTTGCTGTATAATTTGTTCTTTCCTCCTGCTTGTGATTCTTTGTTCAACCACAATTTTTCCTTATTTATTTTAAAAAGTGAATTCAAACCACTCAAAATAACCTCTTTTCAAATGTGAATGTGAACATCTTGCATTTTATTGCAACATTTAAACCAGATTTTATTTTGAGAAAGTTAAAATTTTTCTTAACTTTCTCTGTTCTGAAGACATCAATGTGAGTTGCTCAAAACATTTGCATCTTAGGAGTTCCATTGCCATTTTCTGTCTGTTGAAGCTGAATAAGGAACAATGCTGAATTATCACCTGTCAGTGTTTTTAATGCCATCTTTGAAGAGCATTTATTGCTTTTAAAGTTTTCAACCAATCTATTTCTCTGATCTTGTGTGACATGGAAAAACTATTTATTTACTATTCAGGGTTCAACACCCTTTGTTTTTTGGAATTTAAATAGCTCTTGCTCTGGGAAAGGAGACAATCTTTTATGTAGTGGAGTGGGGCTAGATCAGCTGGCTGCCCAGAGCATGAATCTCTTAAAGAAGCTGTTCAGTATGATTATTCTTGTGGGATGACAGCTGTTCCTGTTTGTTTTTTGGATTTGGGTAATCTGCCGTTCTTCCTTGTTTCTTTAATAGTGAGCAGAGGTGAAGTTCACTCTCTTTGGATTCTATATGCAGGAAGATTTTTCCGATATTTGTAGAGGGGGGTTTTTGGAGAATAGCAGAGTGAAAGATTGACATAACATTGTTTCAGAATTCAGGATAGATTCCCCATGTAGATAGTTTACCTGCAAAGGGATGTTCCAATTTACATACTCTGTATTTTAAATTCATCAAGAAATTACTGTTTATGACAATGCGCTGGACTTCCTGATCCAAGAACAGTTAGTTCTGGCACTGTGACCCTCAGATTTTCAAACTGATTACTTTCTGTTCTGAATCTTTCAAGGGAATAGCCATTTCTTTAGCAACCAGTGGTAGAAATGTTAATGGCAGTTGGGAAAGCTTTTACCCAGAAAACTTGTAAATCACATGGAAATGTTTTAGAACAAAGAACAATACAGCGCAGAACAGGCCCTTCGGCCCTCGATGTTGCACCGACCTGTGAACTAATCTAAGCACACCCCCTACACTATCCCATCATCATCCATATGCTTATCCAAGGACTGTTTAAATGCCCCTAATGTGGCTGAGTTAACTACATTGGCAGGCAGGGCATTCCACGCCCTTACCACTCTGAGTAAAGAACCTGCCTCTGACATCTGTCTTAAATCTATCACCCCTCAATTTGCAGCTATGCCCCCTCGTACTAGCTGACGTCATCATCCTAGGAAAAAGACTCTCACTGTCCACCCTATCTAATCCTCTGATCATTTTGTAGGTCTCTATTAAATCCCCTCTTAGCCTTCTTCTCTCCAATGAGAACAGACCCAAGTCCCTCAGCCTTTCCTCATAAGACTTTCGCTCCAGACCAGGCAACATCCTGGTAAATCTCCTCTGCACCTTTTCCAATGCTTCCACATCCTTCCTATAATGGGGCAACCAGAACTGCACGCAATATTCCAAGTGAGGCCGCATTAGCGTTTTGTACAGTTGCAGCATGACATCACGGCTCCGGAACTCAATCCCTCTACCAATGAAACCTAACACACCGTATGCCTTCTTAACAGCACTATCAACCTGGGTGGCAACTTTCAGGGATCTATGTACCTGGACACCAAGATCCCTCTGCACATCCACACTACCAAGAATCTTTCCATTGACCCAGTATTCTGCCTTCCTTTTATTCTTGCCAAAGTGCATCACCTCACATTTGTCTGCATTGAACTCCTTTTGCCACCTTTCAGCCCAATTCTGCAGTTTATCCAAGTCTCCCTGCAACCTGCAACATTCTTCCACACTGTCCACCACTCCACCGACTTTAGTGTCATCTGCAAACTTACTAACCCATCCACCTATGCCTGCGTCCAAGTCATTTATAAAAATGACAAACAGTGGTCCCAAAACAGATCCTTGTGGCGCACCACTAGTAACCGGACTCCAGGCTGAATATTTTCCATCAACCACCACTCGTTGCCTTCTTTCAGAAAGCCAGTTTCTAATCCAAACTGCTAAATCTCCCTCAATCCCATGCCTCCGCATTTTCTCCAATAGCCTACCATGTGGAACCTTATCAAAGGCTTTACTGAAGTCCATGTACACCACGTCAACTGCCCTACCCTCATCCACAAGCTTGGTCGCCTTCTCAAAAAAACTCAGAGGTTTGTGAGACACGACCTTCCCTTGACGAATCCATGTTGACTATCTCCAATCAAATTGCAGCTTGCTAGATGATTATAAATCCTATCTCTTATAATCCTTTCCAAAACTTTTCCTACAACACACGTAAGGCTCACTGGTCTATAATTACCTGGGTCATCTCTACTGCCCTTCTTGAACAAGGGCATAACATTTGCAATCCTCCAGTCCTCTGGTACTAAACCTGTAGACAATGACGACTCAAAGATCAAGGCCAAAGGCTCCGCCATCTCCTCCCTAGCTTCCCAGAGAATTCTCGGAAAAATCCCATCCGGCCCAGGGGATTTATCTACCTTCACACCTTCTAGAATCGATAACACCTCCTCCTTACTAACCTCAATCCTTTCAAGTCTAATAGCCCGTATCTCAGTCTTCTCCTCTACAATATTCTCCTTTTCCTGAGTGAAAACAGATGAGAAATATTTGTTTAGCACCTCTCCGATCTCCACAGGGTCCACACACAGCTTCCCACTTCTGTCTTTGACTGGCCCTATTCTTACCCTAGTCATCCTTTTATTCCCCACATACCTATAGAAAGCTTTAGGGTTCTCCTTAATTCTACCTGCTAATGACTGCTCATGTCCCCTCCTTGCTCCTCTTAACTCTCTCTTTAAATCCTTCCTAGCTAATCTGTAACTCTCCATCGCCTCATCTGAACCATCTCGTTTCAATGTCACATTTGCACCACTCTGATCCATGGCCATCTGATGTGCTTGTTGACATTTATTGTCAGCGTTTGCTCAGCATACAAATAACTTGTGGTTTGTTTTGCCTGTTACATTATTGGGGTTTGCTCCCTGGGATCCCCATACATGAGTGATCCATTACCTCAACTTTATTTGCATTGGAGTAGGGACAGAACACCTGATTTGAGTGAGCATCTTGACAACTTCGGAGAAAGGTCTTTCAATCCCTGGATGAATTGATATGCTTCTCTCTCTAAGTGTACAGGTTCAACAAATTACTTTATGCAATTTGATTACTTGATTGAGGTTCCCTTTGTACATTGAAAGCTGCTGACCTGGCCTCCATTTTTTTTTTAAACCGTTCATGGATTTGAGACTCTGCAATTTTTTTGTGCTGTAGTACTTTTGAATTTTGTCACTGCGTTGTTGAAAGAGAACCAGAAACTGAGGACGAGTTTGAGGTGATGTGCATGTTTAAACATAATACTTTTGTGCAATGTAGAAAGGGAAAACGATTTTTTTAGAAAAACAGACTCCTAAAAAGAAACATTTCTAATTGATTTGTCTCCTAACTAACAATTGACGTTTATTCAGTTGAATAATACATAAAAGTTACATTTCAATCAAATATGGGAAGTTATAATTAAAGGTAAGTCACCTAACATTTCTTTTTGCTTTGTTGTATTCTTAAATCTATATTTAAGCTTTTTAGCTCTTTCTGCATTCCCTTGTTTGTACTTCTGATGCTTTTCCTTCTGACTTTCATTTCTTTTGCTGTTTATGCAACACCCCTACTAGTTTGACAAGTAGAACAGTTGCCGTTGTTATTCTGACTTGCCAGCAGTTTTAGTGATCAGACTACCAATTGTAAATTCATGTGCCATTGTAATAGTGTTGTGTAGCTTACATTTTTTAACATTGTGCAAAATAGCTGCCTAAATTTGACAAATGTGCATTTGCTGAGAAAAGCAGACACATTTGCACAGTGAACCCATAGACTGTTCTCTCTTGGTTCAATGCAACCACACATAGCTTCAATTTCAGTTGCAATTTAAATTCAAATTTCAATTCAAGTCTCAATGGAGATGTAACTAAACAAACAAGTTTGCCTGAATTTTTTTCAAAAAATGTCTTGTGGACACATTACTTAGTCATTGGCCTCCAACAGTTCTTCAGCATTTCAATCCCTGTACTTTGGTCTGTATATTTATGTATCCCACAGGGAACTTAAAATTGCATGTGTTTAGCGTAAGATTTGATATCCCTTAATGGTTTACATACTTGGGAGGAACTTTAATGCAGTTTGACAATACCTTTCTGAAGCAGTTTATAACCTCAGATACATTTTTAAAATTGGAGAGTTCTCTATAAAGTAACACTGTTTCCCCAGTTCCTTCAGATAAAATTAATTCAGCCATTAATCAGTTTAACTCTGGGGAAAAATAAAATCAAATGTTAAATAAAATGCTCTGACAATCTGGGAATTTCTCAGCTTGTCCTTTTTACAAATTGTAATAGACAACTTTCTGTCTTGAGATGACGGTTTGTATGTGGCAGTCAATTCTGTGTTAAATTTTCCCTTGTGTGGTTCAGAAGCTCTGCTTTGGCACAGTAGACTCTACCGCACTTGCTACAACTGAAAACAGTGTGCTGAGAATGTGTAGGAATCTCTGGCCTCTGAAATCTCAGTTGGTAAGAGAAAACAATTTCTCCTTGCCTTCCCCAAGACCCCTCCAACAGTTAGCCTGTAGAGGGCTTTTCTTTGTAAGTCTGTTGAATGTCAGAATTTAATTCCGAAACGTGACAAAAATAGTTTTTGCTTTTGCATAAATTGATGGGCTAGGCCGTTAGAGTTTTCTGTATCTAGATTGAATATCTTGTCTGTGCTTGTATGCAGTGCCGCCTAAGGGATAACTGTAAGATAATTACAGTGAATTGGAGTCCTAAATTTTATTTAATAACCTACTAACACGCGAAACATTTTGTGTTGAAATTAGGTCTAGAACTGTACAATACTCAAAAGGAATTATGAACGTGTAATTTCAATGTGTTTGTTTCAATACCTTATCTGAAAGTTAGAGATAATAAGGTCAGTTATCTATATAAGTGGTTTTAAGATGTCCAGTAGCTTTTTGGGGGGCAAATTATAACAGTTTGGAAAATTGTCGTCCAGTTGCTGAAATTGTCTGTTCGTCCAGAATATTTCAAGAGGTTTTTGTCAAATATTCTACTAATTTTTTTCATTATTGGTGATGCTTTGTCTAAGAAAATTCTTACAAAAATGTGCTGACTCATTGTAGAGACAGTGATGCACACTGAAGTTGTTTCATAAATACATTTACCTAGCGTAACTAGTTTTGAAAATGTCTGCCTAAAGTACCTGCGTATACAAAGAACAGGAGAAACGGGGAAGTCAATATGGACAGAAAATGTTAGCATTCTGTTAGTCTATGTAATTCACTTAACACATCATTGCCAGTTGTTGATTACAGTGTGCCTTGAAAGGAAACATGAGAAAAGCACAAAATAAATTTGAACTGAAGTTTGACAGCAGTAGGAAATGAGAAATCAAATAATGGAACCTAATATGAATGGAAGGCAAAAGTGATATGGGTTTCCATAGTCAGGGGATCGGACGTGTTTCTGCAGGGTAAAATGTGACTCTAGGATGGTATTTTGCCTCTGTGATGCTAGATTCAAGGATGTCACAGACCTGCAGGACATCCTTCTAACAGAGTAGGATCAGCCAGAAATTGTGGTTTGCGTTGCTGCTAGTGCCATAGAAAAGAAGGTAGATGAAAGCAGTATTTGGGGAGGTGGCAAGGAAATTAAAACAGCATTACCTTATCAGCAGTCATCTCAGAATTGCCCCCAGTTCCATGCACAAGTAAGCACAAGACAGGAGGATAGATCGATTGAACGCATGACTGGAGAACGAGTTTAGGGGGGCATCGGTCATCTGAGCATTGGGACCATTTCTGGGGCAGGTGGAACCTTGAAGGAAAATTTTCTAGAACTGTTGGGAGTTGGTTTAAACTAGCTTAAAGTTGGGACCTGACAGGTAAGCCAATTTGGAAGGGGGTTAAACTGGTAACAAAATAGGAAAGCTGCGATGGAGACGAGAGGAGAGGAAAAAGTGCTGAGTCTCGAGTTTGCCTTGAAAGTGGAATGATGTCAGAAAGACAAGGTTAAGGGCCCCCAGCATTAATGCATGCAATATTTGCAACAAAGTAGAAGATCTAAAGTCATAATAGAGTTAAGTGATTATCATCTGATGTCATGGTAGAAATGTGGCTGTGTGGTGACTAGGATTGGGAACTAAATATTCAAAGATACTTGTTTGAAAAGGACAGACAAGAAGGGAAAGGAGATGGAGTTGTGCTGATAATAATGGATGGCGTCAGTAAGGGAGGATCTCAATTTTACAATTCCATAAATTTTGAGATCTTTCCTGCAGATTAGAAACTTTTGCACAAGGGGAAAACGGGGAATTGCGGATCTGGCAGCCTTGTATTAGTAGTAATGAGAACAATGGAATCTGTCATAAGGCATGTGATAAATGGATGCTTGAATAAAAATGACGTTATCCCGTCTGCTTGTACTTTCTGAAATTCAGTGTGCCAATTCATTTTGTGTGTATTAATTTTTATTAGCTGTAGATGAATGTAAAATACGTATTTGGTCAAAAGACAACAAGTGAGTAAAGTGCAGTTTTGATCAATGTTTGCTGTGGACAACTTAAATATCTGTAGTTTCATGTCGGTTCGTTTGCAATTTTGTTTTCTGAAATTACCAGCATAAATTACTAATGGATGTTGGAAAATGTTCAAGATAAAATGAAGCAGTGTGTACTTAGAATAAAGTAATGTTAAAAGGGCACTCCACTGCTTTCTTTACTTTCATATAAGGTATTTTGCCTGAGAAGTCTGTATTTCGGGTAAAAATGAAATGATCTGAAATTTCATAAATAAAAATTAAGACATTCAACTCAAAGCTCTTCTTTGAATGCCAATTGGGCTTTTGTCTTCTGGCTTCCGTGCTCGTTTTCATAACAGTAATGGCTATTCTTCAAGAGAATTTGATGGTATGTGGACCAATTCTGGAACATCTTGAAGTATTTGGTAAGGTGATATTGAATATATCTTCTCTTTCTCTTTTTTTTTTTCAATCCTTTTCCTTTTTTATCTCATTAAATATAGATGTGTTTTACCAACTGTCTAATCAAAATCCTGAATTATAAACCAAAGCTCAAGTTTAGTTGCTGCATTTACATTTGGATGCAATTAACATTCCATTAAGTAGGTTTCTACTCCATCTCAAAGAACAGCTAGAATTTATAGTTTAGAATCTGTTACTTCACAAAGAATTCTGATTTGGTCAGTTTGTGAAGTCAAGCTCACTAAAGGATTAAATGAACTTGCAGTTTATTGTCAAAACCAGAGCACTGGCAACTCCCAGCAAGTGCTGCCATATCTGTGGAGAGAAGAGAGGAATTGATGTTTGGTTTCAGATTTTCAGAATCTGTAGTTCTTTTTGCTGCGTATTGTTTGCATTTTGCTATATCTAACTTTGCTGTGTAATATTTGAGAACTCCTTGTAATGTGCTGACTTTATTTGTTCACCAATAAATGAAACGATCTGAGGTTTAAAATAAATTGATAGCAACTGTTTTGTGATGCTGTTTGCACTGAACTCTTCCTCTGTAGCATCCTCTTCTTTTCCATCTTTTGCATTTTCTCAGCTTCCCTTGGTCCCTTCCCCAGTGCCCTGCTTTAACTGTTTATTCATGCCCTATTCCCCTTTCTTTCTCATTCTTCGCTAGCTCATTTGCTAACCTCACCATATTCTTTTTGAATTCAGAAGAGTTGAGGTAACTCTTCAGAAAGTTTAAATTGACATTTCTTTTGATGTGTCCTCTGACTTGGAAGTGAACTGAAAAGTGCATGTATGCACAATAAGGTACTGAATGAATGAATTACTGGACTTGGCGGATTTTGCTGTTTTGAGTGAAGGCATGAAAGCAGTTAATTATAGTTTATGATCAGTATAGTGCATACAGACACTCTACTGGAACAAGTGGGACCAGTTTGTTTCTGAAAGTGCACCTGTAATGCCAAGTTTCACTGATTAGTTTTCTTTCACTTCACTCAGCAATGGCTTTTGTGTAATTTCAGACACACATAAGAGAGGAATTACTTCCAGAGATCAGGTGTCTCTTTGTGCCCATGTTGTAAAGCCCTTAAAATCTTTGGTGCATTTTGTGAAATTGACTTTGATGCTGTCTTGATTCATTTTGGTTAAATGTGACAGGGATTGAAACACAACGCAGGTAAAAGATTACCTGTAACTTTTTTTGTGTTAGATGGCAACACTTATATGATATGATATGATATTGTAATGTAGCCTTCACTTATTTTGTGATATGATTTTCTTTGTGGTTTTTCACAGATAGACCTGCTGTAATGTTAGCAGTAGGCTTTGCGACTGTTCTGTTTCAGTGTACTGCTAGGGATTTTGCACCTTTTTGTAAAGTTGAGCTCATCCAAAACTTTATTTATGCCTTAATTTGCGCCAAGTCTTGATTACCCATTACCCCTTAAGCTTGCCAATCTGCCTTGGCTCCTGGTCTTGCAACACCGTTATTTTAAAGCTCTCACGTTCTCTTTCAGAAACCTCCCTGGCCTTGCCCTCCGTATTTCTATAAATTCCCACACTCATCTAAGAGCTCTGGGCTCTTTTAATTTTGGTCTCTTACATATCTTTTATTTTCATTTCTCCAACACTGGTAGTTGTATTTCTAGTTGTGTACGCCCTAAATTCAGAAGTTCTTTCCGGAGACCTATCAGCGTCAATACCTTAAGTCTAAGATGCTCTTAAAAGCCTCCCTCGGTAACTTAAGCTGATATCTATGATAGCTTGATGTAAAGTTTTGTTTGATGCTTCTGCGAAATGCCTTTTGATATTGTTAAAGGTCCTATCAAAGCAGACGTTGCTGTCATTGTATAGAAACGCAGAACTGAAGTTTGACTATTGCTCAGACTGAGATGGGAGGAGTGTACTGACTTTCTCTAGTCCATGACTTCATCAGTTACAACATAAATGTAGTTTTATCCAGTTCCCAATGAGACCAATTGTGTGCTTGCTTTATATCAGATTTAAAATAAGGGGATCTACCAGTCAGATTTCTCTGATTAAAAATACAATTATTGATTATATTTTAAGTTGCAAAAATGGTAACACTTTTTATTCATAATATGCAAATACACATGGCTATCTCTAAATTACCCAAGACTTGCATGTGCCCATATATGCCTGCATGCAAGGGTAAAGAAAAAATCTGTAATTTTCTCCACAGAGTCGCTTTGGATGGAAAATATTGGCATATATGTCTTAGCATATGAGATGTTAAGATGGCTGTCAGCTCGGGGTCCTACCATATGGCGTTGGTTGTACTAAACATGGGCAGTTGTCTCTGGGATCTTGGCAGATGCAGCTTGCTCAGGAAATAAAAATCGAGAAATAATCTTTAGTATTGGGAAATTATCTGGCCATTCTTCAAGAGGACAGTCAGATTTCAAACTGGATTCACAATGCAGGTGCTTCAGGAACAGGAGACGTAAGTGAGCAACTTTTGTTTTTGCAGGCTTTCCCCAACTGGAAGTCAAAACAGTCTCCAAGCCTGCAAAACCCTGTTTTATGGCTATCCTGTTTAAAGAGAAGAACAAGCAAGTGTTTACCTAGAAATCAACTTTTTTGGTTACTTCCTCAAAAAACTCAATCAAACTTGAGACATGATTTCACTTGCACAAAATTGTGCTGACTGTCCCTAATCATTCCTTGCCTCTCCAAATGCATGTAAATCCTATCTTTCAGAATCATCTCCCACAACCTACCCATCACTGACGTCCGACTCACAGGTCTGTAGTTCCCAGGCTTCTCCTTACAGCCTTTCTCGAATAAAGGCACAACATTAGCCATCTTCACCCGTGGTTATAGAGGGCAGCACTATCGACGTTAGTTCCTTGGATTTTAGTAATGCCTTTGATGAGGTTTCACATGGTAGACTAATTAGTAAAGTTAGATCACGTGGGATTCAGGGTGAGCTCGCTAATTGGATACAAAATTGGCTTTATGATAGGAGACCGAGGGTAGTGATGGAGGGTTATTTTTCAGACTGGAGGCCTGTGACCAGCAGTGTTCCACATGGATTGGTACTGGGTCCACTTTAGTTTATCATTTGTATAAATGATTTGGATGAGGATATGGGTGGCATGTTTAGTAAGTTTGCTGATGTCACCAAAATTGGTAGGATACTGGACAGTGAACAAGGTTATCCAAGATTTCAAATAGATCTTCATCAGTTGGGTCAATGGGATGAGAAGGGGCGGACGGAGTTTAATGTGAATAAATGTGAGGTATTGCATTTTAGTAAAATAAGCAAGGGCAGGACTTATACAGTTAATGTTAGGGCCCTGATTAGTGTTGTAGAGCAGAAGAACCAAGGGATTCAGGTACATAATCCTTTGAAATTTTCATCACAGATGATTAAGGTGTTTAGCAGACTTGCCTTCACTGCTTACACCTGTGACTGTGGGAGTTGGGGTGTCATGTTTGGTTTGTACACGATGTTGGTGAGGTCTCTTCTGGAATAGTGTGTGTAGTTCTGGATGCCCTGTTACAGTTGGGATATTATTAAACTGGAGAGGGTTCGGTAAAGATTTACCAGGAAGTTGACAGGAATAGAGGGGTTGAGTTATAAAAATAGTCTGGAGCGTAGGAGGTTGAGGAGTGACCTTGTAGAAGTTTATGAAATCAAGAGGGGCATAGATATGGTGAATAGCAAAGGTCTTTTTTTTCGAAGATTGGAAAATTCAAAACTTGGGGCACATTTTTGAGGTGAGAGGAGAAGGATTGAAAATTGACATGAGGGGCAACTTTTTTTGCGCAGTGTGGTTAGTGTGTGTGGAATGAACTGCCAGAGGAAGTGGTGGATATAGGTACATTTACAATGTTTAAAAGACATTTGGATACATATGTGAAAAGGAGAGCTTTGGAGCGATATGGGCCAAACACAGACAGGTGGGACTAGTTTGGTTTGGGAACACAATCAGTGTGGACTGGTTGGATCGAAGGGTCTGTTTGACTCTGACTCTATAAACGGGTTCAACCAAAACCAGCAATTATCTGGAATTGTGTTTCCAAGAAATGTTTTTTGTTTTAAAAAAAAAGTTGGAACGATGGCATCCACAATCCTTCAAGCTCAGATCAACAAGTTAGTAAATATGAAGCCATTATAACACACCTTGCTCTGTTAATGTTACTTCCCCTCTGCTTCAAATTTGTGCTTCCACCTACATAAACATGAAGATTAACAGCTCAGTGACCTGGTTTGTTTAAAAAGATGCTGCATTTATAAGTCACAACACAGCATACCAGGCCTCCAGCTCCACACTTTGGTCTCTCTGACTCCAGCATGTGCAGTTCTTGCTATCTCGCATTTATAAATCATTTTTAGGCAAACATTGAAGTGCGTCAGGCTCTGAATAATTATTTTTTATTGTAGTGTATTGGCTTTATTGTAAGCCAAGATTGTATTCTGGTGGCTGAAGCAGGACATCAAAGAGCTCCATGCTTTTCAAACAGTTACACCGGATTCTTTAACTTTCTTCCTCTGTTTGGTCCTGTGTTTAATTTTCTGTCCAAAACCAGAATGCACTGCATGTGATGTTGGAGCAAGAAATTAGTGATCTTTCAAGTAGTCTAGCTGAATTTTATTGTTGATGTGAATTTTATTTTTATTGATTTCAGAATTTTCTTCATCTTTTGATGATTTAGCTGTCACCTAAACAGATGTTAGTTGTATTCTCATTCTTTTACATTTATAATTGCCTTTTTCAGAGAAGGCAGTTCACTTTTTTTCCTATTCATTTGTGGGATGCGGGTGTCGCTGGCTGGCCAGGATTTCTTGCCCATCCCTAGTCGCCCTTGAGAGAAGGTGGTGGTGAGCTGCCTCCTTGAACTGCTGCAGTCGACCTGCTGTAGGTTGACCCACAATACCATTAGGGAAGGAATTCCATAATTTTGACCCAGCAACAGTGAAGGAATGGCAATATATTTCCAAGTCAGGATGGTGAGTGGCTTGTAGGGGAACTTGAAGGTGATGGTGTTCCCATATGTCTGTTGCCCTTGTCCTTCTAGATGGAAGTGGTCATGGATTTGGAAGATGCTGTCTGAGGATCTTTGGTGAATTTCTGCAGTGAGTCTTGTAGGTAGTACACACTGCTGCTACTGAGCGTTGGTGGTGGAGGGAATTCATGCTTGTAGATTTCGTGCCAGTGAAACGGGCTGCTTTGTCTTCGATGCTGTCAAGCTTCTTGAGTATTGTTGGGGCTGCACTCATCCAGGCAAGTGGGGAGTATTCCGTCACACTCCTGACATGTGCCTTGTAGATGGTGTACAGGCTTTGAGGAGTCAGGAAGTGAGTTACTCATTGCAGTATTCTTAGCTTCTGGCCTGTTCTTGTAGCCACTCTGTTTATGTTGAGAGTCCAGATGAGTTTCTGGTCAATGATGTTGAAAGTGGGAGATTCAGTGATGGTAACACTATTGAATGTCAAGGGATGGTAGTTAGATTGTCTCTTATTGGTGACGGTCATAGCCTGTGACTTTGTGTGGTGCAAATGTCACTTACCACTTGTCAGCCCATGGTCTGGATATTGTCCAGATCCTGTTGCATGTGAACATGGACTGCTTCAGTATCTGAGGAGTCACAAATGGTGCTGAACGTTGTGCAATCATCAGCGAACATCAGCTTATGATGGAGGGCAGGTCATTGAAGCAGCTGAAGATGGTTGGGCTGAGGACACTACCTTGAGGAACTCCTGCAGAGATGTCCTGGAGTTGAGATGATTGACCTCCAACAACCGTGTCCATCTTCCTATGTGTCAGGTATGACTCTAACCACCAGAGAGTTTACTTGATACCCATTGAGTCTAGTTTTGCTAGGGCTCCTTGATGCCACCCTTGGTTGAACGCAGCCTTGATATCAAGGCTGTAGCCCTCACCGCACCCCTGGAATTCAGCTCTCTTGTCCATGTTTGAACCAAGGCTGTAATTAGGTCAGGAGTTGAGTGACCCTGGCAGAACCCAAACTGGGCGTCGCTGAGCAGCTGCTGCTTAATTGCACTGTTGATGACACCTTCCATCACTTTACTGATGATTGAATGTAGACTGATGGGGCGGTAATTGGCCGGGTTGGATTTGTCCTGCTTTTTGTGTACAGGACATACTTGACCAATTTTCCACATTGTCTGGTAGATACCAGTTTTGTAACTGTACTGGAACAGCTTGGCTAGGGGAGTGGCAAGTTCTGGAGCACAAGTCTTCAGTATTATTGCAGGAATGTTGTCGGGGCCCATAGCCTTTGCAGTATCAAGCGTCTCCAGCCGTTCCTTGACATCATGTGGAGTGAATCAAATTGGCTGAAGACTGGTATCTGTAATGCTGGTGACCACTGGACGTGGCTGAGATGGATCATCGACTCAGCACTTCTGGCTGAAGATTGCTGTGAATGCTTCAGCCTTGTCTTTTGCACTGATGTACTGGGCTCTTCCGTTATTGAGGAAGGGGATATTTGTGGAGCCTCCTCCTCCAGTGAGTTGTTTAATTGACCACTACTGGATGTGGCAGGACTGCAGATCTGCTCCGTTGATTGTGGGATCGCTTAGCTCTGTCGATCACATGCTGCTTTCGCTGTTTGGCGTGCAAGTAGTCCTATTTTGTAGCTTCACCAGGTTGATGCATCATCTTCAGGTATTCCTGGTGCTGCTCCTGGCATGCCCTCTTGCACTCTCCACTGAACCAGGGTTGATCCCCTATCTTGCTGGCAATGGTTGAGTGGGGGATATGCCAGACCATGAGGTTATGGATTGTGCTGGAGTACAGTTCTTCACCTGTTGATGGCCCCTCATGGATGCCCAGTCTTGAATTGCTAGATCTGTGCAAAGTCTGTGCCATTTAGCAAGGTGATAGTGCCACACAACATGATGGAAGCTATTCTCAATGTGAAGGCCAGACTTTGTCTCCACCAGGACTGTGCGATGTCCCTCTTACCGATACTGTCATGGATAGATGCAACTGCAGCTGGCAGATCGGTTGGGATGATGTCAAGTATGTTTTTCCCTCTTGGTTCTCTCACCACCTACCATAGACCCAGTCTAGCAGCTGTGTTCTTTAGGACCCGACCAGCTCGATCAGTAGTACTGCTGCTGAGCCACTCTTGCTGGTGGACATTGAAATCCCCTACCCAGAGTACGGGCGGCACGGTGGCTCAGTGGTTAGCACTGCTGCCTCACAGCACCGGGGCCCGGCTTCGATTCTAGCCTCGGGTGATTGTCCGTGTAGAGTTTGCACATTCTCTCCATGTCTGCGTGGGTTTCCTCTGCGTGCTCCAGTTTCCTCCCACTGTCCAAAGATGTGCAGGCTAGGTGGATTGGCCATGCTAAATTGCCTGTAGTGTTCAGGGATGTGTAGGTGGGTTTTAGGGGTATGGGTCTGGGTGGGCTGTTCCAAGGGTCAGTGTGGACTTGTTGGGCCATAGGGCCTGTTTCTACACAGGGATTCTATGAGAGTACATGCCGTCCTCAGTGTTGTTCAACATGGAGGAGTACTGGTTCATCAGCTGAGGGAGACAGTGTGTGGTCATCAGCCTTCATGTTTAACCTGAAGCCATGAGACTTCATGGGGACCGGAGTCAATGTTCAGGACTCCTAGAGCAACACGCTCCCAACTGTATACCACTGTGCTTCCACCTCTGCTGGGTCTGTCCTGCCGGTGGGACATGACTCACCCAGGGATGGTGATGGTATCTGGGGCTTAGTCATACTCTCAGAATCATACCTTACAGACACTGTCAGGCTGTTGTTTAACCAGTCTGAGACAGCTCTCCCAATTTTGGCACTAATCCCCAGATGTTAATGAGGAGGACTTTGCAGGGTCAACAGGGCTGTTTCTGTTGTCTTTTCTGGTGCGTTGGTTGATGTCAGGTGATCCATCTGATTCCATTTCTTTTAGACTTTGTAGCGATTAGTACAACTGAGTGGCTTGCAAGGTCATTTCAGAGGGCAGTTGAGAGTCAACCACATTGCTGTGGGTCTGGAGTCACATGTAGGCCAGACCAGGTGAGGGTGGCAGATTTCCTTCCCTGAAGGACATTTGTGAACCAGATGGGATTTTCCGACAATCGATAATGATTTCATGGTGATCAGTAGATTCTTAATTCCAGACTTTTGTTTTAGTTATTGAATTCAAACTCCACCATCTGCAGTGGTGGGTTTTGAGCCCAGGTCCCCAGAACCTGGGTTTCTGGATTAATAGACAATCGCCTACCCTACTCCAACTTGCAACTAACAAACTCAGCGCCTATGTTTTTTGACAAATGGTTCAATCCAACATAGGAAGAAAATAGTTGGAAGCCCTCTGCCTTGGGTTATTATAATAACCAGAGGGGGATAAACAATGTTTGTGCGAAATATGAGATTAAATTTGTAACTGTAATCCAGCAACATTTATTTAGGTCAAAATGAAAATACTGTTTGTTTTACCTTGCATGAGTCAGTAAGGTTTTTCTTTCCCCCACATCAGTGCAATTCCTATCTCTAAAAGATTGCATTTTTGCACAATAAGTAATTTGCAGGAGATGTACGTTGTTACTGCTTTATTGGATAGCTGTGGAATGCTGTGCTGACTGCTAAGAACATACCATGTAAATTAAGTAACCATTCAAATTATTCCATCGAAAGATGGCTTCGATAATGTAGATAAAAACCAAAAGAACTGCGGATGCTGTAAATCAGGAACAAAAACAAAGTTGCTGGAAAAGCTCAGCAGGTCTGGCAGCATCTGTGGAGGAGAAAACAGTTAACGTTTCGGGTCCACAGATGCTGCCAGACTTGTGAGCTTTTCCAGCACCTTTGTTTTCGATAATGTAGATGTTTGGTGATGTTAGACACAACTTTATAAATGTTGACACATTCGTTAGTACGTCAGTCCACACCAAGTAAATATCATTTTACTCTCGTGGAAGTGATCTTTGAACTGAAAACTGCGAACGTTTTTAAAACGTTTGGTTTTTCAAGATTTAGATTTGGTTTGGAATCAATTGTTTTTTGTTTTGTTAGAAAAAGTAATTCAAGTGTGAGTAGTTCGATCAAGCAATAACTCAGATTACTGGATCTTTAATTGGTAATCAGTGCTGATATTTTTCCTTGAACAATACAATCAGGTGCACCAAAAGAAGTCACCAATAGCAACTTCTAGAAATGGGTAAATATTAGCTTGTTTGATACTGCTTTGAACCATGTTTCCTCCGCCAGCTGTATTCTGAGTGTCCGATTTATAAGCAACTCTTTGGTGTCTTGATTTTTTTTTCCGGTTTGGATTTCTTCGTAATAACAATATCCTGAGTCAAAAAGATTAATAAGGTGTAGAGCTGGATGAACACAGCAGGCCAGGCAGCATCAGAGGAGCAGGAAAGCTGACGTTTCAGGTCTGGACCCTCCC
>JAHRHZ010000071.1:24752572-24771017 GCA_024137785.1 Ginglymostoma cirratum
ATATTTACTGTTTGTAAATCTGGACAAGAATTAAAATGAACACATTAATATCGAAGTCATTTGTCTGGCATCCTGTCTGGCACAAAAACAAAATGGGAAAGGGAGTTCAAGCATGGCTAACAAGGAAAATTAATGATAATATTAGATCAAACAAAGGACATACAAACTGGCCAAAAGAGCAGCACACCTAAGAACTGGGGGAAGTTGAGATTTCAGCAAAGAAGGATAAAGGAATTGCTTAAGAGAGAAAATATAGAGTACAAGAGGAAGCTTGCAGGGAACATACAAACTGATTGTAAAATATTCGGTCAGTATGCAAAATGAAGATTTTTGAAGACAAATGTAGGTCCCTTAGAATCAAAAAATAGGCAAGTTATATGGAGAACAAAGAAAAGTAGACCAATTAAATATATAGGGTTATATATAGGGATATATATAGGGATTTTCTGAAGAAGGGTCTAGACCTGAAACGTCAGCTTTCCAGCTCCTCTGATGCTACCTGGCCTGCTGTGTTCATCCAGCTCGACACCTTGTTATCTCAGCAGACTCCTCCTATCTCAAAAAGATTCATGTTTTGCTTGTAATGGAGTTCCATGTTAAGAGTTATCTGAATGTATAATGTAATAACGAATGGAATTACTGTCTTACACCTTATTACCAGCCTGAAAAGAGCAGGACTCCTAGATTGAACTACTGCCTAAGGATCTGTCAGCTACTTGATTCAATAATGTTATTGCCATTAATGAGGATGAAGTTGACTATTAGCTATTTTCAGAGTGACTGGAAGTAAAACTGAAAGATTTTATTATAAACATCCTCTATTAGCAGAGTATTGCCTTTCTGCTTGAGTAGACCTTGCTACAGTTTCTAACTAGGTTAACTAAGAATGCTCATAATAAAATATTCTAGTTTTACTTCCAGTTAGCCTGAACCTAGCTGGTAGCTAACTCTGTCATTCCTTCCCCCAATCCGAGAACTCCATCTTCATTGATGGCGGCATCGTTAAAAATTAAATTGATTATAAATAGAGAGGCTGTATAAGTCAATGGTAGCAATTTGTAGCTTTTTGTAAATTTGTGAATTTTGAAGCTGCAACCTTTTACTGTAATGTATCTGCATTTTTCAGTAAATGGTCTTGAACTTCAGAATGCTAATAGTACATGCTTTAGAAGTGGCACTGATTTATGTGGTTGTCTATTCCTATATAATTCAAAAGCATCACCTGTTTCCCACCTCTCAATTGTCAGTGTTGCCCATTGTATCTCTTCCCTTCTATATCTGAAGAATCTACAGCCATTTATTGCTGCTGCCATTATTGCTGAAGATGCAAGGCAGCAGCTTGGGTTGGCCTTATTCTTCTTCCACACAACAAAGGAGGTTTGTCAAAAGATTCTTGAGAAACCATATGCTTAGTGGACAGGTGAGTATGTAATTATGATGCCTTAGAAAGGGCAGTACTGTGCAAAGCTGTCCTGCTTATATTAGACCCAAGAATCTGCATCGTACCACTATTAGTTTGTTTTACCACAGTTGAAGGTTTCTGTTTCTTACGGAGGCTAAAGTTTAATTGATAAAGTCAATGATCCAGTCTGTAACCTGCCTCCATCTGGATGACATGGCCCCCCACATGGTTCAGTTTTCATTTGAAATAGAAACAGAAAGTGGTGGAGAAACTTTGCAGGTCTGGCAGTATCTATGGAGCAAGTCCAAACAGGACTCTTCTTCTGAACTATTCTTCAGAGCATTACCAGATTAGAGTCATTGAACTCAAAATGTTAACTTTGTTTCTTTCCCTACCAATGTTGCCAGACCTGCGGAGTTTTTCCAGCATCAGCAGTACTTTGCTTTCAATTTTAGTTTTGTTGTTTGAGTTAATTGAATATTTAATTAATATGCTAGAGCTTTATTGATTATTAGAAAAAAGTCTCTTGCTCTTTCATAGCCAAGCATGTTTTAGGTTCCATTAATAGGTTTTGGCAGAGAAGCAGCTCATTTGTTGGATTTTGTGCTGACTAATAGAAGATTGTATTCATTTACTACCGCAAAGGATGAAGGATCTTTACATTCATGATTTTTTTGCAGATCCCAGTCATGAAGGTGCGGCAGAGGGAATTGAAAACATGGCTGATGCTGTCACGCATGCACGTTTTGTTGGCACGGACCCAGCAAGTGACGAAGTTGTTCTAATGAAAATTTTGCAGGTAGTGCAGTCTGCTGGTAAATACTAACAAAAACAGCTGAGCCAATTAGTCATTGGTATTAAAATGAAATCTGGTTACTTGACTATTAATTAGAGTAATGATGTATTCAGTTTCATTGAAATCCGTTTGGGAACACAATGTTTTGGCTTCAGGATTTCTGTTTTTGTCTCTGTTATGAACAAGGGGATTAAATAGTACTCTACATTGTTCTAATTAATTGCTGTTCTTGTTCTTAGTTGATTCTGTAATTGCCTTTTTTGGGCATTATTTGTTCATGCTTTACTGAAGGTGGTGGCTTATGCTGTGGTTTACTTGCATGGGTACACTCAAGATCGAGCCTCCGTAGACATTTGTTTGTCATCCTTCCTCTGGAATGAGCCCTGGCAGGCAGTTTGATCTCGTAACAAAGACTCAGCTTATCCTCAGCTGAAGCTAACGCATACTTTCAAATAGGGGTTACTCAAGACACTGAAAGTAGGGAAATCCCATCTGATTTTGCTATCTCCCTCTGCTGCTAGCTAAATGACGACAGGTTCTTTCTGGTGAGATAACAAGGTGTAGAGCTGGATGAACACAGCAGGCCAAGCAGCATCAGAGGAGCAGGAAGGCTGATATTTCGGGCTTGGACCCTTCTTTCTAGTGCCTGGGTAAATTGCCCTGGTTGAGGCTTGCAAACTCATAATTAAGCTGTCTCTCTGATGTGTACTGTAGTGTTACACACCATTACAAAAATGCAGCCACTCATTGAGCCAGATGTTAAGGTGTGGTGGTGCCCTTTAAATTTTCCTTAAAAACTCAAGTAATAAGTTTGTTGAAGGGTAAAAGTGACTCTTTGTGCCATAAGTGAAAAGCAAAACAAAATCTTGACTGTTAAAGGAGAGAAGATGTAGTACATGAAATATTTTTACAGTGTCTTTCATTTTCCTTACTCCATACCTGAAAAGTAAGTAAGCTCTGTTGAAATATTTAAAATTTATGGTTACTACTGCAAGGAAACGTGGAACTACTCCACCTTGTTTCTGTCAAGAAGCGGTATTAGCTTGGATTCCTCCTGATTAACATCAGAGCAGAATTAGGCCATTCGATCATAGCTGATATATTTCTCAACCCCATTCTTCTGCCTTCTCCCTGTAACCCTTACCAATCATGAACCTATCTATAAAAACTGAAAGAATTGCGGATGATGTAAATCAGAAAAGGAAAAACAAATTACTGGAACAGCTGAGAAGATCTGGCAGCATCTGTAGCCAGATTTCAAAGTTGACATTTCGGGTCAAGTGACTCTTCCTCAGTTGAGTGGGTCACTCAGCCTGAAATGTTAACTTTGATTTCTCTCTACAGATGCTGCCAGACCTGCTGAGCTTTTTCAACAATTTGTTTTCATTACAAACTTTAGTCGTTACAATCTTAAGTATCTCTGTCCAAATGCACTCAATGATTTGGCCTCCACAACCCCGTGCGGCACCTGGAATTGAAACTTTATTGAACTATATTAGGCCTTGTGAAGCTGTTGTGTAATGTGTTATGGCTGATCTTTAGAAGGCAAAAAGGAGAACGGCCCTAAAAGGTTGAATAATTGTGCAAGGTGTAAGTTTTTGAAAACATCTTTTGAATTTACCACCAAAAGAAAATGCATAATATAAACTATTTGCAGCACTTACAACTTACTGCATTTGACAGCATGGTGGCTCAATGGTTAGCACTGCTGCCTCACAGCGCCAGGAACCCGGGTTTGATTCCACCCTTGGGCGACGGTCTGTGTGGAGTTGGCACTCCATGTATGTGGGGGTTTCCTCCGGGTGCTCTGGTTTCCTCTCACAGTCCAAAGATGTGCAGGCCAGGTGGATTGGCCATGTTAAACTGCCCACAGTGATCAGGGATGCGTAGATTAGGTCAGTTATAGGCGGATGGGTCTGGGTGGGATGCTCTGAGGGTCAGTGTGGACTTGTTGGGCTGAAGGGCCTATTTCCGCACTGTAGGGATTCTATTGTAGAATGTTGATAGATTATTGAAATTCTGTATTCCATTAATAAGGCTTATATTTCAAGTTGTTAGCTTCACTTTTACAGATGAATGGCACTATATTCTTTTCGAAAAATCTAAATCTCCTTTAGTGTGAAGTTGTACTGTGTGCTTAGTGGTTTGGCATTCAGGCCATTTAGGATTTCATAGTTCTTGTTTTAAATTTTGAAAACCTATTGAATTAATTTTGAGTTTGTTTTGATGGTTTTGCAACAAGATCACCTATTAATAAGCACTGACACCATGCCTGGACTGTTAATATTTGTGATAGGACAGCAATCTAATTAAGTTTATATGTTGCATGGTAAGTTTAAAGGAACTTTCCTCATTTATGAAGAAAAGAAATTTTGCCACATTTGATGAGATTTTGTATATATATTCTTACACTTGGCTTGTTTATGCTTTAATTTTCTGAATCTTTTACTGTTCTGCTCAAAATGGAGAAAAGGGGAACAATTTTTCTTCTGGAATTTGACTTACCTATCAGCCCGTATAAACAAGATATCACTCTGCATCAAAAACTCCTCAAGCTTTAGCCCACCTTAACCACCTGTGTACAATGAAGGCTTTGACTCTACTTCTAAATAGATAGACAGGGAATGAATTGCATGTTGTTCTTACCATTACATTATCAAAGTGGACAACATATTTCACTTGGAATTTCATGAGGTTTGAGTTGAGGGCATAGCATAGGAAATAGGTGCTTTTCTGTATGCCAGTTGCCATTTACAATTTCCATTCACCCAACCTGAGAAAACCTGTCAAACATGATAACCATCAGACTCTATTGTCGTTCCAATTAGTGCAGAATTAAAGGATGTTTTGTATTACTGTCTTGTGTCTGCTGGTAATTGGTTTACACTGTCAAACAAGTTATTTAATTTTGGCTCTTAACAGCTGAGCGAGAGAAAACTTTGATTCTTTTTGGTTTGTGTTGAAATCTACAGTTGTGCTCCCTTAAAAAGCTGACTGTTCAGGGAAAAGAACAAGTTTGATTATTCTTATATGTTGTTTGTGACTTGTTGAAGGCTTGTTGAGATTGGGAACATTTGCCTGTGCATTGTCCAAGTGAGAGAATAATATGTGGCAATCTAAAAAGACAACAGGAACTAACTTGTTAATTTCCTTATTGCATTTTCTGCCATTCTGAAATTTTTTTAACGCATTGCATACTTTTCTTCTTGACAGTGGTTATGCATCTGAACTTCAAAACCTATCACAGGAATCGGTTTTAGCTTCTAATTAGGGGCAAGATTTTATTTGAATTATACAAATAGTTGAAATATCGGTGTATTCAGTTACTTTTTGGGACATGTTTGCGCATGTGCTTTATCTTTGAGTGTTTGAGGAATGGATTTACTGAAATACTTTGATAACAAGGCGTGGGGCTGGATGATCACAGCAGGGCAAGCAGCATCAGAGGAGCAGGAAAACTTGACGTTTTGGGCCTAGACCCTTCATCCTATGATGCTGCTTGGCCTGCTGTGCTCATCCAGCCCCACGCCTTGTTATCTCGGATTCTCCAGCATCTGCAGTACCTTTTGTCTCTGTTACTGAAATACTTTCTTGCATTCATTCATAAATGTCTTCAAACCTTGATGTTATTGGCCCACTAGACCAGCCACAGTCTAGATGTTATGGTTCAAATTGTAAATGGACAGGAACTGCAGAGGTGATCCTGAAAATATATAATATCATGCCGAGTGTATTATACTTAAGTTTTAGGTGATCATTTGAAGATTATTAGCTCTGCAAAGTTAGCAAATCAGACTATTGCAAGAAGAATTTGAAATGCCTTACCTGAAGTTAAACAGTACAATACTTTTAATTAAGTTAAATTTGTTTTAGGGTTGTTCAAAATGGATTTATAAGAATAATTCTGTAAACAAAAGTATAAAGATTTTGTAATAATTGTTTTTTTTTTAGGTCTTAAGAACATTACTACTCACTCCTATTGGTGCTCATCTAACAAATGAGTCAGTCTGTGAAATAATGCAATCATGTTTTCGAATATGCTTTGAAATGAGACTTAGTGGTAAGTTTCTCTTACTAGTTCCACTATGGCCTGTCCATGCCATTTTGATTTGAATTTTTTTTTTATTTGTAGTTGTCTTGTACCGAGATACAGTGCAAAGTATTGTTTTGCGTGCTATCCAGACAAATCATACCTTACATAAATACGTCAGGGTAACAAAGCAATGCAACGGTGTTACAGCTACAGAGAAGATGCAGAGAAAGATCAACTCTAATACATGAGAGGTCTGCTCAAAATTCTGATAACAGCAGGGAAGAAGCTATTTTTAATCTGTTGGTGTTTTCAAACTTCTGCATCTTCTGCCCAATGGAAGAGGGTGGAACTGGTTGGGGGAGGGGTCTTCGATTATGTTTTTTGCTTGTTGCCTTATTTATGATACAGGCAGATGATTAAGAATGATAGCGACATAGAAGCATTGAAAGTAGGTGCGGGAGTAGGCCATGCAGCCCTTCAAGCCTGCACCACCATTCGATATAATCATGGCTGACCATGCAATCTCAGTATTCCATTTCCGCTTTCTCTCCATAACCCTTGATCCCTTTAGCCGCAAGGGCACGTCCAGCTTCCTTTTGAATATTCCTATTGAATTGGCCCCAACAGCTTCCTGTGGGAGAGAATTCTCCAAGTTCACAACTTTGAGTGAAGAAATTCTTCCTCATCTCAGTCCTGAATGGCTTACCCCTTATATGTTAGCATTTAGTAACAGTTGATTTGGGTTATGCTTTTCACTTAAACATGTTAAGTTCGAGGTATTCAGTTGTTGTTGAATGTGAAAGATTTATAACTTGTTGTCTGGACATAAATCATGACTGTCTTCAGATGAGTGAAATTCACAGCCAATGGTAACTTTTGTTTTAACTTTGGCCTTGCAGCTTAGATAAATTTTGTATGTTAATTACATATTGTGTTGTTTGTTATGATTTGAACCCTATTGCAGCGGTGGGTAAATTTAAGGAGAAAGGATGATTTAAAGACATCACCCATTTCTTTAAACCACTGAAAGGGACGTAAAATATGCTCTGCGGCCTTTACAACAAAATTGGAGAGATTTGATTGAAGTGCTACAATTTGTTCTATTTATTCTAGCTCTAACTGAGTATTTTCAACATGTTTTGCATGATGCATTTCTGTATTAACTCAGTAAAACAAAGTGATATCTAAAATTACATGCAAATTTTGAATAGCTAGTGTTTTGTGGCCATAACCTTGGGTTCACACAATTATTATGTCTTTCATAAACTTAATTAACAAATTACCCTTTATTTGCAACCAGGTATTTGTTATTTTCATGATGCTGATTCTACAAATGACTAGGAAATTCTTTCTATTTTTATATCTCCTTCATAACTTTTTGCCAATGGTAAGCCATTGCCCCTGTCATAGCTTTTCTGACTCAGCTTGCAGAGATGTGAAGGGCACATTCAGTTTGACTATTGCTCTTTTTCTTTCTGTTCAGTCCACTCCATTCTTTCTTTGTAGAAATGTGTAGCCTTTTATCACTTTTCTGATTGCTTTATTGCAATCAGTACACAAGGATTATGGAAGAGCAAAAAAAAGCAAGGAATAGAAAGTAGGATGATCCAAGTCTGCTCTGTCGTTTAGTAAGATCATGTCTAATTTTCTGCCTCAATCCTCTTTGCTTATCCTCATCACTTGATATGTTTAGTGCCCAAAAATCTGTTGATCTCAGTTTTGAATAGTCCCAACTAAGATGGAAATTCCACTTTGTGGGTAGATATCTTCTCTCATCTTGATTCTAGAATATTAAGTTCTGGAGAAATGTTGTAAAATCCATGGCATTAGTGAAAAATATTTCTTTTTCAGGTTGTTTTAACTCATCAGTGCAGTCTGATTTCACCATGGGCCCATAATAGACATAGTGTAAGGCACTATAACTAGCTTATAGTCGAACACCAGTTGACAAGGGGAAATGCCTGTTCAATTACTACTTAATGGAACAAATTCCTGTTGCATCCTGTTATGAATATTTATTACTTGATACTTAGTTAACCTGTAGTGTATTTATCATAACTATTTTGCGCGGAAGATGCATTGCTAATTGTGGTGTGAAACGTTTGGTTGCATTCCATGCAAGTCATCAAAGGACTTTTGCAGAATTGCCTTGATGCAAGTTTTCCATTCCGACTGAAAGATGCCTTTATGCTTTAACCCTTTGGGTCCTAATAGACCTTAGAGAAATCATTTTGAGCAAGGTATGCATTAAGAATTAAATGGCTCTGTATTTCTCCCAATTCTGTTTTCTAAATGTCATGCTGTTAGAGATATATAGGTATTGTTTGCAGATATGTGATCAGAAATGTGTATTCTACTTTAAAAGCAGTGAAAGGGCATTTAGTGCACTGAAGGGATAAACAGACAGCTGCTCACACAATGGCTGGCAGTGCTCTAGTGCCATCTTCCTTCTGTTTGTGTCAGACAAATGCATTGAGTTTAATTTAAAATGGTTTAATAAGCTCTGCTTAATCCTTGGTAAACAAAACTAGGAGGGAGGTCTACTTGTTGGAACCTCTTGATAATATCGCAATGCATAATGACACCTGTGTTATTTGTTTTTTCTCTCTGCAGAGTTATTGAGGAAATCTGCTGAGCACACACTGGTAGACATGGTGCAGCTGCTGTTCTCAAGGTAGACTATAGAGATTAACCTGTCACAGCTCTCCCTTGGGGCTAACCAAGGGCTACTAACTTCTTGTGCTTTGATACCTTAATAAAAAAAAAAAATGTGGGCTTGTCTCATTTAGCCCTGGCACTGCAGTTTTGTTTCTCAGCAGTGCAAATGTAAGAGGTTTTTCTGGACCAAAAGAGGCTTTTTAAATTATCCTTTGAACCAGCAAAATTCTTAAACAGGTATGTCATTTGATATTGAGTTTGACTGCAGCTGTATCCTGCATGAGATCCTCAGGGAATTATTTGTTTATATACTTTTAAGTTTGTAAAATATTTTTGTTCTCTGGTTCAAAGATATTCTATTTAATAGAAAATAAGTTTAATCATCTGTGTCCTCTGGCCTTACAATTTGCACCACCTTCATATTTAGGCATCCCATTTCTTCAGTACCATTTCACAAGTTGAGTTGACTTACAGTTAGAGTACTTCCAGATCTTTTGGCTGTCTGATTCTTGAGCAAACTATTACAGTATGTATGGTGCATGGACAAATTTTCCTCTGGCTTGTTTATGTATGCGTAAGCTCACAGCAATGGACATGTGCGTGGGTGTTCTGTCTTTTCAAAGTAGCTGCCTGATTTATTCATCAAAGCACTGTAAAACTCTCAACTTAACATTTATTTTCAGGGTCAGCTGTGGCAAGTCAGTTATCTGCAGCTAATGCTGGAGTTCACTCTGCCACTCATATTTTAAGCTTTTTATGTTATTTTTGGTAGAATGATATACTGCAGTGTTGGACACCTGAGTGCCAACTGGAGTGTGGCTGAATGTGTTTGTGAGCAAGTAGATTTGCTCGTACTGCGCTGGCAAGGTCATCTGATGTAGCTCCTGCTCAGTTGATCCTTCTGTTCTTTTTCCTGAATCACAAACAGATATGTCGTTTCAAAGGGATGCTTTTTTGTTTCCAAATGAAGCACATTTAGTTTTATTGCAAGTAATATATTTGCAAGTGGCATTCAGTTTTGTTTGGGGTTCAGATTTAGCTTATTATAATTGGTTATCCATGATATTATTGCTATCCTTCTGTTCCCTACGTGTTTCTTCTCTGTGGGGATATAATTTCCTCCTTTCTAAGATCATAAATTTGTATGCAAGGTATCTTTAGAATTGAGTCTGTTTGATCTATGTCTGGCATGCAGTAATAATTAAGTGAAATGCTTATGCTGCTGGCCTCATTGTCCATTAAAAAGATTAATCATATTTCCTTCCAGTGGTGCACGTATAATATTTACTGGATATGTTGGGTGTATTTTACCCCCTTTGTGGAGGCATTGAGAAAGGTAAATAATTGAGAGGATTGTCCCTGGAGATATGATCATCCCGTTCTTGCCACTTTAGCAATTAAATGTTGGACGAGAATGTCCTTAGGGGAGTTTCTCGACTTGCCAACAATTAAGGCCCTTAAATGGATAATTAATGGCCTCAACTTACCACCAGTCCAACGTGTGAAAAGAACTGGTTTCCTGAAGCCAGGGCGATACGTTGGCTGAGTTGGGAGAGGATGCTGCATTAGCCCCAATCAGGGCAGAGATGACTGGCATCAAGGCCACTGAAAGCCAATGCCTAAGTCCATTTTGTTTGCAACCCCTACCCTGCAGCAATCAAAAAGAAAAGTCTCAGTTCCATGCATTTGGCTCCCTGATGACTTGGCCTCAACCGATGGTCCTCAGGACCCAGAAGCTGCGGGCTTCTGCTGACGACTTCTAGTGAGGCAGGACTCTGCAGCCAAGGTTTGCAATTGGCTAAGATGCTAACCAGTCTGCTGTCAACCTGATGGGAACTGTGATCCAGTGAATATTCTTGGTGTTGGGGACAGCAAATTACATCCCCTAATCATAATTTACCCTCACAATTAGACCCTAAATTGGAGAATTGCAGTCATTGTTTCAAATAACTGTGCTAACATTTCCATCCACAAATAGTTAGTTGGATCTGACAATTACACTTTATAAGTCTTCTATGACCATTGTAATATTAATCTAGTAATATTCGTGAAAATTGACCTAGACGTTTGATATGTCCAAGCTACTAGCGGTGTCTGTGGACCACTAATTGTGAAAATTTTGTTTACACCTTTTTTTATATAGTTTGCATTTGTTTTTACATCTACTTGAATGTAATATATTTTTATGGCCTGTTTCTTTGTTAACAACTAACTGGAATCTCCTTTCCATCTTTTTCTTTACATTTCTTGTACAGATTTTTCAAAGCAGTAGGGCTTTTTCTGATTTGACTAAGCACTAGCTCTTTGGATTTGCCCTTTAGATTGATCTAAGGCTAGCCACCTGAAAACTGGCAGATATTCCTTTTCGGTATGTTTTATACTAAAACTAAGGACGTTGTTGGCAGAGTAGGTCCTAAGACATCAATATGAATAATAATCAAACTCAATTGTAGCATGCAAAAGTTATAGATCGCATAAATATAGAGAAACTGTGCTTACTTTTGGGTGAGGCCAGGTCAAAAGGGAGTAAATTCAAAATAGTCACTGACAGAACAGATTAGGAATTTGGGAGAAATTTCTTCATGCAGAGAGTGATAGGATGAAGAACTTAGATGGAATGATGAAATGGGTAGTTTTGATGCATTAAGAAGTGTTCCTTCGAGCATACTTAGAGAGTGTGAAGGAAATGGAAGATGTGGAGGTAGATTGGGAAGAGGTATTTAGAGTAAGCAAAGTTTTCTGTGAAGTGTAAACATAGCAGAATGATTGGTTCAGTGGCCAGTTTCTGTCCTGTGGATTTTATGCAAATTCTATCTGTGCTTCTTCTGAAGTTATCGCTCTCTTGATCTTTTGTGATTGGCAAAGACATGAGATGTCTTCTCAGATTTCTGGAAACGTGACATCTCAGCAAGTTTCTTTAGCGTTGTCGTATCTGCGTTTATTGGTGGATTTTTTGCTTTCACCATGATCGTTTGTTTGCTTTGTTTCCCTCTGCTCTTACCCCAAATTCTGAATCTGGTTTTTGTTGCTTCTGCAGTCCACATTCATGATCTAATTTCTAACAGTCTATTTAATGTGCAATGTCCACAGTTTTCACTTCACCAGGACTTTCCAGATGTCACTGCTGAGCTTTTCAGGAATGCAATTTGAATGAAAATCATCTTCAATTTTGAAAGCAATTTTGCCATCTGTTGAAATTTGGTGATTTATTTTGTTAAGTATTAGAGATTTTTGAATTGATATGTAGATGTGACTTCTCTGCATTCTATGATTATTCGGACACTCTGGGCATGAGAAGAGCTATAATTAATAAGTGTGGTATATTAGTTAATCTGTAGCATACGCAAGATATTTGAATCATCCTTAAATGCTTTACTATGTTAAAGACCAGAGTAATCTGTAAAGAAAAATCAGACCTGTCTCTCTGATATGGATATAATTTTTAATATTAATAAGTCTTCTGTGATGAGTTCTGCTCAGTAAAATGTTGAGGACCTGAAGGATATGTTCGTTTTGTATTCACGTGATTGCTCTTGGTAGTATTATTCCATGCGCATTGCTGATGAAGAGAGCTTATGGGAAGAACAGATGTTGTGGAATTAGAAGAATCACAGTACAAGTGGTAAAATACAAGATTAAATTGTATGGTGGGATTTAGAACATCAAATCTATTTATTCTCTAGCTCAATTTGTGAAGCAGCTTGTTAGATAATACACTGATGCCTGTTGTTTTTTGACCACCCACCTAATGCTTGATCTGTTAAATGTTGAGTTCTGTTGTAATGAAGCAGTGCAGTTAACGCAAATTGCAGTCACTTAATGGCTGTGGAGGATAAGTATTCTTAAAGGAGTATGCAGGTACTGCAACCAGAATAAAATTCAAAAGCCCTACAGTGTTTAACATTTTTGTTTATTTGGTAGTCATGGATTGACATTGTGAACTGTTAAGAGTTGACTGTAACAACTGGAATGTTTTAAGATTGTATCGGGGTATAATTAAAAAAGTCCCTGAAAATGTAAGATTTGGACAAGTATCCTTTTAACAGATAAGAATGGGTTGGAGTAGTTTACAAATCATTATTTTAGCTGCAGTTTTTTTTGCATTGTCCATTCTGCTATGCTGAATTGGTCACATTTTCTCCTGTGCTGTGAATCCTTTATCTGACAGTTAGCTGGGTAGGCAGGCGGTGATTCCTCTTAGATTCCACCTTATGCCCCTCTTGAGTCAGAACTGATTTAGCTGATGGTTGTTTAAGTAAATGCATTGGCCAGTTTACCATTCCTGGCTTATGAGGAAATTGGCATAATGATCACCCTCTCAGCTGTAAGCACATTTTATGCAGAACAGATGAGAAATCTCTTGTTCTGTGATTTTGTGGTGCTGCCACAGAGGATTACATAACAGCTAATAATTCCTAACCTTTTAGCTGGTTTGAATGTGATATAAGTAGATGCTTTAACCTTTTACAGGAGCACCATCTCTGTATTTTAATTTAAAAATCTGTATTCAATTTTGTAACCACATGTGGTAAATAGAGATAACAATATATTGATTCAATAATAATGGAGGTGTGAGTATAGTAATCTGTAATTTGTGATTAATGAGTCCTTAAACCAAACAGAAAGCTGCAATTAATGGTATCATAATTAGCTATTCAACGGCATTATTGATCCTTCTGTATGTCTTTGTTTCAAACATTTGGGAGTGGGAATAAGTGAGAAATGAGATATTCTTAAAATAAACTTCGTAACTTTACTAGTTCTTCTTGTGTTTTTGAATAACCTCTGATTTTCTTCGGACCCACAGAAGTAATTAGTGATGTTAATAATGTGTGCATGAAATGCAAGCTGAAGTTCTTGACAATGCAAGAACTGGTTAGGATTACAAGAATAGTAGAAGGGTGTTTTATTGCTTGGTCCTGACAAGGTTCTCAAGGTTTGGAATCATTGTGCCTCTGTTTGAAAAGGCATCAAAATTGATGAAGAAACTGCAGATTTATTAGGAACAAGATGAAAAAGGGCTAAAGAACGAAGCAGTCAATGTGGAGGAGAAGCATGTTGTAGAAAAGGTGGATGTTGGCACCCTGTATTGAAAACTATTAACTGTTTTTGGATAAAGTTCCAATGAATGAGTTTGAAATTGAATGGCATAGAAATCTAATTTTATAGTAGAAGCTGATTTGACGTCTGGAAAAGAAAGAGCGTGTAGACAAGTGAAAAATATTCTGGGTTTTTAATGCTCGATACTTTACTTTTCACAAATTCAGTGTTAAATTCTGTGAACAAGCCAAAGCTGTTTTCACAGTAAACTTGTCATCAGTCAGTATTTAAATAATAGTTGTGAGCTTGTAAACAATGCCTAATTCTTTGTAGATGGAAAATAAAGTAATTGAAGGAAGTGTGTATTCAGGACTAAGTTACCTGTGGATCATATGATGTATAAAGTTCCATTTCAGGCAAGCAGTCTTAGATTTTATGTAAGATTATACTTTTAAAATGTTTACCCCTAGTCTTACTAAACTGAATGCTGCCACTGTGCAGTAGTTCATCCTGACTGCCTATCCTATGGTCCCTGTCTCGCCTGCTGATCTCAGGTGGTTGGTTAAGAAAGCAGTTAATAAAGTCATCGGTATATTGTGGTCCATAAGTAGAGGTATGCAGTACACATGTTGGGAAGCTTGATAACTGATTTAACTATTCATAGGGTAAAGTATTATTCAGAAAGGGGATGAGGGCTTGAGAAGTTAGAGAAGAGATTTACTGGAATAGTCCCATTGTGGGGTTGCAGCTATTTGTACGAGCTGGAGAAGCATCTTGTTCTCTTTGCACCAGAGAAAGTAAAGGGGAGATTAATGGAAATATTTAAAATCTTGTTTAGATAGAGTAGACAGTGGAATAATTGACTTGGAAGGTTGATGACCAGCGGGCATGGATTTAAAGCGATTTTATGAACAAATCAAATATAACACGAGGAAAATCCTTGTACACTATGAAAGGTTAGGATCTCAAATGCATCAAAGGATGGTAGGTGCAGATTCAATAGTGGCTTTTGAAAAGGCATTGGGTAAATTTGGAAAATATTGTATGGATATGCAGGGATAAAGAGCTGTTGAGCTCAATAAATTGTTCTTTGAAAGGACTGTTGCAAACTCAGTGATTCTGTACTGTATTCATCTATATTATACATGCGTTTGGTGTGTATATTGAGAGAGGGGGTTGGTTAGCTTAGTTAAATAGCTGGTTTGCAATGCAGAGTATTGTCGACTGTGTGGATTCAACTCCCGCACAGGCTGAGGTTATGAAGATGGGTTCTCGTTCGCAACCTTTCCTCTTGCCATGAAATATCACGACCTAGAAACTAAACCACTGCTAGTCATCTTTCTCTGATGAGGTCTTCTGGGACTATGATGACTTTACCTTATTGTAAGATACCACATCCTTTTTTTTGTGGACTATAAACTGAAGTGGAAATTGAGTTGAAATTCTAAGAGAGCGTTCCAAATCAAAAGTGAAGTGCTGCATTTTGCTTTGTGTAGTATGTTACTTTTTGAAGCAATGGGGAGGGAGAATTTGAAACTGAATGTCACCAAGGAACTTTTTAAGTTAAGGAAATTTTGCCTTCTGGTTGACCTGCAGAATGTTAAATGCATAAATACCAGGGCAGCAGGGAGAGAAATGTCTAGAGCCAAAAAACAGAAACCATCCATCACTTTGTATTGCTTAAAAAAAGTTCTAACAAGACCTCGGTTCACCTGGTCAACTATAAAATCGAAAAACAGTCACCTTCAGACAGCAGTGCAGTGTGGAAAGTCAATAAAAAGGACAGAGAATGTAATCCATGCTTGAAACTTGAACTTTTTGATCTTCGGATTTTTGTTTTCACTGTCTATATTCTTTTCTCACCCATGGTGTCTGTGTCAAATTCTTTTTCTCTTCTCTTTTTTTTAATTATGAATATGTGTGTGTGTTTTGTTTACAAAGGAGTATGGTTTAAGTTGCATAATAGATTCAAAATCCTTTCTCTGTCTTTTATTATAGTTGAATTTGTTAACTAAATAGTTACCAGCTATGGCTCCATGGATAGCACTGCTACCTCATGGCGCCAGGGACCCGGGTTCGATTCCAGCCTTGGGCAACTGTCTGTGGAGTTTGCACATTCTCCCTGTGTCTGCGTGGGTTTTCTCCGGGTGCTCCGGTTTCCTCCCACATTTCAAAGATGTGCAGGGTAGGTGGATTGGCCATGCTAAATTGCCCATAGTGCCCAGGATGTTTAGGTTAGGTGGGTTAGACATGGGGAATGGGTCCGGGTGGGATGCTCTTCAGAGGGGCAGTGCGGACTTGTTGGACCGAATGGCCTGTTTCCATACCGTAGGGATTCTGTGATAGTTACTTCTCTGTTGGTGACGAAACTTAGTGTGAATTACTTTAGTCCTAGGCAGCAGCCTGTCAAGTAAATTGGTGTTCTCATTGGGATTTTATACATTTTGGGGCAGTTTATGGAACATTGGGGCACTATTATCAGCACACTCTTCTAGTTAACTGTAACAACATATATGTCAAAAAAGGCTTTTTGTTTCAGAAAATGCCCTCGAATTCTTTTTGCTGTTTTCTAACAGTTATTAACTTTTTTATAGGTTACCTCAGTTTAAAGAAGAAGCCAAGAGTTTTGTGGGAGCCAGCATGAAGAAGGTAGTAAGATTCCTACTGCTTTTGTTTTGGATAGAGTCCATGGTGAATTTTGGCTCAAACAGAGCAGTGTGTCAGAATTATTCTGTCCTGTATCTGTGTTTTACTTGTTCGTAAGCATTAGTTTCTTACTTTTGACTCGGTTTGCTTGGCATTGGTTCTTTACTGTGTTTCAGAGTCCAGAGTTTTGAATCATAACATTTGAAAGTGTGCAATGATGGTAAATCACTAATTGACAGGAAATCAAGAATTGGATGTTCATTGGAATTTTCACAACACAAGATCTTTTTCTTTGCTAAAAGGAAACACTGTAGCCTTGGCAATTATCTTGGGTATCCTGTCCCATCACTTGCTGTCACAGCTTGTGAAGCTAATTCTAAGTACTGGTGCAAATGCTACACAAATAACCAATCTCTTAGGTTCAAATACAGGCAGTTGCTTTGTTCCAAGAACAAATGTCATTGCCTAAAGGTTCATAACTGATGCCAATGCTATGATGATATAAAATTTGTGTTGTTTCAAAATTGAAGAAAACACAAGTGATTGTGAACCAAATGTGAGAAACATACAAAAGACACAAAATTGCTCAACCTTTAGCTAAACATGGCTCGTCATTTTTGACTCTTCTAATGCAGATCAGTGGATACGATGAAAGATGGTTCAAAGTTAGAATTGATGTTTGAAATTACAACACTGCCTTCCTGAGAACTGAATCTCAGATCCAGCATTTCTGGTTAAATTGGCCAACATTTTTACTGAGGTGCCAGCATCACTTTATTGTAATTCTTTCCAGAGGTCACCAAGAGCTTGAGTGATTGGAATGAGTAGATCAAAACGTGGACTAATTCACCCTTCTCTCTCTTAAACAGTTTTACTTTTTCTTCTATCACTTTGTTTTTTAAACTTTCCAACTCTCCCCTGCCCATACCACCAAGCCTCTTTTTCATTCTTGGCACTGCTTTTGACGAGATTTGTGATTAGGAAGTCAAATTTACTTCTCCACTTGCAATGTTGATTCTCACCAGAATCTGAAGCAAGAACTATTGACCCAACTTTCAACAACTGGCTGACGCCAGAAAGGGTTGAAATTTCTTTCAGTACCTGCACATCTGTGGTGCAATGAGGTAAACCCCAAAGTGCCACCCTATTCAATCCTAATATGAGCCTCCTGCCCCAAATCCTTTCTGTGGGACGTGGAGCCTTCTAACTAATGCTTGCCACCATGGCTAAAACTCCAGCCCAGCCCATCATTACTTTGTTGTTGAAACTGTCTGATGTTTCCTGACTTCCAAATTTAACTTAGAATATCATTTTTTTAAAATGTTAATCAGACATGCGTGCTCTGTCAATTCCAGTACTTATTGTTTATTTCTAAATATTCCTGAGAAAGTGATGGTGACCTGCCTCCTTGAACTACTATAGTCATTGTGGTGTTGATAAACTCTGTGCTGTTGGGTAGAGAATTACGGAGTTTTGACCCAGAGACAGTGAAGAGGTGATGATTTCTTGATGGTATATAACTTGACTGAGGTCTTGCAGGTGGTGGTGTTCGCATGTGCTTGGTGTTGTTCCTGTGTACCAGCTGTCCTTGTTCCTCAGGGTGGTAGAAATCATGGGTTTGGAAGAAATTAATTGCTGCAGTGATATCATGTAGTTGGCACACTTTGTAGACACTGATGGAAACAGTGTATGTTTTAAAGTGGTCCAACAAAGTGAGCTGCTTTGACCCAGGTGGTAAAAGGTACTGCAGATGCTGGAGAATCCGAGATAACAAGGTGTGGAGCTGGATGAACACAGCAGGCCAAGCAGCATCATAGGAGCAGGAAAGCTTGACGTTTCGGGCCTAGACCCTTCATCAGACCCTTCATCA
>JAHRHZ010000071.1:24771417-24785758 GCA_024137785.1 Ginglymostoma cirratum
TCTGATGAAGGGTCTAGGCCCGAAACGTCAAGCTTTCCTGCTCCTGTGATGCTGCTTGGCCTGCTGTGTTTATCCAGCTCCACACCTTGTTGTCCCAGGTGGTGTCGAGTTTTGTAGTATGCACTGATGTCACTTCCGTCATTACCAGGCTTTACTGGTTTCCTACTCACTGTCAAACAGATTTTCAGTTTCTCACGTTTGCTTTCAGTTTCTGTCCAAAACTTCATACTGTCACATCTTCCTTCATCTATTCATCTTTGCATGCATCACCATTCCTCTACTACTGCTTATTACCGGTGCATCATTAATGAGTATTCTTTCAGCTGCAGTATCTGTGACCTCTATCTTGCCGCAAGCTTACCAAAATTCTGCTTCTTCAGCCACGCCATTATTTCTACTCAAGGTTCTGACTCCCTAAATGTTGTCCCATCTGTTTGCATCCCTATAAGGCGCTGATTTTTGTTTTGTGAAGAATACATAGAAATATACATTGTGCTTCCACCAGTAGTAATAAAGAATTTATAACATTGATAAATTCTGATACTAGTTATAAAATTGTGGCACAGATGTTTCATCTGGAGGCTTAATAATATCTTCCTGCTCCAGACAAAAAAAAAAAATTTATTTCAGCATGTTGAAAATGGTTAAATGTCTTTGGAGCATGTGTACAAGACCTTGTAAATTGAAGTAATATTATAGTTTCTAAGATCAGAATAAGTAACTGTTGTACTCAAATTGACCTAAAGTTAAATAAGGATACATTGCTAGTGTTTGCAATCAGGCTGTACCATTACTAACATTCAGTAATTGACCTTTCAGGTAAGATGTCAGTAATTGGCTTGTCTTGTTAAAGTCCAAGTAAACGGTAATTCCAAATAATACAAAAAGGTGATATTTAACGTGACCCAACATGTCCCTGCTATTATACTTTTAAATATGTGGTGCATGGTTTGTGTCAAGTATTGCATGATGTGATGCTTGTGCTTTGGAAGTTTTTTTTTCAAGTTGGACTAAAATGAATAGCCTAAGGCATGAATTTCTGTCTTAAATTCTTACAAGTGTGCGTTATAATGCACATCTTAATTATCACAGCTTTCACATTTAATTAAATAACAACACTTTTTATTAGTGTTGAAATGAGAAATGTTTTTTAACCCCTTTTATCACAACTCATTTTGCAACTTGTATACTTTTATTTACTATTTACTGGCAACTGCAATTTTTTCCTCCGAGGCTTACACTATCTCATGGAAAAACAAACGAGTGCAGGTAAGCATGTTAGTCTGATGTGTCAGTGCATGGGAGATGACCAGATGTTTTGTGATGGGTCAAGGCTTTGACTGCTGGTGGGAGGAGAGTGCTGAATGATTGATTATAATTTTATTAACAATGCTGACATTCTGACAGTACAGATTTACAGCTGTAGCCTACGAAATAGTTATAAATCCAAGCAAGAAATTTAAATGAGAATCTACTCTGAAATGTACGGGGAGGGGTTATTAACAAGTAGAGAGGTTCATAGGTTCTTTGAAGAGGTAGAGTTAATTTATTTGGTAATTTTCTGCTTTGTCAATCTTCCATGCATAACTAAATATAGGGATTTGTTTGTGGATACCTGGATATGCTGCTGCCCAGGAGCTTAGTTTTATGTGCGAATAATTAATTTCCTTTAAACTTGATAGTGGGAATTCACTTTTCACTAGACATTAGGTTAAATGTTCTGAGAGATGTCTTGTGAATTTGAGTGAAAATAATTTATTTTTGAAAAACATGTTAGATCATACCAGAATTGTATGAATTGCACAGAGGAAGTACAAACTTGAGGCAAATATGACTGTCATTATTGCAAGCACCACTTAGATGTTATGACAATATTTTATCAAAGTTTTACTTCTGTGAATATTTTGGTTATTCTCTTCAAAGATAGTAAGAAGTTAATAATTTATTGCGCAGGAATAGTTGTGACTTGGTTTTGGAGTCTTTATGTTAATGTTTGTCTTGAACTGGGTCAGAGGTTGCATATTCTTTGGCAAGTAACTCATCACTGATTCCCCAAAGACTTTACCATTATCCACAAGACATAAAGCAGGAGTATGATGTGTACTCTCTGTTTGCTTGGAGGAGTGTAGCTCCAACAGCGCTCAAGGGTCAAAATCACCCAGGATAAAACAGTCTGTTTGACAGACTATTCACCACCTTAAACATTCAGTCACCCTCTCCATCACTGATGCATAGTGGCAGTACAAGAAGCACTCACTAATGCAATTTTCCAAAGCTCTTTCGACATTGTCTTCTAAACCCTATGATCTCTACCGCATTAAAAACCCAAGAATAGTAGGCAAATAGGGTTACAGGCACCTCTAGATTTTTTTCCATGACATGGATCATCATGCATCAGAACTGTATTACTGCTTTGTCATTGTCATTGTATCAGAAACCTAAAACATTGTGTATGTGTACCTACAACGTGGACCGAAGTAGTTGAAGAAGACAGCTCACCACCACCTTCTGGAGTGCAAAGGGGATACATAATGAAGGATGGTTGATAAACTATAGATTTGTTAGTGATGCCCACATCCCAAGAATAAATTTTAAAAACTATTTATGACCGATCTACTGATTTTGTAAGCAGACAGCTAAAATTGAAGCTAATATAGGACATTGCTGCATTCTGTTGGGAATGATTGAAATTCACTGGGAAAAAATATAGGCTGAAAGTAACCTAAACTGAAGCTGAGTGAATTAACTTAGTAAATGCATTCTTAGAAGCTGCACTAATGCAGTAATTAATTAATTACGTCTTTCAGTTTACTGACACATTTATGTTAATTTCTAACTCTATCAAACCATTTAAACTGCAGTGAGATGTTATAAAGACTGCATAGTTTCAGTCAACCACTTGGAATTCAAATAAAATTTGTGTTAAAATGCTTAAACAAAACTAAAAATACTGAAATTGCATAGATTCTGCCCAACCCTGATGAGAGGAAAATTTTTAAATGTCTTAATTATAAAGCTTAATACGAGTTAAAAGTTCTGAACCATAAGTAAGCTCAGCAATTTGCAATATTTGTTTAAGTTTACCGATGTAATTTTTCACTTGCATTTAACTTATTACTAAAGCTATTGCCACGTTTGTACGGAATTAATCATTTTGGATAACACAAGTGAAACTTATTGTTAAGCTGTATTTCCTAACATCTGTGATTTTGCCCTGGGTACAAGTTGAATGCACTTGGAACTAGGTTATAAGGAAGGCTGTTCCCTGCCCTCAAATGCTTCCAACGTATACTTTGTACAAAGGCTTTCATTGAATGGTGGTGCTGTGGTAAACAGCATTTCTGTTTCCATTGCAGTTCAGCACGTGGTTTTTCCGAATCATTCAATCTAGCTAGACTTTTGTTGTGCCTAGAATGCATATAATGCAGACTGAATAAGATCTTTTGAGATGAGGAATATCTTGTCCTCAATTTAGATAATATTAATTGTAAGTTTTTAAAAAAAATGTTATTTCAAGGTTAAGGTCTGATGCTGGTGTTCAGTTTATAATCATAAGCCAAATGAGATCTGCACTTAGCTGCAGCCATGTCCGAGTACCGTTGTCTGATAATTTTTTGGTCACCTTCCAATAAATCTTATATTTTCTTATTTAATTGTAACACGGGCATGGTAACTGTTTGAAAAGGATTTCATTCTGAGGAATTGCTTTTGTCATTTTAAAATGAATGTGAAAGAAAACATTTTATCGTGAAGTAGATTGAGTTTTGGGAAATGAGTGTTACCCACTGCCAAGAAAAACTGAAGGAAGAAATATTTAAGTGAGTAAAACTGTTTTCTGTATCTGCGTCTTAGAATTTCAAAGCAGTGCTCATATCTTTATACATTACAATTCAACTTTCAGCTTAAAATGAGAGCAGGAGGAATGAGTGATTCATCAAAGTGGAAAAAGCAGAAGAAATCTCCACGACCGTCTCGTCATGCAAGTAAGCTTCCCCTCACATCAGAGCAACCGTCCATTCCAGGCCAAGTTTTGCACAGTTCAATAGATTCTGTACCTCAGCACTTAAACAGTCATCCAGGTATGGTTTAACATTTTGCCCTTTGCTCTTTATGAGGAATCGGTGAAATCAGCCCTTTTTGTGAAAGGTGCTGAAGAATTCCAGCCAAGTTAAATTTTGTTTTATTGCAAATCACTTGTCTCTCTTGAATAGCACTTTAGTTGAATTATCTCGTACAATCCAAATCTGTAATCATTTCTAAATGAAATCAGTGAGGTCTTTTTTAAATTAAAAAAAACTTGAAGAAAATTTAGAGAAGAATTCATCTTCTAGTTAGTGAATAAAGGACCTTCTACCAAGGGGTGACCAAGTTTTCTTTAATCTTGATTTGGTTAACTTGAAAAGGAGTCAGTGGGAGGGCAATGGTTGATTTTAAATTAGTGTTCACATTCCCTTTGTGGTGTCGATTTTACTCAGCTATAAAGTTATAGTGCTTAGCATTAGAGTCCAGATATACTGTGCAATCTCTGGAAAACAAACCTTAAAGCTACGAATTGAACTTTGTGGAATTGGGACACGGGAACTTGAAGTGATACATTGTCTGTAATTTGACCACTATTACAATGTTATTAAGTCTCATGAGTTGAAAAAATGAATGAAAAATTACTCCGTTTAAGCTTGTGACTTGTGAATCTGTGTGCAAGATGTACTTGTTGCATTTAAAGGTGAAACACCCTTCCTAGAACATTCAGTCGTACCGACAAGCTGTGCAAGTTCCACTTCAACTGTTATTTCTGAAAATCCATCAACTGTCTCGAGCCCTACCACAGACAGCGGTGTGGAACTTTCTTCAAAGACAACATCAAAAGAAGATCTTACAGATCTTGACCAGGTCAATACTACAGGTATCACGCCAGTAAATACTCCTTCCACTGAGCCTGGTGAAGAGAAAATGTTAGAACTGCAAATCCAGCAAGAATCGCAGGTAAATGCTACGATTGATGGAGGTTTTTAATAATTACTTACTTCCCACCCTTTTCAGTTGCGATCTTCAAACCTTTGGTCATTGCTTCACGTTGCACACTCAAACTAAAGACACAAAGGTAGGTAGGAAAGCAAGTTATGAGGAGGACATAAGGAAGCTACAAAAGATTCAGATAGGTTAAGTGAATTGGCAAAATGTGGCAAATGGCATATGAGAAAATGTGAAAGTGTGTATTTTGGCAGAAAAAATGAAAAAAAATGTTATCTAAATGGTGCAGAGATCTGAAATATAGAGGAATCTGGGTGTCTTCATGCATGAATTGCAATAGGTTACTATGCAAGTACATCAGGCAATTAGGAAAGCTAATAGAATGTGATCATTTATTGCAAGAGGAATTGAACAGGAAAGTATATAGTTTATATTTAGTTATACAGGGCACTAATGAGACGATGTGTAGAGTATGAGATATGGTATTGGCCACCTTATTTAAAGAAGGAAGTGGATGCATTGGAGGCAATTCCAAGAAGGTTTCTAGATTACTACCTGTCATTTGCAGGTAAGTGTAGCATTGCCTTATCATGATAGGTTAGACTTGTAACTGCTGGAGCTTAGAATTGTAAAGCTAACTTGATTGACACACATAGGATCCTGAGAAGTCTTGACAGGGCAGAAGTAGAGAGGATATTTTCTCTTATGGGAAAATCTAGAACTAGAGGTCAAAAAAAACTATTTAAAATTCAGGACGCAGAATTTTTCCTGAAGTTGAGTGTCTTTGGAATTCTTTTCTATTTTGAAGTCTGAGGTAGATACGTTCTTCTTAAGCAAAGCAGAGGTTATCGGGCCAGGAAGGTAGGTGGGAATTCAGATTTGAGGTCACCATTGGATCAACCATGATCTTATTGTATGTGGAGCAGCTCAAGAGGCTACGAACACTTGCTCAGCAAAGTCTATTTTCTTTGACTATCTAAACAACAAAACATTTCAACTGACATATTTTCAAATTGTTTCACACACATTTTCATGTAGCAATATGAAAGAATGTACTTGCATTTAGTGTTTTGTACATTATTCTAAGCAGAGAGTTGCTTTTGAAATATTGGCAACATACCTGACACATGCTCGCATGAAAACAATGAGAGAAGCGACCTGATTATATTCTGGGTGGTATTGGTTGAGCGAGGAATGCTATCCAGTGCATGAGAGAATGTCCTTTCTCTCTTTTGGAGTAATGCAATTGGACCTTGTACTTGTGCATAAACAAGCAATATAGCCTTTGTAGAAAGCTTTGTCCTGAAGATTGAACCACAGACTGTGCAATAGTTCACAAATGCTGTACTAGAGTACCAATCCAGATTCTAGTCTCTACAGTGGGCTTGAACCCAAAGCCTCCTGTCTGGAATAGAAATATTACTAGACAAGGCCAAGAGAAGACAAAGGTTTGATGCGTAATGATTGCAACACTATTATTGTTCATTGTCCCAAGTGGACCAACATTTTGAAGCTGTTCCACCAATTAGAAGATTGCATATTTTATCATACAGTTGGACTGTTGTGAGGAATAGCAGCCAGAGGCCCATCTGATGGATACTCATGTTTCAAAAATCTCATGTAATGGTTTGTTTCTTTACGTTAGTTTCTTCATTTCTTTTTGCTAAAGATATATACATTACCACCTCCAATTCACCAGTCTTGTTCTCCTTGACTGGGTGAGGTCAAGTCTACATTTTCTGGTTGTTGGGTTTATGGTTGTTGGGTTTATGGTTGTGTCAAACAATTTTTTTCTGTCGACTTAGTTTCAATTCTTTGCCAGGCCTTCTATATCTGTAATGTCTAAATAAGCTTTTAAAAACCAATTGGATTATCTGTGATTGTGACAATAAGTCATGCATGTTGGTGAACTGCCTTTGTCTCAAGTAGACAGTTAGCCCTTGGCCACATCAAAGGTTTGAACAACTTTTGAAGATATCTTTATAAAGGATCTAATTGTACCATGCAAATGAGCTAACATGAAGCTTACTATTTACCTAGAAGAGTGGAAGAGTAGAAGGCTTTTTGCCTAAGGAAGAAAAGGCCCAATCAATGTCAGTGGAATCTATTCCAGAAGTATTTGAAGATCGCGACTCCCTTACAGAAATGTCCGATACTGCTTCAATCCATGAAGTACATGATATGGACTATGTTAACCCTCGTGGAGTTAGGTTTACACAGTCAACACAAAAGGAAGGTTTGTAATAGTGATCACATATCCTGATTTTAAATAGTGTGCAAAATGCTGATAAAATGGATCCAATTATAAATTTCAATATTCAATCAAATTTGCGTCTTTAAACATTTTACAATGTGCTGGTATCATAAATGCTAATTGGCCTGGTTGGTTAATGTTCAGATTGGGTTTTGAAAATTTTGCACAACTGTGATGTACAACCTATTTCTGTTGATACTGAATTGAAGATGCAGACTGAACTATTGCATTCTCACACAGCTGTTAGAGGTAATTACTGAATCCTTGATGTAACTTAAAAGTGCAAGACAAGTAAAACTGAAAATATTTCAGTCTTGAAGTTATTTAGCTTACCTTTAGGAAACGTAGTGCTGGAACTTGAAAAATTGAAATGAGAATCGTATCCACACAATGCTAATTTGTAAATTGCTTTGTAAATCGTTCCTGCTCAGAAAATTTTCTTCTTAATTTTTGACCTTGGAAGTTAAGTTGCACAGAACTGACTTATACGATTGTTTGAAGAGATAACAGAAGCATTAGACAAGGCTGATGAAAAAGCTGTAAAAGATTTGATAAGATATGTAATAGTAAACTCGTGTCTAAGGTTAAGGCATATGCAGTAAGGACAGACAGCTGAATGGAAACCAAAAAACAGAAAGCCAACAGTTATGGTGAAGGGTAATTATTACTCACGTGGGTGGAAGATCATATTCCACAATGCTAGGGGCCACTTACTCATAATTACATTTGTGTTTAGGAATAAGTCACTCGATATTAAAATTCCCAGATGATAGTAAACTAGTGTGTATAGGTAACATTGAGAAAAAATATGATATAATACATGGTGGCATTGGAACTCTTGGAGAAAGGTGATATTAGGTGGAAAATTAATTTTATTATTGATAAGAATGGGGTGTTGCATTTTAGAGGAAGAGGTTGGTTCAGTTTGGATAGAGCATGGTGCTTAATAACACTGTTGGCGCTGTTCAGTCGCTGACATAGTTGGCATCTGTCTCTCCAACTTGCCCAATTGTGATATCATGATACAGAGATGTGTAGGGAGTCATGATTGGCACCTCTCGGTCAGTCAAGGTGCACCTGTATTTTGGTAGAGAAACCAAACGTCGCTTAAAAGGTTTTATGAAATTTTAGGTTGCTTCAAAGAATGTTGTATGAAAAGGTGTATAGAAGCAGAGAGATGTGGGTATATATGTGCATAGTTAAAGAGTCATAGAGATATACGGCATTGAAATTGACCCTTCAGTCTAACTCGTCCATGCCGTCTAGTCCCATTTGTCAGCTTTTGGCCCATATCCCTTTAACCTTTCCTATTCGTATACCCGCCTTTCGAATGTTGCGGTTTTACCAGCCTCCATCACTTCCTGCAGTAGCTCATTCCATTCATGCACCACCCTCAGTGTGAAAAAGTTGCCCCTTAGGTCCCTTTTTAAATCTTTCTCCTCTCATGTTAAACCTATGCCCTCTAGTTTTTGACTCCCCCCTCCCCGTGGAAGACCTATCCATACACCTCATGATTTTATAAACCTCTATAAGGTCACCTCTCAGCCTTTGACACTCTGGGAGAAATAGCCCCAGTCTATTCAGCCACTCCCTATAACTCAAACCCCCAGCCCCTGGCAGCATCCATGTAAATCTTTTCTGAACCCTTTCAACTTTCACAACATCCTTTCTATAGCAGGGAGACCAGAATTGCATGCAGTATCCCAATAATGGTCTAACCAATGTCCTGTACAGGCACAACAGGTGCATTAAATATGACAGAACAATTAGAGAGCTGATAATAAAGCATGCAATATTCTAGGCTTCATTAATACAGTAAAAGAGCAGGGAAGTTATGCTAAACTTAAGTAAGACACTGGTTGGACCTCAGCTGGAGAATTGTGTACACTTCTGGACACCATACCATAGGACAAACGTGAATGCATTGGAGAGAATACAGAAGAGCTTTACGAGAATGCTTCCAGTGCTGACAAATGTCAGTTATGGGGATAGATTGGAGAAATTGAGACATTTTCCTTTTAAAGGAGAAGGTGGAGGAGAATTTGATAGAAATTCTCAAAATCCTGAGGAGTCTGGATAGAGTAGGTGGGGAAAAAAATTGCTTGTAAAAAGATTGAGAACACATGTTTGAAGTGTTTTGCAGAATACTGCATTTGCTGGCATGTGTTGCTTGTCTGCAACTGTGCATTGCGGCCTTTAGATTTGATGACATTTTGGCCTGAAATCATGCACATGCACGTTTGCGAATTTCCACATTTACAGTTGCCCACAGTTGCAAATTGTCGGCAAGTACTGCCTTTGCAAAATCCAAGGTGTGGGAGATTCCAAACCAGGGAACATAAGTACAAGATAGTTGTGAATGAATTCAATGTACAAACAAGGAGAAATTTATACATCCAGAATAGTTAAAATACGAGATACCCACTGAAGGAAATAAATATGATAATTGACTTTAATACTTTCAGAAAGGAACTAAACAGCTGCACTGAAATAAGGTGTACTCATACACTCTATGAAGAGACTCATAGTGTATCAGCACCAGCACAGGGCAGGTTGTACAAATGGCCTGTTTATTGTTATTTAATGCAACCTGTGCGGATATGTTATGAAACTCCTCCACGGTAGTTGGGACTTGAATCCGGACCTTCTCGCCTGGAGATTTGAACACTGCCACTGCACCACAAGACCCTTAATAGCCTTTTTATATGCTCTGTGTTCTATGTAATTTATTCTAATGCATGTGTGCATCTCTTTCAGGCGCAGCTCTGGTTCCATATGGCTTGCCTTGTATACGGGAGCTGTTTCGTTTCCTTATCTCCCTTACCAATCCACATGACCGTCACAACTCTGATGTGATGATTCATATGGGTTTACAGTTGCTTACTATAGCACTGGAATCAACCCACATCGCCAACTATACTTCTTTGCTTGGTCTTGTTAAAGATGAACTCTGTCGGCACCTGTTTCAGGTGAATATTTGATAATTCATTGGATTTTTTGGACTAGTGAATTTGTAACGAGAATATATGACAACACTGCTTAAACTATTTTTCAGCTTTTAACTGTGGAACGTCTTAATTTGTATGCCACCTCTCTCCGACTGTGCTTCCTTTTATTTGAAAGTATGCGGGAACATCTTAAATTTCAACTTGAGGTAGGTGGAATTTAATGGTGATGCTGAGTATAATTAGACTGGTCAAAGCAGATAGAACCTGCTTCACATGCACATTAATCAGGCTTTGTGGTAGCTGACCATGATGATCATCCTCACCCTAGTTTAATCTTGGTATGGAGATGTAAAATGCTTTTTGGAGTTCAAGAGATCAAATTCTGTCAATCCTTTTTGTTATTTATTTTAAACTCTGACTTCATTTTCATAAGATTACGTTATAACTGCCCAGTAAAAGGTTAGATGTGAAACAAGGCGTGACTGTGGCTGTAATGAACCTAAAATGGGAACTTGTTTAGGATATTGGGGTTTAAAATGAGTTTCTACAACTGTGGTTATATTTTTGTCTCTTCAGGCAAAGGGTCACTGGACTCCAAACAATCACTCTGTTTTTCTTTTGACAGATGCTGCCAGACCTGCTGTGTTTCTCCAGCACACTCTGTTCTAGATTTCCGGCACCCACAATTCTTTGTGGTTATTCTCTTCGATTAGCCACCTGTTATAGAACCTACTGAATAGCTTCCTTGTTCTTTTGCAATGATAGAGTTGATTTTAATTTGTAAACAAGTTGCAAAAATGTCTTCAATGTTTCCAACAAAAGAGTTTTTTAATTTTGCCTTCTATTCCATAACTTCAAAATGCATTTGTTTTGGGGAAGAATTTAAGCACTCTACATTTTTCCAATGAAGAGTTTTATGTACCTATTCATAGCAAAGAACTCCAGTTATTTTTAACCAGTATTTTGCGTGTAATAGTAGTTTATCTCTCAGCTTGCATGTTTGTGATATAGTGAATGCAGATTAGTTTTGTCTTCCATGAAAATACTTTTTTTTTGTTGATTTGTTGTGTTTGATTCAAAAAATATATTGGACACAGAGAAGAAGCTATTCCAAAATTAAGAAACTGGCATTTTGCAGTTGGACAAGCTTTCTGTTGTCATGTTGCACTGTTGGAGAAATATGTTTTCGAACTGTAGTTGAGACCATGTCTTGCTGGTTGAAGCCATTTATAGTTCTGATATAGTTTTGTTTAGGAACTTGTAACTGGTATTATACATGGAAAGCTTATGTTTTGTCTTCTGTAGATGTATTTGAAAAAGCTGATGGAATTGGTCACCTCAGAGAATCCAAAAATGCCATATGAGATGAAAGAAGTGGCATTGGAGGCACTCGTTCAACTGTGGCGAGTCCCAAGCTTTGCCACAGAAGTGTATATCAACTTTGATTGCGATTTCTATTGTTGTAATCTATTTGAAGATCTTACCAAGCTACTTTCCAAGGTAAACAGCCTATAGGGAATTATTGGTCCTTTCAAATGTAGGGGTTTTCTATCAACTTGAACATGGCATTTCTTAGTTTAATTTTCCAAATAAAAGAACTTTCTCAAAAAATTCAGTATGTATAACACTGATTAACTTTAATTTATTAGTGATTCTAAAATTGAGGAAATGTAAAGCAGGCTTGAAAATTCTGCTATGGAACAATACTGATGTTTTTCACTCATGGGAAATACACAAGTTAATTGTTTAATTTCTTGTTAAAGCATAAATTAATTCCAGTATGATAAATTACAATGTTTTAATATCGTGTTATCTGAGAATTACTGCAGTTGTTCCTACTGATCAAGCCTATACTACAGTTTTTAAAGCTTTGTTCCACCCTACTTTATTTCAAGATGCAAGCTTATTCTCCAAGTTTGCTGTCTTTTCAGATTGCAAACAAAGTGCAGAAGAATATCAGCCAATCTCTGTGGATTTTTGATGAAAGTATGATTCCTTTAGAATATTTGCATCTGTTCTGTCAGTTTTACTGAACAACTCTCTGTTTCCATTTTTAGAATGCTTTTCCTGTATCTGGACAGCTGTACACCACTCACTTGCTGTCACTTGAGGCTTTATTAACAGTTATTGACAGTACCGAGGCTCATTGTCAAGCCCAGGTTCTCAATAATACTGTACAGCTGGAAAAAAGAGATGGGAGCACTCTGACATTGGAAATGAGTGGTAAAGACATTCCAAATGGTAAGCAATAGTTCCAGTGGAGGCTGTCTGTTTTTCAGATAAGGAAGTTCTACTGGGTTGGTTGCCATATTTTGATAGGCTTGACAATGGCCGTACTGTCTGGGTTAGATGAAGGCAATCACAAAATAAGAAAGCATCTCAAGGAAAGTTTTTGTCCCGAGTATCTGTCATGTTATTATTTGAAATGTGTAGGGTAAGGCTATTTACTTTGCTGCTAAAGCTTAGGCTGCATTTTGTGGATGCAGTTTCAGTACTGTAAAGAATTACATTTTCCTTTAATTTACTTCTAGAACTCAAGTCTATGAAAGAGTTGTGAGCATGTTAGCTGGTATAATTAGTCATGGTCAAGACGCTATTCCCAAATTAATTAAGAAATTGGCATTTTTCAGTTTTGCGAACTCGCTGGTTTCATGTTGCATTGTTGTAACAATGTGTTTTTTGAACTGTAGTTGGGATCCGTGCCTTGCAGATTGAAGCCATTTCTAGTACTTTGTCTAAAAGGGTGGTTGAATCAAAGTCAGGGATATACTTGGAGACAAAGAAATTGGTGGGCTGTGGGAATGGCTGGATAATTATTTTAAAGAGCAGATACAAGCATGACTGGTTTCCTTCTGCATCGATAGATTCTTTGAACAATAACTGCATGTCTGCAATTTCACTTGTCCATCAGCTTCATGCTAAGATTTTGCTGTGTGACACAAAAATTCAAATGATTAGTAGTGGTGTGTCGCACAGAACAAGGGATAATTCGTACTATATTAAACCAGGTGTGGCTCTAGGGAGTAATTGAATTTACTCAGTTGTTACTAGACTGAATTAGCTGCATAATTAGCTCTGCCACTTTGCTTGTTCAGAAGTCATTCTAAATGATTGACTTTAACCTGGGAGGGATTGATGTATACTACCAACAAGGTGCACTTTGCAAGTTTCAAGAAAACTTGGGATGCTTCCTGTACCAAGGTATTCAACTTAAAGATATAATGAAATTGACTATTATTCGTTGACAATTTCAATCAGTAAAAATTTCACTGATGAGATAGTGGACAGCACAGCGTGCTTGAGTGCCCTGAATGCAGCCTTGCACTGTAATGATTGGACGAGAATGTGCAAATGTGATTCTTGCTTGAATAACTTGGAAGTAATCGTAAATCGGCACTTCATTTTGGATTTGAACATAAGCCAATTATGCAACAATTTGTATTAGGAGAATGTAACCTATGTCTTTAATTAAGATAATACTTGTGACACAGTATTCACTTAGTATATTCTTGTAAAAAGTTTTAAAACTCAACTTTAAAATATAATACAGAGGTCCTTTGTTAGTCTGGAGCAGTGTTTTTTTAGAGCAGTAAGACTGTGCTCTTTTCTGGTTCTGTAGATAGTTAAGGCAAAGATGGCCATCAACAGAGTGATGTGCTCTTCCTGTCGGATGTGGAAGATTAGGGAGAGTTTCCATGTTGCTGATGATCATGTCTGTGTTTGGTTGCGAATCCTATCAGATTGCATGGATTAGTTGGAGCAGCAGTTAGAGGCAATGAGGAATTTACAGAAGCTAGTGGTTGTGATGGGTGGCTGCTATAGGAAGGGAGAAAAACCACAGATACAAGGTATCAAGGTGTCAGGTAACAAGGTGTGGAGCTGGATGTACACAGTAGGCCAAGCAGCATCATACGAGCAGGAAAACTTGACGTTTTGGGCCTAGACCCTCCTTCAGACATGGGGGAGGGGAAGAGGGTTCTGAAATAAATAGGGAGAGAGGGGGAGGCGGATAGAAGATGGATAGAGGAGAGGATAGGTGGAGAGGAGGCAGACAAGTCAAAGAGGCGGGGATGGAGCCAGTAAAGGTGCGTGTAGGTGGGGGGGTAGGGAGGAGATAGGTCAGTCCAGGGAGGACGGACAGGTCAAGGGGGCAGGATGAGGTTAGTAG
>JAHRHZ010000071.1:24785858-24800601 GCA_024137785.1 Ginglymostoma cirratum
GGCAGGGAGGAGATAGGTCAGTCCAGGGAGGACGGACAGGTCAAGGGGGCAGGATGAGGTTAGTAGATGGGAGATGGGGGTGGGGCTTGAGGTGAGAGGACGGACAGGTTAGGGAGGCAGGGATGAGCTGGGTTGGTTTTGGGATGCGGTAGGGGGAGGGGAGATTTTGAAGCTTGTGAAGTGCACATTGATACCATTGGGCTGCAGGGTTCCCAGGCTGAATATGATTTGCTGTTCCTGCAGCCTTCGGGTGGCATCACTGTGGCATTGTAGGAGGCCCAGGATGGACATGTCGTCTGAGGAATGGGAGGGGGAGTTGAAATGGTTCACGACTGGGAGGTGCAGTTGTTTGTTGCGAACTGAGCGCAGGTGTTCTGCAAAGCGGTCCCCAAGCCTCCGCTTGGTTTCTCCGATGTAGAGAAAGCCACAACGGGTACAGCGGATGCAGTATACCACATTGGCAGATGTGCAGGTGAACATCTGCTTGATGTGGAAAGTCTTCTTGGGGCCTGGGATTGGGGTGAGGGAGGAGGTGTGGGCGCAGGTGTAGCACTTCCTGCGGTTGCAGGGAAAAGTGCTGGGTGTTGTTGGGCTGGAGGGGAGTGTGGAGCAGACAAGGGAGTCGCGGAGGGAGTGGTCCCTCCAGAAAGCAGGTCAGGGTGGAGAGGGAAAAATGTCTTTGGTGGTGGGGTCTGATTGCAGATGGCGGAAGTGTCGGAGGATGATGCGTTGGATCCGTTACTACCAGAAAAGGTAGCAGAGGGAGGCAGGTTGCACAGCAGTCTCCTGTAGCTATCCCCATCTCAAACAAGTATGCTGTTTTGGAAAATATAGTGGGTGATGGATGATCAGTGGAACGTAGCACAGACAGCCAGGTTTCTGGTACCGAGATTGGCTCAAATGTACTGAGGGGTACGTCAGGTTTCAAGCGATCAGTTGTGAGAAGGGACTCTTTGATCAAAGGCACAGACAAACGTTTCTGTTCCCGACAGTGAGAAATCAGAATGGTATGTTGCCTCCCTGGTGCCGGGCTCAAGAATATCTCAGAGAAGGTAAAGAATATTCTAAAAGGGGAGAGGGACCAGCAGGAGTTTGTCGTACACATGGGAACTAACAACATAGAAAGAGAAAAGGATGAGATTCTGAAAAGAAAAATATAGGAAGTTAGGCAGGAATTTAAAAGGGAGGTCCTCCAAGGTAGTAGTATCTGGATAATTCCCAGTGCCATAAGCTCGTGAGGGTAGGAATAGGAGGATGGAGCGGATGAATGTGTGGCTGAGGAGCTGGTGCAGGGGAAAAAGATTTGCATTTTTGGATCATTGGAATCTCTTCTGGAGTCGAAGTGACTTGTGTAAGAAGGATGGATTGCACCTGAATTGGAAGGGGACCTATATGCTGATGGGGGAGATTTTCTCGAGAGGCTTGGGAGGATTTAAACTATTAAGAGGGTGGGGCCGCGGTGTGCTGGTGGTGGTGGTTGGGAGACAGGGAGCTAGTGAGGAAAGAGATCAGTCTGAGACTGGTATAGTTGGGTAAAGGAGAAAGTCAAACAGTCAGGAACAAAGCAGAGAATGATAAATTAAACTGCATTTATTTTGATGCAAGAAGCCGAACAGCGTAAGGCAGATGACCTCTGGGCATTGTTGGGAGCATTGCAGTGGGATATCATAGCAATTACAGAGGTGTGGCTAAGGGTTGGACAGGACTGGCAGCCTAATGTGTAGATGCTATAGGAAAGATAAGCTGTGTGTGTGTGTGTGTGTGGTGTTGGGGGTTGTGCAAGAGATGATGGGGAGTGGCATTTTTGATTAGGGATAACATTATGACTGTACTTAGGGAGGATATTCCTGGGAATACATCCAGGGAAGTTATTTGGGTGGAACTGAGAGAGAAAACTGGTAACCAATTTTAAGTCTCCCCACCCCCAGCCTTGACCCATGTCCAACCCGCCTCGGCGTGACATAACCTGTCCATCTTCTTTCCCACCTCTCTGCCCCAGCACTCCCTACGTATATTGGCCTATCACCATCCCACCTACCTTCCCCAGCCCCACCCCTCCTCTGTCTATTTCCCAGCTCCCCTACCCCTTCCTATTTCTGAAGAAGGGCTCTGACCCGAAATGTCAACTTTCCTGCTCCTCTGATGCTGACTGGCCTGCGGTGTTCCTCCAGCTCCATACTGTATTGTCTCATTTGGATACAGAACTGGCTCGAAGGTAGAAAACAGGATGTGGTGGTGGAGTGTTGTTTTTCAGGCTGGAGGCCACAAGGATCGGTGCTGGGTCCACTGCTTTTCATCATTTGTATAAAAGATTTGGATGTGAATATAGGATTGTGGTTGGAAATTTGCAGATGACACCAAAACTGGAAGTGCAGTGGACAATGAAGAAGGTTACCTCAGAGTCCAAAGGGATCTTTATCACATGGACCAATGGGCCGAGGTGTGGCAGTTACAGTTGATAAATGTGAGGTGCTCCATTTTGGAAAGAGAAATCAGGGCAGGACTTGTACACTTAATCATAGATCTAGAATCCCTACAGTGTGGAAACAGGCCCTTTGGCCCAACAGGTCGACATCGACCCTTGGAGCATCCCTCCCAGACCCATCCCCCTATGACCCACCTAGTCTACACATCCCTGAACACTATGGGCAATTTAGCTTAGCCAATCCACCTAACCTGCACATCTTTGGACTGTGGGAGGAAACCAGAGTACCCGGAGGAAACCCACACAGACATGGGGAGAATGTGCAGACTCCACACAGGCAGTCACCTGGGTCCCTGGTGCTGTGAGGCAGCAGTGCTAACCACTGAGCCACCATGCCGCCCTTAATGGTAAGGTCCTGAGGAGTGTTCCTGATCAAAGAGACCTTGGAGTGCAGGTTCATACTTCCTTGAAAGTGGAATTGCAGATAGGTAGGAAAGTGAAGAAGGTGTTTGGTACACTTACCTTTATTAGTCAGTGCATTGAGCTCGTGTTGAGGCTGTACAGGTCATTGGTTAAGCTACTTTTGGAATACTGTGTGCAGTTTGGGTCTCCCTGTTATAGGAAGGATGTTGTGAATCTTGAAAGAGTTCAGAAAAGATTTACAAGCATTTTACCAGGGTTGGAGGGTTTGAGGTATAGGGAGAAACTGAATAGGCTGGTGCTATTTTCCCTGGAGTGTCAGATCGACAAACCTTCCTCTGGATTGATGATTTTAAATTCGCTGAAAGATATCCATTATCCTTTCAAACACTAGAGGTGATTGTGTGATTTTTAAAAACTCACTTACTCTGAAAGGCAGCATATAGTTAATTTGCAGATGTATTTTTGTTGGATTATCTGTTATGTTGTATCCTGAACTGTTCATAACCACAAATTATTGCTTGAACGTTTTATTACTGATTAATGCCAGCTTGACAGTGACGCATGCATGTCATCAAATCATGCCTTTAAGGTCTCAGGATAAGTCTCCGATAAATATTGAATGTAAATACAAGCATGATTGTAGAATGCATCTCTGTTGTCCCCTAGAACACAGTGCAACTAAAACAGCTTACTTTTAAATTAACCGCTCGTGTATTTGCATCATCTAATTTTCTGATGGTCGTTGAGTACTGTGTCCCTTTGTGTAGTTATGGATTTGGCTGCCCTTTTTGAACAGAAGGGTGTTGTCTTCCCTTTTAGAATCGTAGAATTTTACAGTACATAGGGAGGCCACTCGATCCATTGTGTTTGTACAGGTTCCCAGCAGAGTTTCCCAGCTAGTCCCATTCTCCAGTCCTATCTATGGTCATCCTCTAAATTCATCACTTTCAAATACATGTCCGGCTCTCTTTTAAAACCTCCAGTGCATCTGCCTTCACTCTATCCCAGGTATCACATTCCAAATCTCAGCAACTGTCTGAGGAAAGAATTTTCTGTTCCTCTCACTTCTAGCTGTTTTGCTGACAATCATGAAATGGTGATCCCTAGTTACTGACAAATCAACTAATGGAAACGGAACATCCCTCTTTACCCTGGCAAAATAGTTCATAATGTTGAACACCTCAATGAAGTCACCTCTTAAATGTCTCTGCTCCAATAACAATAAGCCCAATTTCTCTGACTTCCATTGTATCTAAAATCCCTCATCTCTGGTATCATTGTAGTAAATCTCCTTTGCACTTTCTCCAGCATTTTAACTTTCTTTCTTAAATAAGATGCCCAGAACTGAACACAGTACTCCAAATGTGGCCTGACCAATGATTTGTTGAGGTGTAACATCACTTCCTTGCTTTTATACTCTATGCCCTATTTATAAACCCAACAATCCTATAAGGCTTCTTAACAACTGCTTCAACGTGCCTGACCACCTTCAGAAAATGAAGCACTTGAACTCCCAAGGTCCCTCTGCTCCTGTACGCCTTTCAAAGTTGTACTATTTGAGCCTGTATCATCTTTCCTTGTTTCTTCTTCTACATGTTATCTTGCTGATGCCTAAAGAACATCACTTTCAACTTGTCTCCAGTCTGAGAAATGCCCATCTATACCTACCACCTGTTTCCTATCTTTTAGCCAACTTCTAATCCATGCTACCAAGGGCCCATCAGTCCTAAATATTCCTAATTTACTCACCATACTGGACCTGATATTGGGAAATGAGCCTTGCCAGGTGATCCAAGTTTCAGTGAGGGAACAGTGACCATAATTCCATAAGTTTTCACATACTTTTCATAAGGGCAAGAGTGAACCTTGGATAAAGGTGTTAAATTGGGGGAAAGCCAACTGTAACTGTTTTAGGGAAGAATTGGTGAATGTGGATTGGGAGCAGCTGTTTGAGGGTAAATCCACATCTGACACATGGGAGTCTTTTAAAGTACAGTTGATTAGAGTGCAGGACAGCCATGTTTCTGTGAAAATGAAGGAATAGCTGGATTCAGGAACCTTGGATGACAGGGGAAATTATCAGCTCAGTCAAAAAAAGAAGTGGAAGCATACCTAAGTTTAGGCAACTAAAAACAGATGAAGCCTTTGAAGAATGTAGAGAAAGTAGGACGGAGCTCAAATGGAGACTTAGGAGGGCTAAAGAGTCTATGCAATATGCTTGGCCAGCAGGGTTAAGGAGAATTCCACGGCATTTTCTGCATATATTAGGAACAGGAGATAGCTAAGGAAAGAGTAGACCCACTCTAGGATAAAGGAGAGAGATTATGTATGCAGCCAGTGGAAACTGTGAGATCCTACAAGAGAACTTTACGTTGATATTCTCCAAAGAAAGGGACGTTGAGGTTAGAGAAGTGTGCGTGTGTATAGTCTTGGCAGATCACCATAAGGAAGGAGGAAGTGTTTGGGTGTCTTGAAAGATGTTAAGGTACACAGATTCCCAGTATTAGATGTGTTCTGAATTGAATTAGAATTAGAATACAGTGTGGAAACAGGCTCTTCGGCCCAACAAGTCCACACCGACCCTTAGAGCATCCCACCCAGACCCATCCCCTTATAACCCACACACCCCTGAACACTATGGGCAATTTAGCATGGCCAATCCACCTAGCCTGCACATCTTTGGACTGTGGGAGGAAACCGGAGCACCTGGAGGAAACCCACGCAGACACGGGGAGAACATGCAAACTCCACACAGACAGTCACCCGAGGCTGGAATCGAACCTGGGTCCCTGGCGCTGTGAGGCTGCAGTGCTAACCACTGAGCCACCGTGCCGCCCTACAAACATTAGCTGAGTTTCTGCATCAGTAGTCTAGCGATAATACCACTAGGCCGAGGCCTATCCATTCATCCTTTCGTCATCTGTCTCAGGATACTGTGGGAGGCATGGGAGGAAATAATTGGGGCCTTAGCAAATATCTTTGCATCTTCTTTGGCCTGAGGCAAGGTTCCAGAGGACTGAAAAATGGCTAACCTTGTTCCTTTGTTTAAGAAGGGAAACCGAGACAATCCAGGTAAATACAGGACGGTGAGTCTGATGTCACTGGTGGAGATGTTGGTCAAGATACTGAGAAATAGGACTTATTTGGAAGCAAATGGACTTGTTAAGTGTTGGGCAGCATGGATTTGTGTAGGGAGGTTTTGTCTCACCAATTTGATTGAGCTTTTTGAGGAGGTGATCAAGAATGATTGAGGAACATCAGTGGATGTTGTCTATGTGGATTTCAGGAAGAACTTGATAAGGTACCTCCTGACAGGCTGGTACAAAACGTAGTATCTGTTGGGATATGGGGTGAGCTGGCAACATGGATTCAAAACTGGCTTGGTCAAAGAAGATGGAGTGGTGGTGGAAGGGTGCTTTTCAGAATGGAGATCAGTAACTAGTGAAGTTCTGCAGGGATCTTTGCTGTTTGTAATATATATATAAATGATATGGAGAAAAATGTAGGTGGTCTGATTAGTGAGTTTGTGGATGACACCAAAATTGACACAGTTGCAGATAGTGAGGAGGATTATCAAAGGATACAGTGGAGCATAGATTGCAGATTTGGGCAGAGAAATGGCAGATGGAGTTTAATCTACACAAATGTGACGTGATGCATTTTGGAAGATCAAATTCAGGTGTGAATTACACAGTCATTGGTAGAACCCTGAGGAGCATTGACATAGAGGGATCTGGGCATACAGGTCCACAGATCCTTGAAAGTGGCAACACAGGTGGTTAGGTGGTCAAGAAGGCATATACTGCACATTTGCTTTCATCAGCCAGGGCATCGAATATAAAAGTTGGCGAGCTATGTTACAGCTGTACAAAACTTTAGTTTGGCCCCAGTTAGAATATTGCATGGCCACACTACCGGAAGCGTATGGATGGTTTGGAGAGGATGCAGAGAAGATTTACCAAGATGTTGCCTGGTCTAGAGGGTTTTAGTTATGAGGAGAGGTTGAATGAACTCAGATTGTTTTCAATGGAAAGACAGAGACGGGGGGGCGATATGATAGAGGTCTACAAAATTGAGTGACATAGATAGGGTGAATAGTCAGAGACTTTTTCCCAGGGTAGAAAGATCAAATGTGAAGGCAAATGTTCAGGGTGAGAGGGTAAAAATTTAGGGTAGAAATGAGGGGAAAATTTTTCATACAGATGGTAGTGGGTGCCTAAAACGGATTGCCAATGGAAGTGGTGAAAACAAGCATGTTAACAACGTTTAAGGTGTGACTTGATAGACACGTGGTGGGAGGCAAACAGAGGGATAGAAACCATGCAACCATGCATGGGAAATAGGTTGCAGATCTAATGACGATTAGGAATTGGCGCAGGCTTGGTGGGCCGAAGGGCTTATTCCTGTGCTGTTTTGTATTATGTTTTAGGAGCAGAAACAAGCAGCGGCAACAGCAAGGCATTTTTACATATACTGAAATAAAATAATTGTTGTGCACCATGTGCATTCTATGGTACATGCTTAACCATAATGCAGTGGGTAACCCTCTTAACCCTGAACCAGAAAGTTTTTAGTTTATGTTGCACACCTGAGAGTTGGGCACAAATCTTGGGCACGAAGTAGAGGCTCCAATGCGGTGCTTTTGGAAGTGTTGCCTTTCAAGTGAAAGGATAAACCAAGTCCTTTCTGCCCTGTTAGTTGAATGTGAAAAATAAAGCCTGTGACATTATTTTGAAGAAGAGCATGGGAGTCCTATGTGACTGACAATTATATCTCTACTGATACTGTAAAGCAGATTATGTGGCCATTATCACATTTAGTTATTTTGGAATTTTGCTCTGCACAAGTTGGCTGCCATGCTTTCTACATTACAGTAGTAACAACATTTTAGAAGTGTTTTGGACATCTTGAAGTTGGAAACGGCAATGCAGTTAATAAATCCAAGTCTTTTTACTTCCTGGGCAGGTATCGAAAAGACAGGGAACGGTGGCGTGTCGCTTCCTTTGGACGTGGAAACATCACTACCTCACCCCCCAACCAGCGGCCACCTTATGGCTCAAAAAATGAAATTGGGACGTCAAGTTGCAGAGGAAGGTGAAACGGGTAATGTTTCAAGCTTGATTAAAAAGCACCCAGGTGTTTAAAAATCCTTGAGTTACATGGTTAGAATTTAAGCACTGAGTACTGCACCAAGACATTAGCCCATAGTTTTGAGTACCTGAACTTTAGTCCCTTGTCTGTTTGGATCCTTTTGCGAAGAACATGTCTTTTGACAAAATTCTACCATAGGTCAATAATCTTGACAAAATACAAATGTTCATATCTTTGCAATTTCTTGTTTGTAGCGTTTTTTTGGCAATATCTTTGCTGACAGTAGTTCTATTTGATGCATTTTATGGACAAGAAAATATTTCTGTGCAAGACAAATGCAATAATATTAAATTAATGTATAGAGCTTTACTTAACTTCAGTACAGCCAAGGTAAAAACTGAAACTGCTGGACGAAGTCAGTAGGTCTCACAACAGTTAATGTTATCAGTCCAATGACTCTTGTTTGGAACTTCAGATCTCTACCATCTGCAGTATTTTGCTTTTGTTTTACTATAGCACAGTTGGGTAAATAACTGAGTTGTTTGTAGAGTGCAAGTTTCTTTCCGACCATTTGAACTTGGATTAAAAAGTAAAGCATGACCCTTCTAGAATATTAATGTTGTACTTAGGGCTGAGGCCAATAAAGACACCAGAGTTAATTTGTGGACTTTGCTGAGTTAGCCAGTATCTCAGCTGTCATAAGTATATTGCATTTGCTTGCAGTGTCCTTGAGCCACACAAGTGACAAAAATTAGTTTTGGTTACTAAGCCTTATGGTTATCCAGCAGAGCCCCTATGTTATAGTATTAATGCCAAGATTAGGATAGGCTAGTGAGCTTCTCCCACGGCCAGGAAGATTTGTGGAAACAGTTTTGTTATCAAGGAATATTGAAATAGTCAATATCAAGACAGCTGTTTAGGGTTTCTTTTCAAAAAATGGATGGGCAAGGTAGATTCAACTTTGTATTTCTAAGATGTGCCAATGTTCCATTTGTAAACATTCTGTCCTTTGTCGCCAGTCTTTTTAGGATCAGGATTCACTCAAAAGTGATGTTTATTTTGCTGCACATAAAAGATTGTTCTAACATTCCTGGGCTGGTTAGTGGTCAGGTTTTTCTGCATTGTAAGGAACGTATTTCTGGTCAGAAATTAGCTGTTAAAGTGCAAATTGTGTGTTTATTTTCGTATTTCTATACGTAGATGTTTTCGTAATTAACATAGGATTTTGAACTCTGATATCTTTGTTTGCAGTAGAGAAGAGGCTGCTCAAGAAACCAATTCGATTTTCTTCGTTCCTGCCAAGCCCTCAGGAACTGTCGGAGATTAGAAGCAAGAAAAAGGTAAGTAATTCATACAGTCATGAGCATTCATTTGAAATTCATTTGAAGCAAAAGTAAAATATCACTTTAGTTTGTCTTATTGGTTCGGCCACTTTTGGACAATTGTGTGTAATTCTGGTCTTCCTCCTACATGAAGGATGTGGTGAAACTAGAAAGGGTTCGGAAAGCGTTCACGTTGATGTCACCAGGGTTGGAGGGTTTGAGCTATAGGGAGAAGCTGAATAGGCTGGGGCTTTTTTTATCTGGAGGGTGGGAGGCTGAGGGGCGACCTTCTAGAGGTATATATTGGCATGGACGAGTTGGACCGAAGAGTCTGTTTCCGTGCTATGACTCTGTATGACTATGTGACTGTAATTGACATGCAACCAGTTTGTACTCCATGTTAAGCAGTCTCTCCTCTGTTCTTCCTCCAATTCGCAAGTGGTTTGGCATGAGATGTTATATAGCTGCCTTGTTGCAACAGTATTGCTACAGATCAAATTGCTGCTCGAATAACCATGATACTATCAAGGTGTGGAATGGTTTCTGGCTTTCTCCATTCTGGTACTACCTGCATAAAACCCTCTACCAGAAGATTGTTATTTGGAGGAATTTCCTCCTACTCTTCCTGTCCCCAGCAGTCTTCTCAGAAAGTTAGGCAGAAATGAATAGGTACAATATAATTAAATTATAGTTAAAAATCCTATAGATCCTCCTTAACCGAATATTCAACTGTATCCATAAATGTAGTCTACATCTGCAAAACTCTTAATGTCTTTGGGTCCTTAGAAGCTCTCCTCGGAGTGCCCATCATTAGAAGTCTTAGGTTAAGACAGTGAAGTATCTCTGTGTAAATCTTTCCCATTGATGCCCCGCCCCTTTTTGTTTAAGTGACACCTCCAACTTTGTCCAAGCTTTTGGGTGCCCCCAACTAATGTCCTCTTCCTATCTTGTCAAAAAATTTTAACTGCAGGTTTCATCGCAGCGATTATCAAGTTAGACCATAAAATAAAGGAACAGAAGCAGACTGTTCAGTCCCTTGAACCTGCTGTACCATTCAGTAGGATTATGGCAGATCGGACATTCTTAAGTTTTACTTTTGTGTCCTTATCTTGTAACCTTTGACCAAGGGTCTATCCGAGACACTTTAAATATACACAAGGACTCTGTCCCCACAGCTCTCTGTAGCAAGGGATTCTAAAGAGACAACTCTCTGAGAGAAGAAATTCCTCCTCATTTCAGTCTTAAATTGGTGCCCGATTTTGTTTTTCTGAGACCATGCCATCTCTTCCTCGCCTCTCCCATGAGGAAAACGTCCTCTCCGCATTTATCCTCTCAAGCCCCTTAAGAATCCTATTTGTTTTAATAAGATCATCTCTCATGCTTCTGAACACCAATGTATCCATGCATCTCATAATTTTGTAAACTACTATCTGCTCGCTTCTCAGCCTCTGCCATCAAGTGAAAAACCTTATTCACAGTTACAACAGGAGAGACAGAAATTCTGGTAGGATCTTGGAGATGGGTTATCACACTCCCAGAGTTGTTACAAAGGCAGAGTGAGAAAGCGAGTCACTCTCTGGCTTCAAGGAAATTCAAGAAATAGGCAGTAATTTGGCAGAGGGGTGGATGATTAAAATCAGGAATAATCGAGAGGCGTTCCAAGATCCCAAAGGATGGTGAGGTTCGAGAAGATTACAGTTATAGTAAGGGGGGAGGAAATGGAGGGATTTGAAAACAAGGATGAGAATTTGTAAATCAGGATGTCGATTGCCCAGGATCCAGAGTAGGTCAGTGGTTATTGGGTGAACAAGGCTTGGCTCTGGTTAAGTCATGGTTGGCAGTATTTTGAGATGACCTGAAGTTTAAGGAGGGTAAGAGTCTTGTGACCAACCAGGAGAGCACTGGGAGATTTAGAGTAAATGAAGACCTGGTTAAGGATTTCAGGAGCCGATGGGCTGAGATCGTGGAAATATCTGGTGATACAGTGGTAGAAACAGCCGTGCCTTACTGTGGCATGAGAAGAGTTCAGAGTCTTAACTCATGATCAGAAGAGATATTGAGGTGGCAAACGGCCTTATGTAGTTGCAGACAGTTACCAGAAAGGTGAGTGAAGTCGTCAGTTCAGGAGTTTGAAGTCATTATCTTTGATCAAGCCTCCAGTGCTCCCAATGTTTAATTGAAAGAAATTTCTACCCATCAGTACTGAATGTTTGATAATTGTCAAATAATTCAGCAACTGTGGTAGTCGAGAGAGGTGGTGGCAAGGTACAACTGGGTGTTGTTAGTGTACCTGTGACTTCGAATTTAATATTTTGTGTTTCACATATGGTAATATTTCTTTGCCTGTAAATGAGGTGGTGGTGCAGTGTAATGGCATTGGCGAGCAATTAAGAATCGTAGAATCCCTACAGTTCAGATAGAGGTCATGTGGTCCATCAAGCCTGTGTCAACACCCTTCTCCCATAGAGCAGCTCACCCAGATCCACCTGATCCCAGCATTTACCATGGCCAGTCCACCTAACCTGCATATCCGAGGATTGTGTGAGGAAACCAGAGGGCTTGGTGGAGATCCACACAACATGGAGGGAATGTGCAAACTCCACACAGACAGTCACCCAAGGTTGGGATCGATCCTGGGTCCCTGGCACTGAGAGTCACTGTGCTGCCCAAAGAACCTGAAAGTAAGGTCCTGAGTATGGAGGTTCAAATCCTGCTGTGATGGATGGTGAAATTTGTATTCAATAAAAATGTGGGATTTAGTAAAAGTTAGTGAAATCACAACCATGTAAAACCATGAGGAGTTGAAGTAGACCTTTCAGTTTATTAAGTATACTCTGTCATTCAATGAGATGATGGTATTTGAGGAGAACTCCCAAAAATTGATTGGGGGAACCTGTTCACAGGTGAAAGGATGTTTGGCATGTGGGAGGTTTTCAAAAAGGAGTTAATGAGATTTCAGAGAGAGTATGTTCCTGTTAGTGTTAAGGGCAAGGCTGGAAGGTACAGGAGACACTGTATGACTAGAGATATTGGGGCTCTGGTCAAGAAAAAGGAGGATGCGTATGCCATGTACAGACAGCTAGGATCAAGTGAGTTCCTGGACGAGTATGGGGTGGTGGGGGGACGCGGAGGTGGTGCAGGTGGGAATACAAGAAGTAAATGAAGGAGGGCAGAAAGGGCACATGACAACACAGTTGTTTAAGGAGCACCCTAAGAGATTCTACAAGTACATTAAGAAGAAGAGTTACTAGGGAGCAAATAGGGCCATTTAAAGATCAACAAGGCTGTCTATATGTGGAACCGCAGGACATGAAGAGAAACTGAACAAATGTTTTGCCTCCACATGTACTGTGGAGAAAGTTATGGAACAAGGGATATTGGGGGAATGATTAGTGATATTTTATCTACATTTCAGAAGAAGAGGTGCTGGAGGTCCTAAGATGTACAAAGGTAGATAAATCCCCCAACCTGATCAGGTGTTATCCCAGAACATTGTGGGAAGCTAGGGAAGAGATGACAGGGCCCCTTGCAGAGTTATTTGTATCATTGACAGCTACAGGTGAAGTGCCAGAAGACTGGATGGTGGCTAATGTGGTGCCATTGTTTCTGAAAGACTATGAGGAAAAGTGAGGAAGCTATAGACTGGTGAGCTTGACATCAGTGGTGGGTAAGTTGTTGGAGGGTGTTCTGAGAGAGACAAATAACGTGCATTTGGAAAGGCAAGGGCTGATTAGGGATAGTCAGCATGGCTTTGTGCATGGGAGATAGTGTCTTACAAATTTATTTGAGTTTTTTGAAGAGATTACCAAGAAGATAGGTGAAGGCAGAGCAGTAGATGTTGTCTACATGGACTTTAGCAAGGTCTGTGACAAGATCTCACATGGTAGACTGGTTAGTAAGATTAGGTCGCATAGGATCTAGGGAGAGTGAGCCAATTGGATATGAAATTGGCTTGATGGTAGTTGACAGTGTGGTGGTAAAGGGTTGTTATTCAGACTGGAGGCCTGTGACCCATGGTGTGCGGCAAGGATTGATTCTGGGACCACTTTTGTTCTCCTCCAGATCGTTGATATAACAAATTATGGTTAGTAAGTTTGCAGATGACACCAAAGTTGATGGTATAGTGGACATTGAAGAAGGTTCTCTAAGAGTACAAAGAGATCTTGATCAGATGGGCCAATGGGCTGAGAATTGGCAGAGTTTAATTTAGATAAATGTGAGGTGTTGCATTTTGGTACGGCAAACCAGCGCACCTCTTATACAGTTAATGGTAGGGCTCTGGGAAGCGTTGTTGAACAGAGGAAGCTAGGGGTGCAGATTCATAGTTCCTTGAAAGTGGCACTGCATGTAGACGTGAAGAAGGCATTTGGCACTCTTGCCTTCTATGGTCAGAGCATTGAGTACAGGAGTTGGGACATCATGTTGAGGCTGTACAGGACATTGGTGAGGCCACTTTTGGAGTACTGCGTGCAGTTCTGGTTACCCTGAAGAAGACCATAGGCATAGGAGCAGAAGTTAGGCCATTTGGCCCGTTGAAGAATGGATGTTGTTAAATTAGAAAGTGGGGGGAGAAAAGAGTTTACAAGGATATTGCCAAGCCAAGAGGGTTTGAGTTATGAGGAGAGGGTGGATAGGCTGGAACCTTTTCCCCTGGAGTGTTAGAGGCTGAAGAGTGTATAAAATCATGAGGCACATAAATAAGGTGAATAGCTGAGGTCTTTTCCCCAGGTTGAGAGAGTTCAAATGTGAAGGGCATAGGTGTGGTTGTAGGGGACATATTTGGAGGGTACCCGAGGGACAACTTTTTCACAGTGGTGTGTGTGTAGAGTTGAACTTCCAGGAGATGTGGTGAAGACGGTTAAAACATCTAAGAGACATTTGGGCAGGTATGTGAATAAGAAGGGTTTAGATTGATGTGGACCAAACACAGGCAAATGGGACTTCCTAAGTTTGGGTTACCTAGACAGCATGGACAAGGTAGACCAAAGGTTCTGTTACTATGCTGTGAGACTATGATTCTGAGTAGAAACCCAAACTGTTCAGCCTTTACTCAAAAGACAGTCCCTCCATACCAGGGATCATCCTTGTGAACTATCTCTGAACTGCCTCCTTTAGCCTTTCTAATTACTTGTTGCGTCTGTATGCTTGCCTTCTGTGTTTTGTGGATAAATAATCTCCAAGTTCCTCAATGTCGCAGCTTTTTCCAGTTTTTCTCTGTTTAGATAATAATCTGTTCTTTTTGTTCTCTCTTCCAAAATGAACAACTTCACGTTTTCCCACATTATACTCCATTTGCTAACTTCTTGCATATATACTTAACCTATCAATATCTCTCTGTAGATAGTAGGAACTGCAGATGCTGGAGAATCTGAGATAACGAGGTGTAGAGCTGGATGAACACAGCAGGCCAAGCAGCATCAGAGGAACAGGAAAGCTGACGTTTCGGGCCTAGACCCTTCTTCAGAAAAAGGGTCTGAAGAAG